>CM075853.1:55144090-55744090 GCA_037975125.1 Latrodectus hesperus | reverse complement strand
TAATTCTTTGATTTTAATGAGCTTTTGTGAAATATGAACAGAAGCTTTTACAACTTAAAGTAGTTTTATCAAGTACATTTTAGTTATTAAATTTTTTTAAAGAAACATAATTTAAAAATAAATGTGTGAGATTAAATAATGTATTGTTATTATCTACAAAATTTTGAACCATAAATATGAGACAGTTATTTTTGATAAAATGACTTTATGGATTAAGTTGCTTAATATTAGAAACAAATATCATTATAAATTTTTCTATGGTTTAAAAAATTTAAATAAACTTATATTTTAAAGATATATAAAATGTATTTTTTCTTATAAAATATATCCATTGATTTATTAAATTTTAAAAGCATAAATAACAAGAATTTAAGCTTCTTTTACCCATTGGAATTTTTTCTAGGGATTTTGTTTAGCGAAAAAATTTTAATTAAAATATAAGAAACTATTACATTTTTATGTTTAAATATTTGGTTGCATTAAATAATTAAAGTCATTCACACAAGTAATTAGCAAAAACATAGCAAATATGCATATGGGTGTTTGGATTATTCCATTTCAGTTAAGTGGAACGAACCCATTTTAATTGAAGCATGTGATTCGCAAATTAAGCATACTCTTTTCCTTCAGATTAAACTACTTAAATTCTTGTAAGTTTAAATAAAATATTAACATAAAATTACATGTTAAACTAAAAAGGTTATTTTTATCAATGTGTATAAGTCTCGATTTAAAACCAAATATTATTAATGGATTTGATAACTCAATTACTTTTTGCTGGAATTATTTTTTTCGTTATTGGTATAGGCTATTAACTTAACGAAGAAAACGTGCCTTTTATTCTAACAATTTTCATTGAAACAGAGAATGCAGCTTTAAATAATCTAGATTTGGCAAACAAAATCTTTTTGATGTTGTTTTGAAATGCAAAACTTTTGCTGTAGTTATTTTATAGAATACATTTAAAAAAATGTGGTTGGTAAAACTATGACAAACATTTAGAGAATCATGATTAGCAATAAAATAACAATTTGAATAATGCTTTCTTTCAAAACTCAATAGTTTTCTCTTCTATAGAGATCTTATGATTCATGATAAGTACAAATAGAAATACTTAATATTTTATGAATACATGAGCAATTTAAAAATACAACAATAATATGTTTTAATTTAGAATTTAATTATTTTCATTTCAATGATGTCTCTTGTTGTTTGTCATTGAAGCAGATTTGCTTAATTTAACATCTAAGCTCTTGAGAAAAATGGACAATAAAAGCCTTGAAGAGCAATTTATTGCTTTTAATTTTTTTCGAAATTATTATGTGAAATGAGAATATTCAGTGATACGATAACTGTTGATTTTAATTATAGTATTTTTACTCTTCATGTAATAAGTCTTAATTCTTAAAGTAATTAATCTAACAAGTAAATGAAGTTAAATTTTTTGCGGTGTGAAGCATCACCTTCATTTGCAAGATTCATTACCTGGTTTCTAATTAAATAAGATATTTTCTATCTTTTCCCTGACCTGAAACTATTTTTTCTTATGCTTTTGTGAAGAGTAACTTTACATATGTTTTAGTTTTGTTTTTTCATGCAAGCATTATTTACTCAAATGATGAGCAGAACATGACCAGCAATAACATTTTTAATCTAGATAAGCTGTGACCACCAGATTAGTAATAATTCTTATACCAATCATACTGTTCCATAGGGTTTGATAAATATTCTAAGATCGGAAAATATAACCAATTTCAAACTGGACCCTTTCTCTGTCAAGAATATCTGTAGTTGTAAAAAAGGAATCAAACGTTACACTTAATAAATTAAGGTATGTAGTTAATTAAGGTATTAAACTCTTTGTTATGAGCTAATTATGATTCATAATCTTGTAATTCCTATTGAAAATATGAAACGAGATTTTAAGTTCACCATTCTTTCAAATTAAATGTTAATCTATGAATAAATATGATATAAATTAACTTCGAAGCGAGACTTCATGAGAACACTTTAGATTATCAATTGTCAATTTTTTGGTAAGCCAATTCAAATATTATTCAATCTGATACTTTTTATTCTAATAAATAGTATCAAGGTAGTAGATAACTCAATTCGTAATATTTAAGAATATATGTTGTTTTGCCTGAGGAAGTGTTGAGAAATTTACAGCAATATCTGATTTGCAAGCCAATAAATACAATTTTGTATTTATAAATTCCTATCCTAAAATGTGATAGGTAAAACATGTTTAAAAATGCCCTTCAATAAATTTCCTAATCTAAATATTTATTACATGATAATAATGCAAACATGTGAAAATGCTCTACAATAATCCAACAAAATCCATTTAACACTTTATTACTTGTTGCATAGATATTTCATTAATTATAGATTACAATCTCTTTTTATCATATTATTTTAACCATGTTTATTAGATAATCTAATAATCAGTTTTTTATATGACTTAACACTATGCAAATGTACCAATCAGGAGGAGAAATGAGAATAAATTTAAAGTCTTTAAAGAAAGTTGATATATATATATATATATATATATATATATATATATATATATATATATATATATATATATATATATATATATATATATATATATATATATATATATATATATATATATATATATATATATATATATATATATATATATATATATATATATATATATATATATATATATATATATATATATATATATATGTATATATATATATATATATATATATATATATATATATATATATATATATATATATATATATATATATATATATATATATATATATATATATATATACTGTTATTTACATAATAATTAAAAATATTTAAAGAATTAAGCTTGAATTTTATAAATAATTCCGTATATTTTATAGCTAATTTTATCTGTCATGATTTTGTAAAAAGACATGATTCATTTATTTCAATGTACTTATTAATAAGGGTAAACAATATACATTTTTAATGTCAAAAAAATCAACACTTTGATTTAATAGGGTTTTTATGAAAATATCCCCTGAGATAAATAATTGTATTTATATTAAATAGAATGATAAATATGATTCTTACAAATACATTTTCATATTGCAACAAATTTATTTTAATAAAATATTAAAAAATGTTACATTAGTTTAAAAAATATATTAAATTTTGGTTGTAAACTACTCGATTATTTTACATGCTTCAATTAAATTTAAATTCCAGTTTTTTATCTTCATTTACTTACTTAAAAAAGTAAGTTTGCATTTTGTTTTCCATTTTAATATAGGCGGTTAAATTTATAATATTTAACCGCCCAAAATAAATATCTTGTGTTTTCATATACAACATAAAAATATTAAAATATTTAAAAGAAATATAGAATTAAATTTAATTTATATATCAGAAACAGAATTTTGATTCAAGTATTCCTCAATGCTTGAATAATCTTTTATCGTAATTAAGGATAAAATAAGTTCCCAATGTTTTAATTTAAGTGTATTTTGATAATTAGTTTATTAGTGTACCTGGCTAAAAATACTAAAATACTTTCAATTAATTTCCATATACATTACATCTATTATAATTTACAATTTTTCGTAAATTATAATGGAAATCATACTTACATTGGAATCCTAATAATTTTTTTTGTCAGCTACTCTCCTTTCATTCTTTCTGAAGTTAACACAACACATCAAAGTAGATAATCTAAATGCCAAAGCACACCTTATAGATAATATGCTATATTTACAAGTTTCTAGGAAAAACAAAATAAATATTTTATTGACAATAGTCATATATCTTTGGATTTTCGTTGGAAGAGGGTTACAACATATAATAATATTGATTTTGAAATGTGTGGACAAATGATAATTTTTAAAATATTGCATTAACATTGAATGTCCTATAATTACACGCAATATAGGGAAAGTTTTGACTTATATCTTACGAAAGATTTAGATTTTGAAATGTTATTATAAATTATTTAATCATTCTGATGTTTACATCATGTTTTGCTTAAATCACTCAAATCAATGAAATTTTATTGAAATCGTCCAACACCATACATATGAATCGGTAACTGTTATTTTAAATTTCATTTTTATTAATTCAACACTTTCAAATTATATGTAATTGCCTAAATGCCATACATTTTGATAATGCATCTTGATATTTTTGAGATTTCATCATATATAGAGGAATCAAAAATCAATAATTTTAGTCTTTTAACTTTCTGTAAATATTTGCCACTCGAATTCCATTACAGCTTTAAATTCAGTTACAATTATAAAGAATAATCTATTTACGTCTGTAAAACGATATTCTCTAACGTCTATAAAACAAGTTTTTTTCAACAAAACCTGTTGTTTAAAAGGAAACCATTCCCAATATATACTCTTCATAGAAGAAATGGTTTTCTCTCAAGATAATCGGTCATTCTCCATTTAAATATATTTACTTAGTCTACCTTTGGTTAAAGTAACAAAGATGGCAAAAATGATTATTTTCCTCAAAACGATATTTTAACAGATAGTTAAATATGCATTGCTAAAATTTTGTTTTATTTCGGAAAATTATTTATTAGGAATTATTCTTACAAATCTGCTTAGAAATTTGTTTACTGAATCTTATCTCTTACTTTTTTCTGTTATTAATACTTACATGAAATAATTTACAAAAAATTATAAAATTTTAGATCAACGTTCTGAAATTTATCAATTATACATTTTCAAATTAATTTTAATATCAAATATCTATTAATCTTTTGAAAATAATGTCATTAAGCAGAAAAATGTCGAGGAAAATTACATAAAACACATTTTTTTTTTATTTTTCTGTCTAAAACTTTTTTATTTCTTGTATTTTGCTATAATTTTCAAATGGTGAAAATTAATTTATAATAAGAAATAATATATTGATGAATGTATAATTCATCATTGAAATTATATTTTATTTTCCATATATTTAACAACAACAATTTGAAGCTTTGTGCTCATTTATTATAGCATAAAAACTATAAAATATCAGTTGGTTTACAAAAGAAAAATATACTCTTTTTATCACTAAATTACAACTTCTTTCTCCAGAACTCAAAAAATTCCTTTTGCAAAGTAACTCAAAGTAAGAGTGAAGGATTAATTAGTGTGATATATCTAATTCTCACATAAATTCAACTTGAGATGTCACTACAACACAAAAGTTCTAGAAGATCGTGAAGAAGTGTCAGTGGACATTAGCCCAGAAGAGATAAATGATTAGGAAGAAGGAAAGTCCAAGAAACTTTAATCAAATTCTTGTATCTATCTAAAAATAAATGAATTCTCTACAATTTTTCGCATTAATATCTTCTTAATTGATAAATATTGTTGTAATAATAAATTATATAAATTCATTATGTCTTTGTGTTTAATAATTACTCTTTATGTTTTAATTTCATTCTAAATAAAAAATATTAAAATTAAGAATACCTTAAAACCAAGTAGGTTTCAAATTCATTGAAAATTTCAGTATTTTCTTAATTAGAAAGGTATTTATTATTTATGATTTTAGAATCATATTATTTTAGATAGTTTGAAAGAACTAAATTTTACATTTTCTTCACATTCATCATTTAGAATACTAAAATATTCGTTTGCTTACACTAAGTATAATGGAGTATTTATTTGGTGATTTGTAATTCATAAAATAACATATTAATATTTGCTTACGAAATTAAAAGTGAATATAAGGAAAGAAAAAAAAAGCTGTTATTCACTGTATTATATGATTTTCTTTTATAAAGAATATGATACATTTTTAAACACATTTTATTTTTTAACACAACTATCTCCCTATTTCAATATGTGCGTGTGTAAAATATTCTAAAATGATTGAATAGTGAAACTACATTTTAATAGCTCACACAAGCATAAACATTGGAAAAGGGATAAAAACTAAAATAATTAGTAACGAAGCATGCATATAAATTTTTATAAAAATGGAAAAAAATATAATTATACTTTTAAAATTACTCTTTTGTTAAACTAAAAATTAGTTTTTGCTATATATAATGAATATGGCATCCTATTGGAAATAACGATATGTTTATAGATCTACAAACAACAAGTTTCTACAATAGCTATTTAGTTTAAGATATTTAGTGGTTCCTGACTGAGTTTAAAATACTAGTGCTTAACGAAGTTAATAGTATTTTTATAAATAGTAATTTTATGATATTCTTATGGAAACAAATATTCAGAAAAGCAAATTGAAAATCTTACATGATAATTTTTCTCACTTAATACATTTTATTATCCGTTGAAAGTTACTACTTCCTTTTGTTTAATATTTCTTCCTGATTTTAAAAACTAATTTCATTATAGTTACAATTTATACAAGAAAATACTTTATTAACAGTATATTAATTTAAAAATTATGCAGAAATATTTTATCGCATGCAAAGAATTAATGGAGGCCTTAAAGTAAATAATTTTAAGATATTCTCTCACTGAAGAATAAATATCTTAAGTAAGAAATGCTTTTTTCACATAATCTATATTATTATGTATTTGAACTAATGGTTTGTCTTGTATTTGATTTTTCATCAAATATTAAATTTTTATTTTGATTTACGCATAAAAAAGCACTATATTTATAATACCTTATTGAAAAATTATACCTTAAATTGATTATCCGTAAGTGATTAATAATATTTACATGGGCAACACATATTTTACGAAATTAATCACAGGATTTCTTCAAAATGACTTTTCATATATTTTTATTTTAGATGAATTTATAATTGCTTTTAAGATTAAAATTGTATTAGTGAAAAAATAATAAATGTAAAATAAACTTACAAAATTTCTAACGTTTGCTTTTTTTATAATAAGTTACTTATTATATTATTTTCAAATCTTCTTATATTTTAGATACTTTTCAAGAAAAATTCTAAAGTTATTAAAATTTTATTGAATATAAATATCCGTTGTATATACATATCCTTCTAAGCAGCTTGATATTTTTGAAAAATTTAAGATTGTAAACTATTTTCACATATAAATTAAAATAATACAATACTTAATTAACATTTTATGAAAGCAATATAATATTATTAATTAAATTATATGTATTTAAATTACCTTGGAAACATATTTTGCAATTTTTTTGTGACAAGTATAGTAACTTTTACAGGAAATATATTTTTATTATTTTTTTCATTATGAAATTCGTATATTTAATAATACGATGTCCACTGAATACGAAATTTATCCATATAAATGTCTTGAATTCAATGCATATTATTTGTTTCTGTCTTAACTCTATACATAGTTAAATTTAGAATTTGTCAACTGAATAAGATTTTTATACAACACTTAAATACATTTTTATAACATATTATCTTTTAAGTTATATGATATTTTAACTAATGTGCAATATTTCATTTTAGAACACTTCCATTCAAATTTTCAGAAAAGGATACGTGTGCTGAACATTATATTCTAGAAAATTTTCTGTTGTTAATTTTACCATTTTTAAAATAATCATAAAATACCTCACTAACAAGCCCCTTACGAAAACAAACACATGATTTTCCGAAGGAAGAATTACAAGGCACATAGTTTTATAATAACTTTCATTATAAGGTAATCATATTAACTCCGTAATTTATTTTTTTAGAATTATCTTGATTAATAAGATTTTTAAAATTTATAAATGCTTGTTATCATTCTTTTCTCCACAATATATTAATATCTGAGCAGAATGTTATTTTAATAAACATTATATAATTAGTTTAAGAAAAAATAAAATGTATGGAAGCTTTCATTATATTAGTCAACAGTAATTTTTAACGAAATTATAAAAGTTCCGAGTTAATGAATCATCTGAAACTGACTAGATTACTTGATATTTTTTTCAACTCAGCTGTGCTGTTTCGTAAGCGCATTTATAACCTAGAAACATTTTTAATTAAAATTAGTTTTGGGAGAATTTAAAGAACAGATTGATTAAAGAGCTTTGTTTTGCTAAAAATTAATGATTTTCAGGAGAATGAAAAAAGCATTAATTTTACAAGTTAATTCTGAAAAAAATTAATATTTTTCAAGTATTTTAAATGAACAAACTAAACGCGTCTAACCAATAGATGAAATTTCACTGTTTTAATGATCAAATGAATTGCTATTTTCTTCAGAAAATTGTAAAATTGTATTTCTTTCATCTATACATCTCAAGTTGACGTATTGATTGAAAATAATTCTAATTTTTAGATTCATGATAAAAGATACTTTCTACTTAATTTTCATGTAAATTTAGAAAGAAAAATTACTTTAATTAAAATGAAACTTTTAATTATTTTTAAATTATGTATTTAATTAAAAACTTTATTGAATTTTATTCATCAAATAGGCCTATAAAAATTTAAGATACAAATTTTTAATAACATTTTTATTACTTTTTTATAATTGTATGTAATGTTATCAAAATATTTTGAATAATGAATTTAATTGCAGAATATTAATCTGAAGATTAATTTACAAATATATGAAATGACCAAATAATTTATAGAAAACTGGTATTAAACTTCATTTTATTAATATTTATTTTTTCTTTCTACTTAGAGTTTGCATATCATTCCTATATTTCTATCCAGGGTTGACTGCAATAGAATCGTTTTACAAATTAATTTTTTATCCATATGCCGTTATAAAAGTTTATTTATTTTTTCATTTCTTAAAACTTATGATTTCAAATGTTTTACGGCGAAATATTTTAATAAATGCTTATTTTTTATGCATTTCTATTTCTGCATTTTTTTGTATGATTGCAAAAGGTGTATTTCTATTTATGGAATTCAATTAAATAATTATTAAAATATTAAAATAGTTTCTTAAATTAAATTTAAGAATGTTTCTTAAATATTGAACTAAGCTATGTTTATAGTAATATTATTTATATCCTATTGGTAATAGTAATATGTAAAAAAAAATTTCTAAATTAATAATACTAAATTATTTTTATGTCAATATTTTCATAAGCATTGAATAAGATAGGGAAAATTATTAGGTATAAGAATTTGTAAGTTCACAAATAGAATTTTGTGTGGCATTTAGTCCAATATAAAATTTAATTGACTGTTAGTATTTGAATAAATTTTTAAAAATTCGAAATTTTTTTTCCTGACTATCCAAAGTAATGAAAGTAAACATATTAAGTCTTTGATGGAAAAACTGAAATTTCCACATTATTGCTTTAAAAAATATGTAGAATTTTATTCGTCTTTTAAAATTGTGTTATGAATGTTCAATATTTATTAGATTTCTTCACAATATCTACTTAATTCATCATTCAATAACAACCAAATCTTCAGTCTCCATATATTTTCTTACAGTAATTTCAAAAAAGAATAAAAATTTACACTTCTTATAAATAACTTGGATGACAAGTAAAAATATTATTAGTCTACAAAAATTTTCATTTAATCATACGCCATCGTCTGATTAGAAACAACAACGTCAGTTTAATGTACATCTCGAAATTTAATTTATTATATTATAAATATGTTTATATATTTTTATTAATATGGGCAATAAATTAAACAAAGAAAATGCTTGAATTGATGCTCGCTTTTCATTGAATATAACTAATAAAGTATTACTTATTTTTGTATTTATACCTCGGCGTATAGTATTATATGCCAAGAAGCACATATCAATTTTTTGCTTTTTTATATTAATCTACTGCTTCTGCAGAAATATTTCTAAAACTTATAGCTGAATACTTAAATTTCACACACACACACACACACACACAAAATATATATATATATATATATATATATACACACATATATATATACACATATATATACATATACACATATATACACATACACACACACACACACACATATATATATATATATATATATATATATATATATATATATATATATATATATATATATATATATATATATATATATATATATATCAGAAATTTGCTTAATACAGTTATTTATCCAAAGTAATAATTTTATTCGATGATCGCTGGAAATATAATGTGAATAATTTCATGGTTTCTAAAAATCTAACTAGAGGGTTGGAAAATTGCGATTCCAAAAAACTTATTTTCAAAGTCATTTGCTGAAGCATTTTAATCTGTTCGATTGATCTTTGCATTAGGAAAGGAATTTTCCAAGTGCAGAATTTTTCGCGCCTTGTTTATTATAAAACTTACTTCATGTTTTTTTAAACTTTTTTATAATTATGCTTAAAAAATTAACATTTTCAGGATTTTCATTCCTTTCCCTTTTCTCGTGCGAAATATATTATGTGATTATAAAATAGTATACAGATTTTATTTTTTAAAATATTTTAAACATATTTTTGCCTAACATTAATGCTACTATAATTTTGGAAACTATGCAAATATTCAAAATTACAATTCTAAGCTACATTGATTATTTTAAATAAGGTCAAGTTTAAACAATTCTGATAAATGGTAAACTTTGCTTGATAAATAGTCTGTTGAAAAAGAAATAAAAATGTTTTAAGATTTCGGAAATAAATTAATCTTAATTTCTTACTAAATAAAATATACATTTAAGATATTATATTTAACGAACATAATTTTTTCACGCTTTAGATTAAAAAAATCTAAAGTGAATATCTCACCAAATTGAAAGTAAATTGACGATTTATTTCATATTATAATTCATGTATCTTTTCATAAACATGATGCATGTTTTGCATTTATATGTATATATATGGAGATTAAAATAAGACACAAAAACAATCCATATATAATTCATATATATATGGAATTAAGATTTCAAAGTAAATTTTCTTATGCTAATTCCAACATATTATTATTATATTGAGTTTATTATCCATCAAAATAACAGTAGTAAATATATATATATATATATTTATTTATTACTGTTATTTTGATAGAGATAATGATAGATGATAAACTGAATATATATTTTAAAGCATGCACAGCATTTAAGTACTACAATAAAGCAACTAATTTATATTTATGTATAATACTATGAATAATATACACCATTTATATTCTGATTGCTCACATACTATGCATTGTAGATTTTGGCATATTTTGATGATAAATTTAGCTCCGCATTAACGCTGATTTATCATTATGTAAAGTCGAGAGGGAATGTTAGTAACCGATACTGAGATAGGTACACAACTTGGTACAATATTTTGTGGTTAACTGAATTATAATAGATCATCTGTAATTTACACGGTCGTATGTTATATATATCGTTATTCTAGAATTTATAAATTTTAAAAAAGATTTGTTTACAATCTTTGTTATACCGCATTAACGCATGCAAATTATAGAACATATTGCAAAGTTTCTATTAATTAATTATTTGAAGTAACAAAAATTATCCAAATAGTTTCATCATGCATTTTAAATACTGAAACATTTAAATTTCTGTTAATAATTAAAAGTAAAATGAGATTCTGATTAGAATTAAAAGTTAGTACGTACATGAGTAATTAAAAATTTTACTACTTTTTAATATTTTAAATATTATAGTGTGGTAAATAAGTATGTAGGTAAATGAATAATCAAATATATTTTACTATTTAACTATCACAATCTAAGAAAATGATTCTTTACAATAAAATTATTTGAAATTTAAAAAAATAACTGAAAGTACATGGAACAATTATCTTAACATTGTAACATTCTGTATAGTGTTGCTTGGTTTATTTATTTTTCAAACTTAGTTAAACGTATTTTCTTACGAGGGACTAATTTGATTGAAAACTGAATTAAGTGTAGTGCAACATTTACATCTAGGGTAATGTTTATCACTCTTATCAGAGTAAAAAGCATTTAAGCACCGTGTATTAAAATGCATATCTATGTTATCATACCATTATATTTTTGTTAACGTTTTTTTCATCTCATTTTGCAGCAAATCAAATTATTAAATCAATTAACTTCTTAATTCATGTTATATTTTGAGTTAATAGGTTCAACAATGCTTGTGAATAACATATTCATTACTATACAAGCTTTAATAGAGCATGTCTAATGACTCACTTCAAGGAATTCACTAAGTTCTTCATGAACTCATATTAGTATTCTTCAAAAAATATGAGATGAGTAGCAGGCTTAGAAAACTATAAATTGCAATATTTTTAACGTTAAAGCAATCTTTTTTTGTAAGCTGGCCTCTAAAAGTTAAGGAACAGCATAGTTTTTGAAGCTCATCATAAAAAATGACACAAGAATAAAATTTATAGTTTATATAATTGATCGAATAGATTTTATGTAAATTTATGTAAATAACTAAGCTACCACTTTCTTTGTAAAAAATCCAGCATTTTAATTGAGAGAAAACTAGGCTTATATCAAACTTTGGTAATTATGGAAGTAGTTTTTGTTGATTTTTGACTTTTGTTAGGATATTCGTTGACTACACTCAGTGGGAGCTCACAATGTCTGAGAGAAGCCGTTTCTTCGATTTATTAAGATGGCCGTCAGTCCGATAAATGAAAATGTTACAGCTTGATGCTGTTAGGTGATATAATGTTTATGTTAGTGTGGTCCTCTGTCTCTGGAATCAATATCAAATTTAAGCTTCTGTGTTCAGAAGAACTCTTTCAGACAGATGACGAATTACAACTGCTGCAAAAACTGTTTTATATATCTTTTGATTAGAAAAAGAAAAAAAACATTTCTATACAGCAGTTTGTTGCATCACACTTTTTAGTATCAAGGAGACGAATCTACTAGACGAATCAAGGAGACGATATCTACCACAATGCGAAGGTATCTTCACAATGCAGGTCTCAATGTAAAGTAATCAGAGTGTGTTTGTTAGGTAGAGAACAGCCCCTATATCTTGGGCAAGAAACACATGTCATAGACTAGACAGTAATGGGAATCTGTACTTTATTACAGATAAGTCCAGATCCACACGAGAGACGATGTTTTTGAGGGAACAAAGCACCAGATACCGGCAGTCCAACACTATGGAAAGACACCCTTTACCGCGTTGGTAGAAAAATGATTTTGGATGGGATCGCACTCAGATGTCACAATGACCGGCACGTGTTCCAGGGAGGAACTAGGATTTATGTGATACATTGAGAGGATGTCTTTGAACATTATGTGTGTTTATATGCGGGAGCAAATGGTGATAAATTCATTCTGATAGACGATAATGCACTGCCTCATTGAGCTACAGTAACTGAAGAATATGTTGAGGGTATTGGTTTAAATGTATACTATTGCCATTTCGATCTTCAGATTAAATTCCAAACAGCATCTTTGGGACTGTCTCAGTTGACAAGCTACAGGTTTAAAACCTCCACCAAGATTTGTATGATAGGTGAAAAACAATTTATATACATATTCTTTTGCTAGTCTTTGATATTTATTTCAGTAATCGACAACCCGATTGACAATATGGAAAGTCAATGCTGGTAATGCATTCAGGTAGGGGTGGGCTTAGTCCTTATTATTGTCATTATAATTATTATATATGCACTTGTCAACTGAATTTGGTGTTTCTACATTCTTCCATTTGAAATCTGGGTGCAAAAATCCGATTGTTCAATAGCTTTTGTATGCCAATATAACATATGCCAGAATGCTAAGTATTTTCATATCCTGCTTATAATACTTTACATGAGAAATTAACTTTTATTTTATACTAAATTTCACGAAGAAATAGCAAACTTTAGATTTCAAGTATTTCTATTATAAGCATAATAATAACAAAAGCAATGTGAAATTTTTTGCACTAGTAAAATCCTTAAGAATACTGTTTTTATTTTATAAAAAAATGAAGGTTTATGTTTATTTCAATAAGATTTCCCTTTCTATTATTCATTTCAATAAACATTTTATTTCAAAATCTCCAGTATTTCTTAGCTTTTTAAATTTTTATATGAATTATTTAGAAAAGATGGTTGATTTGAAATATTTGAGAACATCAATTATAATAATAATTAATTTAAAAACTCAAAACATAATTTTAGTTTTATTGACATAAAATCCCCAGATTATCATAATTAGCCTCTGAATGGAATATCAATTGATGTTTATTGTAATAATATTGGCATAAGTAAAAGTCATTTGATTAAAAAATGCTATATTATATACAAATTATAAGAGGCTAATTTGATTTACTACAAATATAATGCAGTGCGTAGTGTATTTTGAATATTTGGCTATCCATATGATTTATCTCTTTAATCTTTCTTATGAGTATTTTATTTTATGAAATAATGAACATATTTTCAAAAGTTTCAAAATTCAGAAACATAAACATGGTGCTCATTTAAAGGAATAAACAATCGATTATCAATTCTCTCACAAACTATCGTAGATCTATTTCTTCTTGAGAGTATAATAATAAGGGAATATTATTTTTCACATAATAATTTGTTAAATTGCAATCATTAACTAGAGTGATGTATTAAAAATTAGAATGAAATATATTGCAGTCACATTAGCTAAATGTGACTGCAATATTTTTCACTACCTTTGAAGACTGAAGCCATGAATATTTAAGTAATTTTTGAAAGTCTAATTACTTCTTATTTTGAATAGATTTGAATATATATTAACATTTACTAATTTTTAAATATTTTGACATCATTTAATTAGTTATTTTAGTCTTACATTTTAAATAGATTCATCATTAAAGGATTCTTACTATAAAGGTTAATTTTAATCTTTGTGTTTTTGTTTTAGATATATCAACAGAAATAATTTACGAAATATGCAGAAAAGACTATACTTAACACTTAATTAGTAAATTATTAACTGATACAAAATTCAATGTTAAAAAAGAAACAAATATGAAAATTTTGAACTGGGGTGCAAAGTTGACTTACCTTCAAGTGGTGCACCCTGGAAACGTATTTCATATGGTAAAGTGGTCTACAGCTTTCTACATGTTATCTCACAGTAGCATTTATGGAAAGGAGCAGACGGACTTCTTCGCAAAGTGGGGTATAGGTCTTCTCTAGCCAAGGCACACAGAGATTTCTTACTACTCTGTAAAACTGTATCTAAAACAAGTTTTTAAAAAAAATTCAAGCTTCTAAACTACAAGAAAAAATAAAAGCCAAGCGTTGGAAAGACAATCTTCTGAATATGCCTGATCATTCACATTGTGAAGTTGTGGACTCCTGATTTTCAATATTGTCTGGCTGAACACTTGCACCGAATTTGTATTTTAAATTCACCCGACTATCTGCTCTGCAACGTCGCAGAGCCCATGAATAGGAACCACCTCCAACATTGTGGTGCACTGCATGGCAGTTTTGAATCATCGCTTTATCAGCAAGCCAGAGAACTTGGGGCAATGACTCCGGTCATCTCGTTTATGATTTTTTTCTGTATTCACCTGTCCTGTCTTCATTTCATGTCTATTTTGTGATTTTTCATGTGTTTTATTTGTGTTATTCCTTGTATTTGATCTTTCATTGGAAATAAAAAAACTTTGAGCTTTAAATGCAAGGTGTTATACATGTAAGTCTAAAAGTAAACTAAAGTAGTAAAGTAGTATTTCTTCAAAAAATGTAGTGACATTTGCTTTTTAATATCAATTATAATTTAAAGAAATAACTATTGGATTTTTAGAATATCAAAATAAGAGGTACGACGAAGAATGTTAATTTTAATAAAATTAAATGGTTTCTGTTATATCACGTAAGGTGCGAAAAATAATAGAAATTTGTATGAATGATTTACAGAATTTCTTTGTTTAATTAAGTGAATATATCTCATTTTTTAAGAAGACAAAATTATTTGTTACATCGATACTTAATAGCATATCTTTATTTAACAAAGTTAGCTGAAAGCTTTCAAGTGCAAAGAAAATCCAATAAATCATCAAGAATGTGATATTTAAAAGAATTATTCACAGCAATATTGCTAAGAAATTACCTCGTTTATGTATATTATATGCAAACAAATCAAAACAAAAGAGCAAAGATATTAAGATAAGTGCTTACTAAATGGCTCTTCACAGTAAAGGAACTCTTTTGGAGTTTCCTTGCTTTCTTCTAAGCATCATAATTTCCCTTTTTTCATGAGCCATAATATAAAAATATTAGGTAAATTCATACGTTTATGGATTTTACGTACTTTTCAAACAAGAAATTTTATAGTTAATCATTTTACATACTGAGAGCCATAAAATAGCATATGGAGTGTTAAACTCATTACTTCTCGTTGCTTCTACATAATATTACTTAGCTATTAAATATATAAATTGCGCTTTCAAGTTTTCATGGTTCATCATTTACCATAATTAAGGCTGTATTATTTTCTCGAAATATCATTAAAATGTCTTTAAATATAAAACAAAAAAGATCAAATATTTCATTCGTAATATTCATAAAGTAAAAGCAGATATTCAAATTCTTATTATCATATCCATAAAAATACAGAAGAAATACATGGTAGGTGCATTCTAATAAAGACAGTTAATTATTTGTTAAACTTTAATTGAGGTTTTAACTATTGTAATTAATTGCGTGAAAAAATAAAACAATTTTTCCGTAACAGAAAATTTTTGTGTAGTATATAAATATATAAATTATTCTACAAAATTTTCATATGAATAGAAAATAAAATAAAACCAGATATAATGCGATAATTTTTATTTAAATCAATAAAAGACTCCATTGTAGACCATCAAACTTATTAACATCATATATATTTTTAGATAGCAAATTAATAGTAATAAGAATTTAAAAATAAAAAACTTTAAATGTATACTAAGTGTAAGATTAAACTATATAATATTATGCATTTTAATGACATCATACACTAATTAGCATAAACAATAAAAATGAACAGTCACATAGTTATGCATATACACACATGTATATGTGTGTGTGTGTGTGTGTGTGTGTGTGTGTGTGTGTGTGTGTGTGTGTGTGTGTGTGTGTGTGTGTGTGTGTGTGTGTGTGTGTGTGTGTGTGTGTGTGTGTGTGTGTGTGTGTGTGTGTGTGTGTGTGTGTGTGTGTGTGTGTGTGTGTGTGTGTGTGTGTGTGTGTGTGTGTGTGTGTGTGTGTGTGTGTGTGTGTGTGTGTGTGTGTGTGTGTGTGTGTGTGTGTGTGTGTGTAAAGTAACTATTATATTGTCAATATGTGATATTTCAAACATATAAAAATGATACCAATAAGTTCTTTATTCTTCTAACATCAAGCAATGTCTCTGATTAACAATACCAAGAACTAATTAATTAACAGCATTATGTATGGCTATACACAGGCGAAATTGCTAAAATAAAATTAAAATTATATGAAAATCTCAAATAAAACAGTCCAAAATATAACTTATCAAAGTGTGTTAAAGTATAATTAGGTTGATTTGTGAAATTCTTTGATGTTATTATATTGTGCCAACCAAATAGTTGAATTCATAAACACAGCTAATTATTATTTCCACGACAAAGTGTGATTGATTTTAGATGTTAATCATTGCTATTATACCTTTAATTTCGGAGTTTGTCATCTCAATTTGACTCATGTCAAAACAATTCTATTTAAATAGATTTAACTGTGTTCAGTAAAATAATTCTAATAGTCATCTCTACAAAATTACTGTAAAAAATAAAATCTAGTTCACTCTATTTATTAATTGGGTTAATAAATGTATCTGAAATTGGAATACTATCTTGCACAGCGTAAGCTTGTTATAAATTAAACTCATGTAAAATTTATGCCTACATATATAGTTATTACACAAACATAAAAAATTAATTAACTTTTTTTCAATGAAATATTTAATGTCCATTACACGTAACCAAACCCCTCTCCTAAACATTCTATTCTTATTCCTTAGGCTATTTCTAAGAATTAAGGATGCCATAAAACATTTTATGACTTATTTCTCTTGTTTCGTTGTCTTTCGCATAGATTTATCCCTGAGTTTGATGGGTTAACTTTTTTTTTCCGAGCAGTGGATTTGAATATTTATTGGACGAGAGTATTTAGAAAAATTATTAGAATTAATTTTTATTTGATTTGATTGTAGCAATAAGATTTTAAATTCAATTAATTTTACGATATATATATTTTGAATTCTTTTAGATTTTAATTAGAACAATAAATAAACAAAAATAATATTTGTTAATTTTTGCACAGGGGATCAAAGCTATGATAATTAATTCTTTTGTTGTGATTATTTATCATATTCAAATAAAATGGCAAAAGTGTAGTTACGATATTTTTTACATCGGAATACATTCATATAAACTAATTAATTTGATACTATATACTAATAAAATTTTAATGCTTGATTTTATTATTTCTCGTTTTAAATATTTTTTTTCAAAACTTTATTTTCTTTTGTCAATAAAAGAATAAAATTTCAACTTCTTGATGTTTAAAAGATATTATTTATTCATATAAAGTAATCTCAAGTAAGAAGAAATTTCTTAAACTAGAAAATCCGTTACTTTGTAGGAAAATAATGAAGCGTAAAATTTCATTTACAGTTTCTATTGTAATAAATAACATTACATTTGCATCTTGAAAGTTAGTTTTTTGAAAATCAAATTTCTTACAAAATATTTCACAAAATGGCTTTTAAAATTACTTTTCTGACTCTTTAGTTATAAATTTAACACTTTTAAATCGTACTAAATATTTAACCACCATTACTGGCAAAACATAAAGAAGGACTATTACTACGGAACTATAAATAACTCTATTAACTTTTATAAATATTTTACTAAAGTGAGCAGCAAGATTCAAAAATTTCCCCTCAGCACTTGGTTCTAGGAAAAGTCATTAGACAGCACTTACGATCGGACCGCATTACTGAAATGAAATGTATGTTAAAGAATATTCGAAGTTCAATTTGCAAATAAATAAGCACTTCCCTCATGGCAGCATAAAGCAGTTTACTTTCTTCCTTTTGAAAAATTATTACCAAAAAGATATTAAGACTTTCCTGAAGTGAATTTTTGAAATTCAGTGACATTTTTTTGCAAGGAAATTTCAGTAATAATAATATAGATTATTTTCCAAAAATCGAGAAAAAAACTTACAGAAAATTTATGACAATATAATGTATCTAAAAATAATTTGTTCCTCGTAAATCCCTATATCAAATGATTGGATATAACGTTATTCTAAGAATTTTATTACACATTCGGTATTTTTACAGCTTTGATTTTTTTATCATTACTGCAATTTATATTTATTGACTAAAGATATTTTTCATTTTTGTAAATCTTACTATTTATTTCACTTTGTATACTTATGCATATTTTCTTATGTATTATTTTAGTAAAATAAAGTCAAATATTATGCATTTATCTAATGATAAATATGAATTAATAAAAATTTATTTAAAATAAGATTCCAAAACCTATGACAGTTATTTATAATAGTAGAACCTTAGAAATATTTTAATAGTAACATTTAACAGTGTGGATATAAATAAATTTAATTTCATACAATAATATTTTTCGTATATACTCTTTAGAAAACATATGTAATTGTTTTTAACATTCTTAGTGCTTTCTAACTGTCATCATCTTAAAAATTCAATGTTCTTTCTAAAGCTGTAAAATGAAATGGTAAATTTTATAGAAAAGATAAATATGTAAATATTGAGAAACATTCATACTGAAAATTTCAAAAATGTTAATATTTTTCAGACAACTGAGAATATTTCATAAATTAAAAAATGTTTACAGAAAAAATAATGTTCACCATATAATTTTATCTAATAAAATGTTTTTTTTCTAAAGGTGATGACTCTCAAATCTCAAAAAACTAATACTGATAACTACAGGTAAATAAAAGATGTTAACTTTAAATGGCGTGTTAACCTGCATTAATTTAATCTGAAATTACATATTGCAGGAATATGGAATATAATTATCTATTATGTTCATTCGAGTAAATCAAATTATCCAAAAATTCATTATGTATTCAAAACTGACATTTATAATATTTACTAATCAAAATTTCTTTAATTTACATTACTATTCAGTCATAAATTGTCTGAGGAGTTGTGTGTGTGATCCAACAATTATTGATATGGATCATAAAAAAAGAGAATTTATTAGACTTTCTAATAGTTTATAAAATTTATTTTAATTATTAATTTTTTGTAATATTTATAAATAACATATTTTAATACCTTCACAATTTCTTACTTAATGGAAAATTAAATCTTTGTAAAATATACTTGAATATATTTCTGATGTATAATTAGTTACATTTTCATGATAAAATATTTTTTTATTTAAAGTGAACTGTAAATGATAATTTCAACTTTTAGTTTTTTTTAATTAGGTACAACTCATTAAAATTTTATTACTTATGAGCATATTATTTAACTAAGTAAAGTATGTAAAAACAATTCATTTTTTAAAAGCTAATTTATAAAAGTGCAGCTAGATACTAGTTTCTGTTTGAATGCTAGATTGCCTACAAGGAAATTATATATTGAAAAAGTATTAGTTAAATTCTTATTTATCATATTATTGCTACGATTAGTTTCCAAACTGATAAGATGGGTTATTCGACTTTTGGTCGGACAATTATTGATAGGCTCGAACATTGCAATTTGTAATCCTGATTACCCATATACTTCATCTCTGTGAAAGAATAAAATGAAGCGTTAACTTAGCAAGACTGAGGCTTCTGAAAATACTTTCCTTGGTCACCTAGTTCAATTTTCTATCTAGAAATTTGCAAATTATTCTCCAAACACTCTCCTGTGATTCTTTGCGATAAAAACTCAGCCTGTCTTAATCACTATCATCTATCTCATAACTCCAAAAAAAAAGAAGCAGCATTCTATGATTCTGGATTTTCTATACCATTTCTGTGCTAAAAAGTTCTATATTAGTCATTATATATAATTTGAAATCATCCACTAGTATCTTACAATTTTTGGAAATGTAAAATGTCTTAGCAATGGCAATTTGTATATCTTTAATTTCAAAGGCATGTTTTGTTAAATAACAAAAGTTAAATTTAATTTTAAAACATAAAAACAACTTTTGCAAATATTTTACTACAATTATTCATGGCTTTCATGTAAGTTTAAAAATATGTCATGCCTGAGCAGACTAATGATATCAGCAAAAACCAAACTACAAAACCTTTTGTACTTCTTTGAATGCTTTTGATGAATGCTTTCATGAAATGCTTTTGATCAATATATATTTTTCTATATAAGTAATAACAATCATCTCAGAAAATATGTATTTAAAGTTAAATATTTCACTATTAGTTTGGATTTAACTTTCAAAAGTGAGACAAAAGTTTAACTGAAAGTAGTAGAAATAAAAATATTTCTTTATGAAATCATCAAAGGTTTAATATTTTTTCATCACTTAAATTATTTGATCTTGTAGATTTTCCAACTCAATTATTAAAATGAAAAATATTTCGCAAAAACAGAAGAATGCAATCATTTGCAGAATTTAAAATAAGATAAATTTCCATTCAATAAACACTCTATTTTGGAATGTATATCTAACAAAAATCTTCACCTTCTCCATGCATTCCCAATAATTTAGAGTGACAAGCAATTTTTGTTAAGAATAAGAAATTTTAGATTAAATTTATGTAAAATAATTCCTTACATAACATTAGATAAAATAAGAGTGTTATAAAAATTTAATTTAATTTTCCATCTCAGTATTAACTTTAGTATTAGATCTACAAATGCAAACTTACGTGTACAGATATATATATGCACAGATAGATTGATTGATGAATAGATGGATGAATAGATAAAGACAGAAATATAAAGATTGCAGTTCCTTAAAATAATTTAAGATGTTTTTTAACTATTCAAAAATATTTTAAAATAGATCTCATACCAATTCTCTTTCACATATATTGTAAGGTAATTAATGTAATTTAATTGCTGTACTTAATAACAGTTAAACTTAAGTTTAATCAAAATTTTAGAAAATATTTTTTTCTTTCATCAGATTGTACATATTTGTTTTTATAATCTGTAAGATCAAATATTTATTCATAACCTAAATTCATTATGTATGGAAAATAATAAATAAATTATATTTTTACATTTAAGTTTTAAAATATTCAATTTTAGGAAGTATTCATTGCTGATAGCAAATTATGCGTTTGTAATCATATCTTTCATAGCTCTGATAACAGTTATAACACAAAGCTGACACAAATTACAATATGATAGTAATTTTACTAAGCAAAGTATATTAAACTTATAAAACATTTTCAAAAGATTGTATTTCTATGTCTCTACAGTTTATAGTTAGTCAGGCAATTAATTTAAATAAGCAATCATGTAAAATATTTTAAGTACCAAGGTATGCCGCTGTTTTACCAAGTTGAATATAAATGTCAATAAAAAAATTTATATGTGTTTTTGTTGCTTGTAATGGATTTAAAGTGAGTGCCTGTTTCACTTACATTTTTAGTGGAATCTAGTGAATCCATTTTGAGTTCATAAGCAACTTGCTAATTTGCAGATACACCCTAATGATGCTCATAAAAAGGATGTTTTCTAATTTATTTCTATATGATATTTTATTGAAAATCACCCCAACTTTGCCTACAACTGTTGTACAAATTTATATCAACACTATACACCAGTGGCTTTTGGAAATACTTTACTTGAATGAAAGAAAAGTGAAAATCTTAATAAAGCTATTGAAAATGCCTTCAAACTGAAACAAAATGTAAATCACAATATTTCATAACTTGATATAGACATGCATAAATTATTAATTTAAGATACTATCATATCAAATTAAAGTATCAATACAGAAAATCAATTTAATACATTGAATTAAGAATAAAAATAATTTAAAAAAATTTCAAAAAATTCAAAACATTCTACACCTATATAATTTCAATATTATTTCTAGAGCATTTTATGACATAAAAGATTGCAAAATAAGAGAAGCAAGTATATGAAATATTAATAAAAAATTTAGAAGTCAACATTATTTACTAATATATTGAATACATTATTTTTTAATCAGCAAATTTCTTTTAAAGTATATTTTTAAAATCATTTTGAATAAAATTCATTCAGAAGAACATATAGGAATCTTTAAATCAAGTTTAAAAAAAGAGAAACTGATTTCTCATCCTTATTTCCTTCATGTAAGAACTTTAAATTAATTACAAATTTTAATTATAAACATCACTCTGAGGATTTCCTTCTTACATTGTAAGATCTAATCTTCTAACAAAGTTTTGGCTATGACAAGAGAAAAATGCATCGCAAAATGTCTCAAAGAAGCAACGCGTTTTGTTTTTAAAAGTCCTCATGAACTTTAACATACCCCAGTGATTCAATTAATTAAATTTCGCGACATTGTTGGGAAATTGTTTTTGAAATAAAATACACAATTAAAAACATATTTTGTTGAATTAAATTTGAAATTGTTTCTAGTACTGAATTATCTTTTAAAATAATTTCATCTAAAATAATGAACAACATCTAAAAATCGTTTTAAATAATTTGTGCAATAAACTATGTAAATCATTGTGAACAAATTAAATATATTTCTTTAACATTATTTTTCTATTAAAATGAAAAAAACATACCACGATTAAAAATTACATTAATGACTATATAATGAATCTATGATTTTAACTGAATATGTACCATTATATGAATCCATATGTAGAATACATTAATGTAACCTTTAACAACAAATATATACAAGAAGTAGAACGAAATAAAAGCTTAAGTGCAACACATCATATTTTATGATAAAAACATTTAAGCTAATTTTCTAACTTAGAAATCATTGAAACTTTTCAAGCTTATCAGTTTTTATAAAGATAATTTTAACAGTCCAATAAAGCTTGTAGAACACCGCTGGTAGGACAGATTGTATACAAACAAAATATGAAAACAATGTAACAAAATGTAATTTAAAATAAGAAACTCTTCGATTGAAAAGATATTAAAAAATTAATTAGAGTAAACGATGAATAACAATGTTATGAAATTAGAAATATTTCCTCAGTTCTTATGATTTGTAATTAATTAAAAAACAGAAATAAATTATCATAATTTAAATATTTAATTGTTATTATAATTTGTATAATGATTACTTAAATTCTTCGTGTTATGTTGTATAAACAGAATTTAGTTTTTTGATATCATTTTCTTTTAAATTTTGAAGCAAACAATTAAAAAAAAACAAAAGTAATTTTAATTAATAATTTCATAAGAATTAGGAAATTTCTGCAGTTATTTTCAACATTCAATATTGTTTTTTAATTATTTAATAATTTATATTAAAATTCAAATTTTGTTTGAATTTGGAAAAACATTTTAATGCAACATGTTCAGATTTCCAAACAAGAAATATGTAAAAAAAAATAGAGATGAAGAATATTTTTTCTATATTTAAAGTGAATGTGTTAATAAACATTGTTTCTAAGAAAAATTTAAATGAGAATTAAAGTAATTATTTTAATTACAATATATTTACTCTGAATTTGTTAATAGTTATTTCTCTTAAAATCATAGAGTTTCCGTTATAGTTATTAAATGCATATTTATTTTAATATAATATGTTTACATGTACGTATACATGTAAATATATTATGTTAACATAAATATGTTTACATGTATACCTACATTTTCTAAATGAATTTCAAATAAGAGTGAATAGAATTAATTTCAATCATTAAATATTTAAAAGGAATTTTAAGATTAAATCTTAATTTAAAAAAATTTTTATTGTTCGTCTGTATTTATCCTAAACCTGTATCTCTAGTTGTCAAAATAGATTTTTGATAAGATCTATTATGTCTCAGCTAAAACGAGTTTTGAAATTTAACAGAATACTGAATTTTTAAGCCGAAGTTCATATACATTTTTAATCGAAACACGTGCCTTAAAATATACTTGACTTTTTCAAAGATTTATTTCATGAATTTTAAAAGCTTTGAAAATTTAGGGTCCTTAAAATGAAGATAAATGTGAAACCTGGGAGCAGTTTTATCTGAGAAATATATTGGTATTTTCACACACACACACATACTTGGTTTTTTATATTATAATTTTTTAAACTTTAGAAAGAGAATATTTACAGTTAAGAGATTCAACATTTCCATAACTTAAGTATTGGATATTAAAATATAAATTAATTCTACATTGACTGAATTTTGTAGATGATTTAAATAATTTTTGCCTGGTAATTATTGTGGTATGCTTGCTAAATCAGAATTTTTTACTTACATGATCAAATTATAGGACAAATTTTAAAGATTTTCATCAAAAATAAATTTATGAAACAACTAAAAATTTATGTTTAATTAATTATTTTACTACAGGAAACACATATGAAACAGTGGTATGAATGAGTCTTGTTAAAAGCCTGCAGTCTAAAGTTTCAAAGATTATGCATAGACTAAATGAAAAGTTATTGACTTCTGTAAAAGAAAAGCAACTGTAAAATTATTTATGCATAATTATTGCCTGTACAATTGAGAATATTCTCTTCTATTAATTAAACTTTTCATTTAAAGTGATTATGAATGGCATCGAAAATTATAGAAGATTTCACATTTTAATTCTTTCTTATGACATATAATTAGGATAAAACCGGATGGTCACTAAAAATAGGTTGAATTGCCTATTACTAATTTTAATATTGAAACAAAGTTCGAGTGATTAACTGGAATTGTTTATTATTATCAATCCAATTTATATTATCAATCCATATCACTTTAATTTCTATTAATATAATATATATGATAAAACAATAAAGTGATTAGTAATTCAAGACAAATATCATTGATTTCGCTACTTGTTATTCTATCATTTATTATATTGATAAGAAATCGTATGAAGGTAAGCCAAGTAATCATTTTGTATAACATTTTTAATTTAAATGCTATTACTCGTATTATTTGTTATCATAATTACAGCACTGCATAAAATATACTGAATACAAACATTTTTTTATTTAATAGATACTAGCAAAGCTATGTAAAATATTTACAGATTTTTGAAAGTGAAAATAAATGATTATAGATTATTCAAAATAACTGAGTTTGGCAAGAAAATTCTATTGAGAATTAATATAAAAACTATTAAAATAAACATTGATACAATTTATGCGTGTATATTTTTTTCATGAAAAGATTTGCATTAAAAAACTTTTTTTTTAATTTTCTTATGCCATTTATTTAAATAAAATATCATGTCAAGCATTTAAGATGCTTATAGGAATCTTTTTATAAAAAAAGAAAATGTCTGTAGCACCTGATACTAAAACATGTTTGAAATGCAAATTAATTTTTTACTTGACTCTCTTATGAAAATTCGGAATGCTTTTGGGAACAATAAATCTTTTGATGCATTTTAAAAGAAGCTGAGCATAAAGAGTAATAATTTGATCTTTTTAATTAACTCACATATTTTATAATTTAATTAATTTATTATAAAATATTAATTGAGATTTTAAAATATTTCCATTATGAAGGAGTTAATTAAGATTTTTACTTTTCTCATATTCCTTTATATCAATTTTGCTTATACATTATAATTTTTTTAAATGATCAATGAGATTGCTAATAATGAATTATGGGAAAACTCAAACTTATATGGATTGCTCTTTGTAATTTGTTATGTATTTGATATATGCCCCAATATTAAATCAATCAGAGAATCATCTGCTTAAAATTAATTCTAAAATACAATTAAATTCTTAAGAAGAGTACAAATCAATGAATTAAATATAATAGAGGCTAAAATTGAAGCAAACTTTTGGAAACAAATATGTCTTTATAACACTTCAGGATTCATAAAACGTATTTTTAAAAGTAATAATTTAAAATTATGGCATAGGAAAGATAATGTAATTCTTGATATTAATGAAATAACTTTTATGTTAAATTTTTCTTCTGATGTATATTATGAAAAAAGAATAATGAGATGTACAAACCATCTGACATGCCAAATATTATTTAATAATTTTTGCATTAATTATGATCTTACAATACATTTTCATTATGTGAAATAACTTTGAAATTCGTCGGCATTAGTAAAATGAAATTAAGAATTAAATATTGCTATTAATTATAAGGTTTTATTACAGGGTTTTTATTTCCATTTGATAGTCTTATGAATAAGATCTGAGCGGTTTTCTTGCTATCCCAATAAGTATAGAATAATTTTACAGCAACCGATTTTTTACTAAGCGCTTATTAGTTTAAATAAATGAATATATTAATTTATACAACAAACGAACAACAAATTTTGTTTTTCATTATAAACTTCTCTTAAGACAAAAACATGGTTTCAGTTTCCAATAACTTATTTCTTCTTATTTTACTTTAAATATTCTAAAACTTTTAGAAATAAAGAAATAATGTTTATTAAAATTTAAAGCAACATAAGTGATTTGTTTTTTCTGAATAAAATTTAAATGTCATAAAATTAAAATTAAATGAATATTTTTTCAGCTAATTGAACATGGGTAACATTGTTTGTAAATAAAGCTCAAGCAGTAAAAATAAAACCAATGAAGCGATAGAAAAATAAGAATGATATGTGCCTTCAACATTAGGAATAAAATCATATACTTAACTGCTCTATATTTATCAACATACGCTAATTAAAAAACTATATCAACATTTCTCTTCACAATTATAACTATCACAAACTATAAAGTAATGTTAAAGGTTTGATAAAATTCTAAGAAATGAATGTAATTAATATTTTTCATTAAAAGCATCTTTTTGCTCAAGGTATTTACTGCATTTATGTATGTAAGGTTGTT
This sequence comes from Latrodectus hesperus, assembly GCA_037975125.1. Classification (NCBI taxonomy): domain Eukaryota; kingdom Metazoa; phylum Arthropoda; class Arachnida; order Araneae; family Theridiidae; genus Latrodectus; species Latrodectus hesperus. Next base: position 55,716,330 of record CM075853.1, on the reverse strand, counting down.
TTATTAATTTTTAAGTTTAAATTATAGTTAAAAAATGTTAAAAAATGATTAAATTTGCATGTGGTACAAATTGTTTTCCAGCATTACCACATTAATAAAAATGACATTTCTTATTGAATCAGTTTAATCAATTTTTAATTATTTACAGTATATTATATTAAAAATAACTGACAGTAAAAAGTTAAAAAAGGAAACTTTATTAATAATGGTATTTAATAAAGATATTCTTAGCTATAAGGTGGAATAAACCATAAACTACAAGTTAGAAGAAGTTAAATATAATAACAGAATGTTGAGGATGTGACACAATATACCCTTATTATCAATAGGATTTTATTTAATTAAAAATTTCCCAAGAGATTGCTGTAAATGCAGCATTAAATCTGTACGATATGAAAATAAAACATTGAATTCTAAAACATTTTTATTTTATTTATTTACTACTCAGATATATTTCTAATAAAATAATACAATTTTAGACTGCATCTATTACTAAGAATTCGAGTCTAATTTTTTCAGTTAATAATATTGTTTATGCTTTAAAACTATCACAATCATGTTCGAAATTCCCAACAACAATATAAAATAATTCTTTACTTGCTATAAACAAAAAGGCGAAATTTTTATTACCAAAATTTTAATTTTTAATCATTGTTTTTTTAAACTTTAACATAATTGAATAAAGAGCAGAGAAAGAATGTATCACTGTTTTTTAATCAATAAATATAATTATATTGTATTTAAAAAATGAAAATTGGATGTTATTTTGAAAGAAACGTATAACTGTACTTTAAATTTCTTCTTTTAAGTAATAGTAACAAACACACATAAAAATATTTCATCTTTAATTTTCTATTAAAATATTTAGTTAAATAAAACAAATGAAGTATATTATTTTCTTATAGAGGTTTCATTAGAACAATATTCATTTTGTTATAAACTAAAGACTGCGAATATATTTATTAATCTTATGCCAGAGCTTTCCATGCACATTTGTGTTTGATTCTACTTTGAATGGCCTTAAGATTGATAGACGACTTCTCGTTAAGCGATACTGTGAACGCTGCATCAATAGAAGATCTTTTGTGATGCTTTTAAAGGAGAGAATAGAGGGCTTAAAGACCTCGGAAAATTAATTTCCTCAGTTTAAATCAACTTAGATAGAGAGGGTTAAAGCTATGAATATCTTAAAACCTATTTAGAAGGTCACAGTTTATCTTTTGTATGTCAGGATAAGGAAGTAAATAAATTTTAATTTCATTGGTTGCTAGTATCATAAAATTACAGGAAATGATAAAAGTGAATAATTTCTCACTTGTTCAATAAATTAAATTAAACTATTTATTAGTTTAAGACTTAAAAAATAAGAACTCTTTTTTTTAATATAAATGAGTGTAAGAAAATTAATCATTTAATTTAACTCATTGACTGAGAACAATCAAACACTAGACCATTATGTTTAATAACATTTTGAAATTAATCAAGTGGCTGTAAGCTTTCTAAATATTGTGTGTAACAATAAGTGAATATAATTTGAATAAAATATATGTACAAAATATCAAAAATATTTTTTTCACAAATATCTATGTCAAAATTATTTGTATGAGATTTCGAATAATAATCATATTTATCATATTAATGTGATACAAATGCGTTAATGATTGAAATTTCACAGTTATAATAACGTAACATACTAGCAGTATATATGTGTATGAATATTTTTAATAAGTTTATATTTATAACTAAGGTACTAAAATTCACATTATATGTATATTTTCAGAAAAATAAGTGAATAAATTATCTTTAAACAATAAGTAAATTTCATTATTGTAATTTTTCATTTAAAAATTATACTTTTTTACAAGGATAGAAAAAATTCTGTTGTAAATCTTTTGTGAACAAGACAGATACATTTTAATAATCAGCAATCTATTGATTTCCCTTGCTTTTTTTCTTTGAATTCAAAAACAATTTATTTAATTAGTTAAATGTTTTGAAAGTAAATATTTTGTAATTTTACAAACATGTCTGCAAATAACTTTCAAAAATCTTTACCACAAGGGAAAATTTGATGTGCCATATACGATAATTGTTTTGTCTATACTGTTTCTGCTTTTGATGGTATTGAAGGTTCTACTAAATGTTTCTCTAGTTTTTAAAATATTTTGTAGATAATATATGATTAATTAGGCTTTTGTAATGTAAATTCTTAAACTTACTTTTTATGTATTTTAAACTTTTCTAGTACAATCTTTAACTAATTAAAACTTCAACAACTGATGATCATGTTTTTTTTGTACATATTCGAAAACTTATACTCAATATTTTCTATTACTATACACACAATATTTTTTGAAATGTTCACCAGGTTAAACAAAATTTAAATAATTATTTTAGTGTAATATTTTTCTGCAGGGTATACAGTTTTATTCACTGATGATTGAGCAATTTGGGAAAACTGGTTTTTATTTGGGTGTGATATACATTAGTACAGATGCATAATTATACTGATATATTTTTATATAACTTAATAGTAAAATATGATTTCTTATATATTATCGAAATTATTTATTACATTTAATATATAAAATTTCTTTTATACCTCACCTAATTTATTCTATATATTGATGGCTCATTTATCTCAGAAAATAGTGTTTTGAAATTGACACCACAACTGTTGACAACCAGTAATGCATAACACATATTTCCCTATATATCGAAGAACTTCTTGTTTGATTGACTGATCGTTATCTAAATGTGTTCCATTTTGAAACGAACATATAGTCTACGACTTTTAAAAACTATATTCCAAACGAAAAATTAATAAATTTTGCAATAAGTGTGAAAAGTGTAGCATATTAATTTCTCCATGAATTCCAATAACATTCCTTGTTAAGATATTCAGGGAATGTGTATTAAAAATATTTATCAAGCGAATAACTAATCTGAAATTAAAATCTGTGCATCAAAAATTAGTGTAATAACTTTTTATTTTTATATAGACGATTTATAATTAAAATTTATATTATTCATGTAAACATACTTTTATTTAAAAACCAATGCAGTAATTTACTTAAGAGCATAAAGACATTGATTCCTAAGTTATTTGTTAAAAATAAAATGGCGTTAAAATGATACGTTATAACATCAAAAAAAGTTTATCTAAAGTATTCTCTAAAGATATTTATTGGTGGCATTATATATTTTCATTAGAATATAAATTAACATAAAAATTAATTAAAAAAATTCGTTATCACGTGCTACTCACTTATGATTTATTATACCCATTTCTTTAAGTAAAACAATATTATTATTTTTAGTTCATAAATTTAAGTTCTCTGTAATTACTAATCTTTCTAATTATTAAATTTATATTATTAGTTATATCATTATTTTTCACTAGTTATAATTGTAACCTTTTTCTAAATAATAATTTGATTTTTAACTATTTAATTTCTTTTTATGAAAGGTGTTAATAATTTAATTTTGATCTTTAATAATTTTTCAACTATTGTACTTGTTTCACATAGTATTTTTACTATACCTAACATTATTATTAAATTACAGATTAATTTTTCCTTTTAGCGTTTACTATTTTCTCTTATTATAGTAAAATAAATTTATAAATGTTAAAAGAATACTTAAGACTTTCTTTTTATTAAATAATTTTTCAATTCATTGAAAACCATTTTCCGAAATCTTTCATAAATGGGAGTGTCTTTCAATATTAATATTGAATTTTCAGCATATAATAAAATATTAGAAAGTATTCAAAAGTTAAGAACAATAAATAATACCCATTATGTCCTTATTGACTAATAAAATACGAAAATGAAAAATAAAAAAATTGAAAATTTTTAATTAAAATAGTTATAAGGCCTTCAGAAATACGTTATACTTTAGGATTGTTTGAAGAATAAAAAATGTTTACCTTTAGCAATTCTTTACTCTAATTGTATGTATTAAGTGCAAATATTGACTTGTGTAATAAATACCTCATTATCAGAATTGACTATAATTTGATTTACCTTAAATAAGACTGAATAAAATGAATAAGATTATAATATAATGTGAGAATTTCAAATGAAATCTAGTTTAGCTTTTTAGTTCAATTAAATTTAAGAAATAAGGAAGCAATACTTTATTATTTATTTATAATGTCTATTTCTAATGATTAAAATATTTAAATTTCAAAATGTAACGTATTTCTTAAATGTATTCATATATATTAATGGTTCTTTATTAGTACAACTTTCATAATTTTTACTCTCCTCAAAATAAGTTTTGTAGACCATTTATTCAAAAAAAAATCTATTTAATTCTAAATGTTCTTTAAATTAAACATAGAAAATTGGAAATTTGAAAGGATTTTTCCTAAATAAGATTAAATATTTTCAATATACTAAAATCGGTTCTTGAATATTTATATATTATTTTAAATTATGTTAAATTTTATGGCAAAATTTAAAAATGCTTAACTACAATTTTAACAAAATACACATTATTCAAGAAAATGTTTTAATGATGACTAGTACAGAGTTTATATTTAAACACAACCACTCAAGGTTCGAAATACAATGTCTTTCAAAAGAAATAAAAGTTTGGGCTTATGGTATCCAAGAGCTTTTCTACTTTCGGAACTATTTATCTTTTAAGGTTAATGTCCTCAGACACTTTTCACGCCTTTCGTGAGCCTTATTTTTGTAGTGGTGGCTTAAGATGTATTAATGTAAGAATTGGATGCGTAAAACTAATTAATCTTTCAGTCTCTTATCAAACAAAACTCAAGAAGATAGTTTCTCTGTTATTTAGCACTACAAAATAATATTTTGAAAAATTTTAGTAGAGGGAAGGAATATCTAAGCTTATTTAAGTTGTTTTATTAAATAAGTTGACAGCAACTATTAATATGAGAAATGTTCTCATTTCCTAGACGAAATTAGTCATGAAATAACTCAAAATGCTTTTTTATGAACTTTCAATATGATTACTTTATCAAATTTAGAATTTGTTTTTATTACAAAATTTTATCACATATTAGTTTTTTGAGGATAAAAAAGAACATTTTTAGGCAAAAGTAAGTATAGTTCAAAATTTTTAGGCATAAAATATTTTGTATGAAATAGTTTCTGATCGTAACAAAACAATTTCAGAGTTATAATGTGATTAAGAAAAAAATATGTTATTTATAACTTAAATATTTAAATATTTACACATATATTTTATAAAAGAATATATTCTCTGGGACAAATAAAGATATCGTTGGTCATCTATGAAAAATTCTCTTCCATTCACATTGCATCTTAAAGTGGTAATTTACTTTAGTGATATAAATTGTTTGAAATTATGTGTAAAAGAATTGAGTTTTAACTTTAAACAGCAAATTTAAAATATACTATTCATGAAATTATGCAAGTGTTTTTTTCTAACTTTGATTATTGTTAACATAAAAAAGAAAACATTTTAAACATTTAAATATGTGCCAAAATGTATGGTCTAAAAAAGCTTATTTATTTAATAAAAATATTAAATATAATTGACAAATATGATGAAATAACAAAAATAATTAAGTATAGGAGAAGGCTTTTCGTTATCTTGCTTTATAAAAGTGCCAATTTTAAACCCTGTTACTAATTTTGCAAATTACTATGACTGAAATATTTCTGCATTATTCTATACTAGAAGGCTTAAATTTGTAATTTATCACTTTTATCATAAATATAAATTTCTAACTTATTATTTCCATTGAAGTAAAAGTATTCTTCAGTTTTTAAAATCAATCAATATAATGTTTTAACACATAAAACATAAAAAATACCACAAATATTTCTTTTATATATTTATCAAGATAATGATAAGAATTAATTTATTTATCAAGATACTGATAAGATCTATTTTATCGGAAAGATATATTTACAGTGGGTATGTGTGTGTCTGTTATTATTAATATATTAGGTAAGCAAGTTGTATAATGTTGTTCACAAGTTACTAGAAAAAAACAAAGTTTTAAATTAATTTAAAACGCAAATTGTTTGAAATATTTGTATGTTAGAAAAATTTATTTTAATCATTTTACAAAAAATTAATATGAGTCGAAACTTTATTAAATCATGATGGAGGAGTAAGAGTTAAGATGGAAAATATTCAAACACACAATATGCAATAAACATTTTTGGAAATATAATAAATCCCTATTTGTAATGGAAATAGTTTATAAGTAAATTTTTATTTAATTTGGAAAAATAGACAAAAAATAAATGAACTAAATCCTTTTTAATAAAACAACGTCTTACGTTTTCTACACTTTTCTGTATTAATTTATTGATATTATAAAATTTTCAAACTCACAAAAGGGCATATGACTCTAAATAAAATTTCAGTCGTAAAATTAAAAATGTACCAAAAATCTTTCCCCGCACGAATGATAAATTTTTTGCTAAGAGATAGGCAATTATGGGTATTCTTATTTTGATAATTATTATGAGTATCTCAAAACGTATTTATCAAACAATTGAAAAATATGGTATTTTATGTCATATCGTTTGCGTTATTAGATATTGTTTTTGGTTGCTGGACAAATGATTCATCACTTATGAAATTGAATCTTTTACCATCAACACAAAAGAAAAATTATTCAAATAAATGTAGATAAAAGAGGATTGACCAATTCCTGATTTTTCTTGAGCAAAATATGGTTTAAATTCTAAATTTACTAATTAAATATTGAAAAATATTAGTTTGCTGTAAAAAATTTTAATAATTCTTTAAGATCGTGATCTTGTGCCTTAAATAAAAAATTAAAATTTAATTATTTTTCTTTTTTCGCAGTCAGTTAAAGTTATTATCGATTTTATCTTTTTATAAATATTGTACTCAAATAAACATCATGCCAATAGGAATTTTTTCCTTGCTCGTTTGGATATATTGTCCTTAAATATAAATTCCCAAAAAAAGTTACTCACTAAACTTCATTTCTACTGATGCTCACATATTCTTTTATATATTAGAATTTCTACATCGTATCACTTTCAAACAATGAGCAACAAAACAGTAGAAATTTCTATTAACTCAAGAATTATATGTTCTTTAAATAAATTTTGATTTTTGTTAATATCTTTTATTAATTATATAAAATTTATAATTTAAGCTTAAGGAAGGTATAAAAACAATGCAGCATTTTCTAAAGTAAAATATGTGTCTAAAGCAAGTGCTATTAAAATGAAACTTACGATTTTGTAAAAGCCCTTGTGAACATTTTTAGCTGTTTTAAATATAGATTTACATAATGAAACCATATCCCTATATTTTTTTTAAAATATATATTTATTCAGTTTTCATACCTCAAAAAAATATTATCTTATTTAGAATCAAATTATTAATTTCTGTTGCGTTTCAACATAAGAAACGTGTGTAAAGTAAATGAAAATGATAGTAGTATTTAAGTAAATTATCTCAAATGTAGATGTCTGATTTTTTGTAAAAAATTTTTGTTGGCTCAAGAATATATCCAGTAGGGCTCTAAGTTTTTAACATATGCTTCAATTTGAAATATATGTTTCAAACAAAATACATTATATGTTTGCTTTTAAAGTAGTTATAAGATATATATAATACATGCATAGATTAAACAATATGCATCTTGTTCTTAATTTTACTTTCTTACTTAAGAGCTAAAGTGTTATATGCGCTGTCGCATGATAAGGAAAATGCCTTGAAACTTAGAGCCAATATCTGTGAAATTAATTTTGAGTTGGATTTCATAAAATATTTCTTATTAAAAAATAAATAAAATTCAGAAATATTACTTTTCATAAAATGATTAATATTTTCCTAATCTGTGAATTTTTATACATAGATAAATGCGGTGAAACATAATATCATTATAGATAGATCTACAGCCTCAATTTTCAGACAGGAATTGTAAGAATAGTTTCTTGTACTAAATTAATTTAAATAAGGGATTGTGTTCTACAGAGCAGCTTATTTTAATTGTGCTGCATTTTGTTTTTCTTTGTAACAAAGATGTTTTAAGTAAGTATTTTGTAACTGCAAAGTTTAACTTTTTCATAAATTAATTTGTATTGTCTATTCTTTAAAAGTAAAGGTTTGTTCTGCTTACAAATTGGATTTCTTTTTTATTTACTGATGAAAAATATCTTTTAATAAATCTTAAATGGTTTTGTTTTATATATTATAAACTTAACAATGCTTAACAAAAACTGACATTTTCAACATCCATAGCAAAACTATATACTGAAATTCATCGGATTAGAATTATATAAGCAGTATTTGAATTTCTACTGAAGAAAGAGGAAATACTTCAAAATAGAATTTTTTTGAATTATTTTGAAAATTAAAAGCTTTACCTACATGGATGATAGTTAGAATAATTTAAAAATTTGTAGTTTTTGTAGTTCATAAATTCTCGAAGATTATGTTTGATAGCTTAAGGTAATTATGAAATAAACATGATAATATGCATTGTTGACAAATGAATATAATATTAAAAATTTATACAGATATGAAAATTTGCTTACGTATTAATAATTGAATATAAATAAACCATTGATATCCAAGATAAATAGTAAATGTTTCAGTAAATTAAAAATATCTCATTTTCAATTTTTGAGTGAATACAAATCATATTGAAACGTTTTCTTTTCTCTGAATTGAGTGTCTTTAATATTCAAACAGAAATTTGCTATTTATACTAGTTCATTATGCCACATAAAACGTGGTCCCCTTAAATTGTTGTTTCTATAAAAAGGAACAACAAGTAAAATCAAAAAATCCATTTCGTTTAAGCAAAAAAATTATAAGGAGAATAATGCAAATGATAAGAATATTGTCAACTACATTTATAAATCTAACTTACAATTCCGACATGGTATAAGACATAATCTCACCAGTGTCAAATGGACGTAGACATCAGTGATCTTCTCTGTAATTCCAATGAAATTGTACCACTTTGATTGTAAGCCATAATTACATTATGCTAAGTTTCATAAAATTGTAACAACTCATATAACAATAATAGTGAATAGTGCAGAACATATAAGTTAGTGTTTAAAGGCTCAAAGTTTATATATGTTATACAGTTTTACCAAAATAGAGAAAAGATCATCACATAATTAAATATCTAAATTATGTATCACATAGTACAAAAGAGGAGAAAACAAAGAGAAATTTCATTTCAATAATTTAGAATTTTAACTAGGAATGCCTTTAAACGAAATAATAAAATGAGGGTTACATTTGTACTGAAATAGAATTTTTACGCTTATAGTGTAGAGAGTAAATAAAATTAAATTATGTACACTATTGCAAATAATATAACGTATAATGCATTATAATGGATTAAACACAAAGTTATAATATGGTGATAAAAATGTAAGGAATAATAATACAGATGTTGTAATCCAATGCTACAAAATTTAATTTCCAGGCACTTGAAAAAATTGAAGAAATATTTTTACATACATATACAAATAAAATGATATATGATGATGTAAAACTCAGTAAATGCAATAAAGAAAGCAAAAAGTATTTAAGTTCAAAGAGTAAAATTATTTCAGTTAATTAGTTCTGAACTGCAAGCAAGAAGGTGAGAATTTCATTCCTTATTAAGAACTCCATTAATGTATTATCTAAATTTCTAAATATTTTGTTTTTCATAACGTATTGTTGCCATATTGTTTTCCATCTATCATTTGGTGAGTAAGATGCCAAGAAGTTTTTAATGGACAGGTAGTTTGATAATGAAGGGAGATACTTTCTGAGCTACATGTGCAATCTTTTGAGAAGGAAATAATGAACTGGTAAAAATTGAAGTAAATGGCCCATGGCCACTGAAAGGAATTTTTTCATTTCAAGGGCAGTTAAAGATGTCATTATACGTGGTGTCATTACGTGGTGTCCATCATTATACGTGGTGTCATTATTCCATTCTGACTGCCAAGAGTTTGAGATGCAATCTTTTATAAGACTTTATATAGTTAACCTTTACTATGGGTAAAGTGAAAGCAGTATAATTTAGAACTGCAGCATGTTTATCAATTTCACAAGCATTTTCATTGCCATATACTCTAATGTGGGCTTTTACCCCACCAATATTGACATCGTTTGCGTCTTGAAGAAGAATCTGAATATCATAAACTAATGGGCTTCTGTTCACGGGATTCATGATGGCTTTCAGACTCGCCTGACTATTAGTCAAATATATCCTGCATTTAGGTCTTCTGCATGTAACATGTCAAAGCAGATGTCAATAGAAATACCAAATATTATTGCAATGTATAAACATGACCCAAAAGCTAAAAAATACTCAAACGTAAAAATTACATAGTGGATGTTTATTTAATTTAATATTTCACAGTTTTTTAGTAATTATTAGTTTTGGTGAATATAATACACTGCTAGCCACCCAAATTGCAACACCAAGAAAGACAAGAGGTATAACAATAGAATTTATTTTGTAGGTAGCATGTTGACCAAGTATCAAATAATTAAATTTATAGACTTCGGTAAAGTGTGATTCCTGAAAAATTGGTACCAGAGTAGTCGATATAGTTCGAGATAACCACTACCATATGGTTCGACATTGATTCAAAGAGACTTTGGATGCGTTCTTGGGGTACAGTAGACAGAGCTGCTTACACACATTGCCACAGTTAATCTGTTGTAGTAGCTGGGGATCTAACCTGGGTCAATCGTTGAGCAACAATAGACCACATGTTTTCTATCCTCGAAAGATTTGGAAAGCAAGTTGGCCAGGGAAGCAATTACATCTGGCGATGGACGAAGAACCCTTAAACAATGCTTGCTACAAGTAGTCGCGCATTATCCTGTCGAAATATGGTTTTGGGCAAGCCCTGAAGGTTACTAAGGACAACTGGCTCCAACACCTCGAAGATGTAGTTCTGGCTGTTTAAAGCAATGCGTTCTAGAGGAGTGCGAGACTGATAATCAATACCGCCCCATATCATAATACCGGGCTCACGACCAGTGTGGTGGTGCATAACGCAGCTATTCAGCATCCTCTCCACGGTATCTCTGGACTCGAATGCAACCATCGTGACGATTCAGACAGAAGCGTGTCTTGACTGTAATGACAATTTCATTAGATTCTGCCGTTTTTCATAACAGCATTGGTGGCGGAGACATTTGTGATTCTGCGTCAAGGGCAAGTGAAGTGTAAGTCTTGCGGATAGACCACTCTATTGTAAACGGAGTCGAATGGTAAGCGCAGACACTGGATGATTCGCTATAGACTGAATGTGCTGTGCAATCTTTCGTGATGTGGCTAATTGATCCTTCATTGCTATGTGCACAATTTGCCTACCATCACAAGAAGTGCTGCACTGAGGTGGATGCGACAGATATTGTCAGTCTGTCTTACCTTCTTGCATCCAACGGTCATATATCTGCATTACAGTTGTTTAGTTTCGTTCAACATGTCTACTGATTTCCCTGAAAGAAAATCCACAATCTCAATAGACCACTACGCTTCCTTTGTCAAACTGGTATTATTGATCAAAAAGTGATCGCTATTTTCTACGAAGCATAGTTAATCGTTTTTTTAATTAATAATTAATCGTTCTCGATTGCTAAACTTGATATCGTGGAAATCTATAAGCTTTAAATAGCGTTTTGAACTGCTGCCACAGGTACGTGCAATGTGTGTCTGCGCTGTATATATATATATATATATATATATATATATATATATATATATATATATATATATATATATATATATATATATATATATATATATATATATATATATATATATATATATATATATATATATATATATATACATATATATATATATATATATATATATATATATATATATATATATATATATATATATATATTTCCTTGCACAGGTATCAACTTGTGTATGCAATATATTAGAAATATGAGAAGTAAACTAAAAAATTCGGTAGTAAAAAGATAATTAATTTATTTTGGTTTAAAATTATGCATAAATAACAAAATTGCCATTTTTTGGAGCTATATGTTACCTTCATTGTAAGTAATATCTTACAATTTTCTTATATATTAATGTTTAAAATTTAATTGTATTTATTCGTCATTTGCATTGAAGTAAAAACAAAAACTTGTTTCAATTATTAGTCTCTCCTCAATCACTCTTCAATGTATTTTTTTTAATTTCAGTTTCATTAAGCATTATTCTCTTTCAAGGAATAAAATATAAGCAAATTCTGTTTGTGTTTATCATAAAGATGTACGAACCCAAAGATAATATCTAGAATATTGATTAACCGCTGAATACAAATCTTGATTGCTTTTGCGTTTTTCAAATTTTTGGTTCTTTTACTGCATTTCAGAAAACATTTTGATAAATAATATTTTCAAAACAAATTTAGTTTTGTTGATGTTAAGAAGATTGATTAAAAATCTCTACCAAACACAAATTAAACGAATTGTGTGATGAAAAAATCTGACTTTCGAAAGCACCTCAGAGATAATGAACATTTTCTAATTTTCTAAGATTGGCTAAGCTAATGTTTCAACTTTATTAAAGGAAATTAGTTTTATTTCTAAAATCAATTGAAAATGTTTTTAATAAGCTTCCTAAATTACGTTAGTTTCGTTTTCTGAGCATAATACTTTATTATTTTAAAAATTTTACTACTAAGTTTGCTATAAGAAATATATTGGATTCAAACAAAATATTTTCTAAATAGAAAGAATCAAAGTCTATACAATGCACATTACTATGAGAAATAAAATATTTGAAAAATACTTTTCATGCATGCTTAATTATATAGAAAATATTTTACTATCCTTTTAATGAAACCATTGTTTTAGTTTAATAAATTTTATTGTAAATGAATTTCCTACATTTCTAAACAAATATCAATTTTCTAGTTGAATAATTTACTCAATAATTTGTTATTCATACATAGAAATGAAGGAATAATTATTTCTGCGATAACCCAAATTATATACTATAATATTTTTTTATTTATAAATTTAGTTTTGCATTAAATTTTTATATATAAATTTAATGCTGGGTATTTAGAGTTTTCTACTACATATTCTGTATAAGATAAATGAATAGTACAATTATTTTGTTACATATGTGTGAATTAATATGTGTTTTATAACTAAGTATCACAAAAGTAGAAAAGAATTATTAGAATAAAACTAACATTTATATAGACAGAAAAATATATTTAGTTAGTTTGAATGGAATTTCCAATATTTGAAAACAGATTTACTGCAGTATTATAAATAACATATTTTAAGACAAATCGTATAAAATTTAGGGTATTTTTGATAAAAATTCGTAATTTTCTAATAAATTTTTTAATATACTTAAGAATATTTAGCAAATAATTGCCAGAATATTTGCACTCACCCTTCAATCACTTTCTATTGTTAAATTATTCTTTCCACATGATGGTAACTTTATTCTTCATTTTTATTTCTGTTATTCTTTATTGTTTCGTTTATCGTTCTTTTTTAAAACTATGCTATCATTTGTACTTAAAGTAAAATAAATTTACCATTATGTTCTCTAATTTCATTTCTATTTTTTTCCAAACATCTTATTATGCTATTTTTAAATCAGTAATGTATGACAAAATAAAAAAAATATTATTCTAAAAATTAATGTTTGATATACATATTTATATTGTATTGATAATACTTCTCATTGATGTTTTATTTTTTATGATCTTTATTGATGTAAATATTTTATTAATATGAAATAAATTATTTAATTGTAATTTTGATACAATAACCAATTGTAAAAGAACACAAAAATTAGAATTTAAATTATAAGTACTCAATACCGATTTTTAACTGGTACAGTACGGGATATAAATTCAATACTAAATGCTACAACACTAATTTTATAGCTATTTTGTCATTCCTCCAAACTTCCTATCAGTACTTTTCAAGTTACTTTTCCTGAAAAAGAAAATATCCATTCATAAAACAAACTTATATAAATGTATTTAAGCAACAAACAGATGAATCATAAGTTATCATTAAAAGATAAGTGAAAAAATCTTAAAATAACGTTTTAAAAATTTTAACGATATTATTGATTTCTTTATAATATACATTTAAAGATTACTTATAAGTTATTTAATGATTACACAGAAATCATAAAATTACATTTCAGTTCAACATTTTTAAATTCAATTAGCTTTACAAAATAAGAAATTTCAAGGATTTTTTAATAACTCTTATATTTATATTATTATTAAGATAAATATGACCACAAAATTTAAACTACATTTGATAATTTTCAAATAAAACAATTTTTTTAATTTATTTGCTCTTTGTTATCAATAACACATCCCAAATATTATTAAAATGTTATTAACGTTAAGTTGTGTGCATAACAAATTATTACTTATACGAATTAATAATTCTAATGATTGGAAAGTAATTTAAAATATACTTGTAAAATTTTACTGGCAGATAATTAAATAATTTTTTTGCAACAATCCAAATAAGTATTTTAGAAGAAAAATATTAAATATTTAGCAATTTACACATGAATTTTTAGATATTTCATTGAATCATAAATCATTTAGTTAAACTTAACTATTTATACATTTAAACAAAAAATGCAAGATATTCTCAAATTATTTTACAATGTGTAAAAATATATAATAAAACTTAAATAAAAATCTATTTTTAAGAAAAAAAAGTAATATTTTTTTAAGTTTTTTAAAAGTTTATTTTTTTTTTTGAATTTAGGACAATACGTAGGGTATATGCTTATAATTTTGATCATGTTACGTATTATATCGTTTTTTCACTTAAAAGACAAAATGAGAAAGCAATATTCTGCAGCCCGATACCACTATTCAAAGAAATCCTATTTTAAGATTGGAATATATTTTATAGAGACTCTTCGTCTTCTTTCATAACCGCTAAATGGCGAAAAGAATCGATCTTTGAAGAAATGTTAAAACTTTTTGGGAGAGCTTCATTTTGAATCGCTGTTATTTGCTAAGCTCTTTTACTCGTTTCTCTACTTTTATTCTTTGAATTATTAACCCACGCTATACGGAAAAGTGGCCATTTCATAAAAGGAGATGTAGCTGTTTGCTTTAAACTGTCTTTCTGGAAAAGTAATTTGAAATTCTGAAAGCAATACAGCTGAAACGTAATATAGATGCTTTTGTAGAGAAAATCTTGCTTTCACAAATTACTTTAGTTCTTGCTTCTTAAGGGCATGTTGAATAAAGCAGAATAGAAAATTCTTTTGAAAACATTTTGTGCAAAAGTAAACTATTTAAGTACATTATCGCAAATATATATCCAAAATTTATATGAAAAATTTTCAGCTTAGTAATTATTTAATAAGTTATATATTGTTTTTCATGAAAGTTATTTCGATTAAAAATTAATGTAGTTAGCTAGTTACTATAATTATTTCAATTTTTTTGTTAATTTCCAAGAATTCTCTATTCATATGCAATTTTAAACAAAAAACTTAAAAATTATTTATATATGATACCTCAAGACATCATTTATTTCAATTTCAAAATACTGTATGAAGTGCTCCAGCTGATTTAATAAATTAGGTTATTAGATTTTAATGAAATATAGTTACCAAGTGTATTAAATATATAATAGTTTTAGATCAATTTATAAATGTTTAACTTTAATTTTCTAGTTTAGTTTTAAAGAAACAATAAGTAAAATCTATTTTTTTTAATCTTATTTTAGTATTTATGGTGAATTTCATGTATATGTTATGCCTGGCTAGAATAAAATAAAAAATATTGTAAAATTTATGTTTGTAAACTTTTTATTTTATGAAAACTTTTCATATTAATGCTTGATATCAATCTATATTTAATTTATAGATTAAATAATTATGTATTTTTATAATATTATTTCAAACAAATTTTAAACTTTTCATCAGTACCTGTTTTACTATTTATTTAAGAGCTTAAACGTTCAAAATATTTTTAAATGTGACCGCATAAGTTTTAGAAAATTAAAACTTAATTACTAGAAAAAAATTATCTTTAATATCCAATTGTATTTTCATCTTTAAAATTCATTTCAAATAACAATAAATAAAAATAATTTTCAACTATCGAATTTTGATATATGATTGATGCGATGGGATTTAAATTATAAAAACAAAAATAAAAATGCACACATAATTCCAATAACTTTATTAATAACTGAGCTGTTTCGTAAGTGTTTATTCTTCTTTTCCAATTTAGACTATGATAAGTAATTTTTATTTTTAAGCAGATTATCTAATCATAAATTAATAGATTTTTATTTAGTTGATAATTACTACCATATAACAAAAAATCAAGAAAGAATTGAATTACAAAGACTATTTTTAAGCGAATAATTCACTTAATTTTTGAAACCAAATTAGATGACAAAATATACTTAATAAAAAAATTCTAAAAGAAATATCAGTTTTATGTTCATTTCTCTAAATGTCTACAGGAATAAGCTATATCTAAAATAGTGAATCCTGAAGCAAACGACATAGGTATCAAAGTAAGGTTGACACTTTGAAGTACGTAATTGAAATGAGGGAGTATATTGTCTTAAATTCATATCTAAATCTATAGTTATATTTTATAAATACTATATCTATACTCTTTTATGTCATATTTAATTTAGTATAACCTTGAAATATTTTCTTAACCAGATTTTCAATAAATATTATTTAATAGGAAAATTAAAGAAATTACAAATCTCTCTTTATCAATATATTCTATAGGAGAAACTTCAGAGTTGAATAATTTATATTGATATAGCATATGATGTCGATAAATATATAAGCAACGTTTCTGTGTATAAGCATAGATTTTTAATTGAATTTATATATTGCAAAATTCTTAATAAATTACGCATAATTAATTGAATTTAAAATTCATTTTTCGTAGAATTTGTTAATGTTTAATTATAATATGGAGATTAATTTATAAATATGAACTTATTATCTTCTCCTTTTAAATTCAAAATCTAAAATTGATTTGCTAGTTTGATTTAAAATGGTCTCATAGATAAATGAAATTATCAAAAAAGAAATTTTCTTCCTGTCCTTAATTTGTACACGTTATTTTCTTTTGTTTGTCCGATAAACTGTTCGAAAATGACGATAATATTGCAGGTTTTAAAAAATTATAAAATATATTCCATTAATCTTCAAGACATAAAATGAGATTTACTTAATATACATTTTAAAGATTTAAGTAATGTTCCTTCAATAAGATAAATTTTATTTGCATTTTAAGTAAATTAGGATTATGTTTCTTTAAAACTTCAAATTAACTTGTATTTATAATCAAACAAGAGAGGAATTCATAAAAGCTTTTAAGAGAATGGATAATTCAGCACTCTGTTATCTTCATTGTTTTATGGAGAATTTGAAAATCTTCACAAAAGTGCTCCCATCACTTTATTTTGTTCATGATTGCTCATTGTTTTATTATGTATTGACTTTCATTTGATCTGTTATGTTTTTGAATTCCTTTGTAGAAAAGCGTATAATTAATTTAATGATTTTTTATTATGTAAGAACAATAAGGCTTTCACTTTGTAATAATACAAATTTAATACCTGTGATAGTTACTAAAAATAAATAGTAATATATTAATATAGTGAATTCATAGTGTTATGCTTTATCATTGAATATACGGTTAAATTCTGAACCCAATCATATGAGTATTTAGATTAAATAAATGTTCTAATTATTTCCTTACATGTTCAAATTATTAAAATCCTATTAAAGCATTGATCAGCAGTTACAGGGAGAAACCACATTATCCATGGAACATATTTAGATATTCGTTAATATTTCTATAAACATTCTTGCACAGAGCGTACCTTACAAACCATTTCTGGAACAGAAATTTGGGCAATTAAAATATTATGACGCCATAAAAATTAAAGTTTTATCTGATACAAAAATTCGGGATATTTTTCGTTGATTTGCTGATAATAATATATGATTTGTCGTACTACATTTTCTCAAAACAATTACTAGGAATGTTTGGGAAATAAATGAAATCATTCTAAAACTATCGCCCTAAGAAAGAAAGAAATGCATTAGGCATTTGAGACAAACATAAATCTTTACAATTGTTAAATGCTAGAATGGATTTCATTAAATACTGCAAAAGAATGCAATATCATATACAGTAATGAATTCAAATTTATTTTAAACCCGAATGGTAAAGGTTTAAGGTCTTAACTTGACATATTATAGAAATCTCGAGATATCAAGTCCTATCTTATGAATTTATAACACATAATGAATTTTTAATTTTTATATAAATAAAATTTTAGAGTTAGATTTTCTTAGAGTTATACATTTCATAAAAAGGATTTAGCTTTTTTTATTTAGCTTGCTTAGCTTTGCTAAACATATGCAACAACAACAGAGCGCAGTAGTACAATTAGAATTTCATATTGAAAAGTGCTGCAAAATAACTTCCTTAATTCGTATTGCAACAACGCATAAATATTAAAAACGTATTTTTGCATTGAAAAATTACATATTTAAAGATTTAGTTTGCACATTTTTAAATATCATTCTGGCAAGTGAAGCCAACCATTGGCGATACACTGGATGAACGAAATTCTTATCGTTTTCTCCAACATACTGGACTGTATGTTCACCATTTTACTTTGAACGTTTCTTTTCAGATCTACCAAAATTTGTGGGCTGTCAATATAAGCACGTGACTTTAAATACATCAATAAATAGAAATTACATAGCATCGAATCGAGAGAACCGACTGGCCACTGCAAATGATATTGAAATAAGACACCTGGAAAAATTAACCACTATGACATATGCATGATGTTCATTACTCCAACGCATGTTGGTGACTGAACCACAGTGTCGCACAACGTTATGACTTTCTCTCTAAAACGAGAGACCACACAAACTTCATTAATTTTACTAATTTTTGTTTTATTGTAATTTAAAATAAGGAAGTTAGTTTGCTGCACCCTGCACTATTTGCGTTACAAATTTTGTCAGAATATTTGGTAGAAGTCCTAAAGATCATATTTTCTGAACACAAATATAAAATTTATTTTATATTTTTCAGTATGAGAACACGTGTTGACCATCACAATCTTGGGATTATCAAGGAGCAAAGTATTTAAATGAATATTTAGCAATCTCAGTAGTCTTTATCGATTCTCTCTCATTCACAGTTTTAAATAATTAAAATCAACATCTGAGTTTCAGTAGACAATAAATATCTTCATTACAGAAACATTTTCAGTAGTTATTTATGAGTTCAAGAATCAGGGTTCTCACTGGACTAAGCAAAGATCTTAACTATTTTTATTTGAGAGATTTTAAACAAAATATTTCGTTAGATATAAAAGTTTAATCATGACTTTCAAATTCAATGATGAGCTGTTTCTAGGCATGCAAATTTCTTTGAATCACTAAGAATATAAAAACAAAATAATCTATTATCGGAAAACAATTGATAAAATGTTTAATATGCATTCAAGTATTCATAACATTTCATATGTTGTATCTACACAAATGTGACGTTCCAAAAATAATTGCTTTCATAATATCAAGTAAAAAAATTCTTTTCTAACTTAATTTAAAATACTTTTATCTTTAAAATTTTATTTTTTTACTCCACGCTCGAACTCAGTATTTCAACCATCAATCTCTGTCAGATAGCCCAATACAGTCTACAGTCTTAAAGCACACGAAAAGTTATTTTCTGTAAAATTACTAGCTGCAATGTCAAAAATTTTACGTCAAGTGAAGAAATGACCACCAGTTGCATTGTCAAGTTCATATAAAAGGCACACACACATAAACCGGAGATTCTCTGTCTATCTTACAAGATGAAGGAGATTTTGCAAATAATCATGTCCAATCCTAAGCCAGAAATTTTCCATTGATTACTAATTATATCAGATGTAAAAACAAGAATAATGTTTCTGAATTCCCATTTTGACAGTAATGCTTCTAAAACAAGTTGGCGAAAAAATATTCAGTGTAAGCATATGTGTGAAAGAATGAAAATGAGAATAAAAACTATGCATATAAATATTTTACATAAATTAAGAATTAAATGTAATTGCTAAAAGCATCCTTAAACGTTTACTATAAATACAACTTGGGGATACAAAATGAATTAGGGTTATTTTCTAATATTTTTATTTAAAAAGACAGTTTCGAAGTTACCAGAATTATATGCTTTTAGAAATTTCAAAATGAAAATGATTATATTGATATGTTTATGTAGACACACACTTATATAAATACTCAAATGTTGATCAAATTATGTTCTAAGACATATAATAATAAAAAATTCTCAAACAAGGCATAATTTGATTTACATCTTTGAGTCAAAAATTATTGTCAGTTGCCCAAAAAATCTAAAAAATAAAATTTATAATTTTAAAATATATTTTTTTCAGATAAGTGATATAATGATACTACTTTAGAGTTTTTCAGAAAGCAACGTTTCCTAATGTTATAAGTGAAGGATTTAATAAAAAAATGCTAAATAATGATTTGTAAGAATTGCTTAAAAACTCAAATATCTTTAACAGAAAAATTGAAACTAAGTGAAAAATTAAATAATGCAATTCTAGACAAATCAAATAAGTCAAAATTTTAGTAATGCATGAAAATAGTAGATTTTTCAGATTTTTAAGGGAGAATATTCATAATTCTGATAACTTAAGTCTGATAAGCGATGATAAGACTTAACTTATCAGAAGTTAATATTTATAAAGTTAAATCTGATAATAAATAGAAGTTAATTAATTAATTATGTACACTAACTAAAATAAGTTTCTTGTTATTAAGTTATAAATTTACATGAACTTATAGAAGATACTTGAAATAATTCTCAATAATTTATAGAATATCATTTCTCCTGAAATTTGTTTTAATAACCAGTGACAATATTCCACTTGATCTCGTAGAAAAAATATTGTAGTTAAAACATTACTACAAATTCGTTGATAATTTCACATAATATCGAAGTTTTATAAGAATAATTAAAATATTCATTATAGTAAAAAAATTATAATCTTAGTTCAAGAAAATACTGTATTCAATAACTCAATTCATTGTGTAGTTACTTTTCGAAAAATAGTGAATAAATAATGAAATTAATATGTTGAATTTTTGCATAATTGCATATCTCTAAGATTGCTAATAAATATTTAAAAAAAATTTTTAATTAAGTTTATTTTTTGTTAATTTTTAAGTCTCTTCAGTAAATGTTTAATAACAATCGTGCAATAGAATCCACATAAAAATATGTAATTATTTTATAAGTAAATGTATAATAAACTTGAGCTAAATGATTTTCTTAAATAATCGATAATACTCATTAAATACCTTATTGTGGTTTATCACAAGCTTTGTGTTATCTTCTACCTTTTTTATGAGCAATGAATTCTGATAATGTAGACAGGAATATAATTACAAATAACTAAATTTTCTTTTCAAGGCAAAATCATATGTATCTAATTTAATTTATATAATAATATTTCATAATATATGTAACAAAATACACATTATATTATTTATACATTTTTTCTTAGAACATATGAACTATAAATACATGTTGTATACAATTTTTTTTAAATAGTGGGAATATATTTATATTAGTAAATTCAAAATAATATATAATAAACTTTATTCAGAGTTTCTTTATCTTTTATTTTCCTTTTCAAATATAGTGATATGAAGTTAGTGAACTCCAAAGAGTATCTTCCACTGATCAAACACAATCATAAAATTTGACCTAAAAATTCACCTTATTATGAAACATTCTCTAAAAAATCAAAAGTCTAGGAAATATCTAAAATTCTAAATGCGAAAGTAGAAATAAAATAATGCTCTTCTTTTTGAAACTTGGATAGAAAGTTTGCCTGAAGCATTAAATTCAAATATATTCTATTTAGAAACCAAGTAACAGAAGGCTTACATCTGAATTTCAAAATCCTTGTTGAAATTTTCTTTCCATTTTGGATGAAATCTTTTTCAAGGAAAAATAAATATATATCGTACAACAAAAATGAATTCAGTACTTCTAAACTTAATATAATTTATATAAAAGAAGTTTATAGTTGGAGAATAATGAACATATTTTATCATTGTTTTATTTTTTAACTATTTCATAATAAATCATTTCAAAATAACATTAATTACTTCTTTAAAATATATTTCTTGAATATAATACTAAAAAAATCTTCTGTTTTTACATGTTTCGTGGTGTATTTCCAAATTATACATAAAAGTCTTGTATTATTCATCTAAACTATTTTTAATCAATTAATATGCTGTTACCATATTTGATTAAAGGTAAACCAAAACAATCAATTGGTCATACAAATTTATAAACTGTTGTCATCAATAATTTTCCATAACTTATAAATTAATTATAAAGTAGTCACTGTTACATAAGAAATTATTTTTTTATAATATTTAATAAAACATTACAAAATAACAGTTGCAAATAATAATTATTTTGTCATATTGAAAATATTTTATTTTATTTTTCTAACTAATATTTAACAGTTTTAACTTGATAAAATATTGAAGAGTAAAATATATACAGCCATTTGACATAGTAAATTAATTCTTAACAATATCTTGTGAAAGTTGGATTAGATGCTTTATTTATAGCAACTATTTTAATAAACACTATGTATGATTTTTATGCAAGTTTAAAGTTCTGTCTTATTTTTTATATTAAATATAAACAGTATGAAGTGTTTTTTATTTATCTTTATTGCTGATCACATTGTCTTTCATCATTTAAAATATGCATTTAGATCATTCAATACATTTTTTGAGTATTCAATAAATGTGTTATTTTTGCAACATTTAATGCAGTAACCCGAATATTCTTTCAGTATTCTATGATTTCTTACACAAAGCTTTCATTAAATATTATAATTTTTCCTTTTATTTTCTTCAATAATTAAGAATACTATATTTGAATATTATAGTTTTCTATTTTAATAATCTGAAAACGTAAGAGTTTTATGGTAATTAATAATTTACGTTGATATTGAGACTGAAATATAAAGTAATATTTAAAGTAAGAGATAAGGAAACCGACATTCAATTTGTTTGCGTTATTTTTACTGTAACTTTAAAATACTTTCTTCCTTTAGTGCATTACAAGTACAATATTCTGCATTTGTAGTCATTTCCTTCCTTAATTCATTGTTTTTATATACATAAATTATAAATATTTGCCAAGATTTTACCATTTTACTAAATGTAATTTTTAAAATCTAAAAACGTGTAAACTTTTGTTAAAATCCAAATGTTTTTTTAGAATCTATACAAAAATACGATAAGTGCATCTGAACAAAACATTCCTACGAAATTTTTATTTAAATAGCACTTGCAAACATTTTGTGAAATATTCTAATAAAAATTTTCAAATATTTTCTAAGAAATATTAAAATCATGTACTAAATGCTAGCTCCTTTTCATTAATATTTATTACATTATAAAAATATTTTTATCCAATAAGAATAAGAAAATAGATTAATTTCAAGAATTTTCTAATAAAAATTTTGAGTACACTTTGTTACACGTTATTAAAATAGTATTAAGTAAAATGTATTATATAACATCATAAATTAATATGACGTCAAATAAATGTATAGGTACTTAAAATGTAGATAATTAGTGTAAATATGAATGCAAAAACATTTAAGCAAGTATATTCTCGAATCAATTGTAAAAAATACTCCTTAAAAAACTTATTCAGAAATGTTAAAAGTAATTTTCTTGTTAGAAAACAAAATCAATATAAAATAAATTGATGTAAATGTTTTAAATATATAAAGAAAAAATTTGAAATACAAATCTTATTAACTTCACTATTAATCAATACTTAAAAATAGCTCCAACTTATATTTTATTCAGTGTTTAACTCAATATACCACTTCGTCAGTCTTAAAAAACTTGGTGCATAAGTTTGACAGCTTTGTTTATTTTTAATACTTAAAGAATAAAATATGGAATTCATGGAAATTGTATGAATAATGCATGAAAATCATGTGTTTAACTTTGTTAACTTTTACATTGGGAAGAAAAACTGAAAGTCTGGTAAGACATTATTTGTCTCATTGAAAAAAGCTTCTTTAATCATCTAGTTTAACATTCTAGAATTTTTTTTAAATAGACTAATTTTAAAATAGTTTTCTTGAATAAATATAATTTAGTTGTAAGTTTAAAAAATGAACAATATTTTCAACTTCTTATATATTCTTAATGAACATGAAATTTAATGGCATTTTTTTATTTTTTTAAGGTTCAAGAAGTTTTGTTTGCTGATTATAGAAAAAACGTTCGAATACAAATATATTTTCCTTTAATTTGCTTTAAATGCAAAAATTGTATACTTTTAAACCAGAATATTTAGAAGTAAATACAAACATTTCAATTATTAAAGAGATTCAGTAAATATTAATTAATTTAATTATTTGACCTTTATGAAGTTGAAGAACTCCATCGCATAAGTAACAATGTACTTTAAATCATAATGTGTCTTAAGTTTTCCTAGTATTTTTGCAATAAATTGTTTTTAAATTCTTAAATAAAAAACAATAGGAAGAAACGTTTAACTTAATTTGTCATAGTGGAACACTATTAACGTAAGACAAATTTTACACAAATTTCATAGTTCACTATTTAAATCTAATAGCTTGAGGTCTTATAATAAGGGTACTTTTATCACTGAGATATTTTTGTTCCGTTCTTGTAATTTTTTCTCAATCTTAAGCACATAATACTCTTTGTATTCTTTATTTTCACAAATGATTCTTCTAACAATCTTTTAAAAAATCGAAAATTGCATCTTCAATCATCATTTTCTGTATCGTGATATATCTCGTGTTATATATAATCGTTGATTTTTTTATTATTATATAGTGATTCTTTGTATTGATTTGGCTTAAGCTAATTTAATATTTTTCCAGACATCTACTGAATAATATCTATGTTGCTGATTACTTTGATTTATTGGTTTTAATTATCCATTATCAGTATACTTCTACCAGCAAAAACTTCTTACCACTTTGGTTTAATCAAGATTTGGGTTATTCTGTAGTTTTTCGGGAAGTAAAACAGCCAATTTTATGTATTATTATGTCTGAAAGTTCTTTTTATTGTAAAGAATGATTTTTTCTTCTTTTTTATTTAAAGTTAAACTTCTAATTATTCTGTTACATAGAAACTGACACATCCTAAAATGACACTTATGAAGCTTCTTTTTAAACTTATGCAACCGTTTTATTTTTTGATGCAATTTTGAAAAAGAAATCGTCCTTTTGTTAGTATTGCAAAGTATTATTTATAAATATTCCATTGGAGAAAGCATGAAAAATCACCGCGAAAATTATTTTAATCATACTTCTCAGTTGTGCTTTTTGTTGCACTTTTGATTATGAATTTATATAATAGTAAATGCAAAAACTCAAAAAAATACCGAGTAATGATTCTCACAACGCTGTGTAAAGAAAACTTTTTATATCAATCTTTTGTACCTTATATACGAGTAGTAATGAACTCGCATATAAGGAACTCTTATATCAGGAATTTTTATTGATTACTATCATTACAAAGATTTGGAACATTTTAACTGATTTCTTTTTGATATTTCTATATGTTTTAAATGAATTATCATTTAATTCTAAAAGTTCAAAGCATAACAAGACAAAGTATTATTTTTTTCTGATATTTTTATACATTATTGTTATAAAAAACTTTTCGTCCATTCAGAAATAAAATAGTTTTAGGGATTCGTGTTTTATGTATTGCATATTTTACTTCTTATTTTAAAGCATTTAGCTTACAAACTTAAGACATGAAAAATATAAAACAAAGTGGTAAAGTGTCCGTTAATACTTTTACAAGTAAGTATAAAATATAAAAATAAATTTAATGCTCTGTCTTCATTAAAAGGACAGTTAAAGAACATTGTTTAGCAATTAAAGTTTCCTTGATATGAATAATGGCTACACATAATAAAGATACCGAATCACTGGGTTGTTAGCATATTTAAACTTTAAAATACATAAAAATTGAAAAAATATTACTTTTTTATGGATTTTTATTACATATCATTACTAATGTCAAAATTCTCTATTTATTATTTACATAAACAGAGAAGGATTAAAAATACTGTTGTTGTTACTTATGACACTTGGACAAGCCAAGCTCGCTATGCGTTGGCAATGTAAATTTAAGTCAATAGAGAGCGTCTTTCGTAAATTAAAAATGATTTATAATAACTCATTCATATGAATATTGAGGAAAAAAAAGTATTGTTTATATATATTACCTAAATTGGATAAATGAATCATTGCAAAAAATAATAGCTCATAAATTTGAAGAACTTAATTTATGTGTTAAAATATGTTTCGATTAAGATATTTAATTTTCCCTTGAAAAAATACTATATTTTTTACGACTTTACAAGGAGAAATTAATTACACAATCTTTTTGTGTAATTATTATCATCGTAAAAGTTAAAGGATATATTGCACCTTTTTACCAGTATAATAATATTGTATCTTAGAAAGAAGCTTGAAGAAATATTCGTAATAAACTTAATTAAATGGAAAGGCAATTATTGTAAATTGATAATTAGTTCATCATACGAAAATAAAAACATCGTTAAATAAAAATATTCTAAACTTTCTGATACAAGGACTGAAAATGAAAATATAAATTTAAATTTTTCTGCTTATATAATTAAACGACAAAGATTTTCTACAATTTTTATTTGCTATGTGTTTAAATATGAATGTTTATCATTTAATTTAAATAAATATAATATTCTTTATAATTTGTATGCGCAAATAAAATTTTACTTCTTCTAAATATAAATTAGATTATTAAGTTAAACAAATTACAACTTTTATATAATTTATAGCACACAATTTGTATTTGAAAATAAAATTAGTGACTTTGTATTAATTAAAAATTAAATTGTTCCCATAGTAGTGTTCTTTGTTTTTCAACAACTCTAAATTAAATATTGTTTACATTTTTACGATTAAATATCTAGTAGTTCCAACATTTACAAAGCAAAAATCCTCAAGTATCTTACATTATGTAAAATATATTTCATTATATGTTCAATTATGTTAAATTCGGCATTTTACGTTGACAAAAGAATGATAACAAAGCAAATACCGATATTAAAGATTTTAAAAAGTTTTTTCTCTAAATATTCTTTCCTTAATTTCTAACATACACACGCAACACTCTAAACTAATTGAATTCATGCTGAAGTGAAGGAGAAAATTCAATTTCGGAACGATAGAAAGAATTCAAAAATGCCTTTAAAGAACTGACTTGGAAATCTTTTAAATTGAAGCATTCCTCCTCTGGTTCTCTTAGTTTGACATTTCGTTCATTAAAAGTAAAATTAGTTACAAGATAATCTCAACCAAGTTAAAATATAAATTACTGACAGAATGTTTCCTTTATTATATTAAAGGTATTTCTCATTACTCGCTTATGCCAGGCAAATTTATAATTAAATAAAAGAACCATTACCTTGAATATCTTTAAAAACTTATACACATTTTTAAATTATTCAATAAATTTATTTTTTTATTCCAAGAATTCGGTATAATGTATTTAAATGCTTTTGCATTGAAAATAAAGCTAAATGATAATTGTTTTGGATTTACAGCTAAAAATAAAATCTTATTTGTGTAAATTTATGCTGATTTACTATTAACATTCATTTTCTGTCAAGCTAACTTAAAATTTTTCAATAAGATATAACATTTTTAAATAGTTGTAATGATACAAATTTAAGCTATTATTTGAAATTCATTAAAACAATATATGTATTTAAAAAATACGAAACATTTCAGATATATAAAGAAAAGAGTTTACTGTAAATAATTTTTACCTGAGGCTTGAGCAGCTACCAGGCGCGTAGGAAGGTGGAGGATAGCCGAATGTCCTGTAGAAATGACAGGATAGCCTTGAATATAGAATCAGAGGCCGTGAACCAGCTCCCGTAAACCCTGGTGTTATGCGACCCGTGCCTAGGGTTATTTGGCACCGCGGTAATAGTGTCTTAACGGAGCGTCTAGTTGCCTGGCGAACTTCTAGAGTATTTTGCCTTGCCCAGGAACTCAGGCAATGCTGGGTGGACTGTTATATTACCTGAGCTTATTAATTGTTATCTTGTGGCTGAAAAGACACAAGAAATAACAAACCTCTCTGCATTTGCAGGTAAAGCCTCTGAAGTAGACATTGCTGAAAAAGACAAGGGAACTCAGAGGCAATCTAGTGAAGGGGCAGCAATGAATCCTTCACAGGAGATAGAAGTGACCTCCAAACCGTATTCTTCTGGTGAAAGTCAGGAAGCTATCGCTAGCCTGACTAACTCTCTGACCAGAAGCATTTGTGAATCATCAGTGAGGGTTGCCTCTGAAATTCTAAGATGCTCTAGGCAGAAGATACGTTTAGTCGTAGGCTTCATAACTGGGTACTACTATTTCAGAAAACACCTCCATAAAATGGGACTGTTTCAGCAAAACCCTATCTGCAGGAAATGTTATACGCAAGAGGAAACGGCCAAGCATATCATTTACGAATGCGAGGCTCTTGTCCTCCCTAGATTAACGTTTTTAGGCATTATCCATACTAGAGAGTTACACTTAGACTCCATTAAAAGGTTATATCGGACTTTATTAATAAAGTGGGTGACCCGAGTAACTGGAACTAGGAAACATTGGGTTTGGAGTTAAGGGTACAAAATGCTGATTAAACCAGAAGTGCCAATGACATACAAACCCAACCTTAAGAGAAAAAGAAGAAGAAATAATTTTTAAGTTATCTTATATAATTATATTGTGCTATATATATTGTGCTATATATATATATATATATATATATATATATATATATATATATATATATATATATATATATATATATATATATATATATATATATATATATATATATATATATATATATATATATATATATATATATATATATATATATATGTACATACATGTAAGCTGTATTGTTGAAACTAAAGTATATCAAAAGGATCCAGTAAAACATTAATTTGTTTAGCATTAAACACCTTTAACATCAATTATTATTTTACAATTTCTGTTAATGTAAAATCAATGCAAATTTTTAAATTTTATTTTAAATTTCTAAGAATAAAATCACATACAAACATTTTTACAACAAATATCTAATTGTTAAACATAAATAATCTCAAAATAATAAGATAAATATTATAGATTGAAACATACTTCATTCTTATTTTATTTTAAATCATTACCAATTTAATAAAGATTAAATAAATAAAACATTTCAAATATTATCATTAATAATATGGCTTTATGTTCACTTTTAATACATAATACACGAAGTCAAATCTAAATGCAATTAAAATATTTTTCTGGAAATACGTTACAAATAATAAAAGAAATAGGATATTTAGCATAGTAAATAATTTTAATAATAATTTTATTAAAGTTAATTTTAGTCAAAAGAAAAACTTTTATATTTAATTCTTCCCATTTTGTAGAGGATTTAAAATTAAAAAAGAAGTATCAAACAATTTATCAGAAATATAACAACGGATGCTTAATTCTTAATAATTTAAAAACAAATGACTTTCATTACAGAATTCATTGTCCTAGATCTTCTGAAGTCCACACGAAACCTGTACTCCCCTCCATCTGTTTCCTTTACAGGTTTTACTATAAATGTGCTAATGTCCGAGTTATGTTAAAAGTTGCTCGTTCTTCCAGTTGCTTGTGAGCAAATTTCTTTGGCACAACACAGAAAAACAAATGAAGATAAAATTTAATTTACAAAATAAAAGATTATAAACTATATTCATGACAATATATTTTTCAAATTCTATGTACAATTTAAAACAAATGTATCTTAAAAAATAACTATCCGTAATTGTGCAACAAAGTAAGTAACCAGTTACGTGGTTGTAAATTCCTGAAAAATTAAAAATCTTTCTTCCATATGTTTGTAAAAATGACTTAAATACAAATATTTTACACGAACTTTAATATATTTTTATTCTAAATCTTCAGTAAAATTATAATTAAGTATTAGTTTTAAAAATCATTTTTTTCGGAAACGTGTTTTTAATAAACATTAAAAATAATTTTGTGTACAAAGAAGTGTATTCTATTCTTTAATTTTTTAAGAAAAGCAAGATTCAAAACTAAAATCATGAAAATTTTCATACTATTGCATCGTATTTTTATTTTCTGATATTTTATGCAGCATACATTAAATAAAATTTCTGATTAAAATGTTCTTATCAAGAATCACTATTTTTTATAATTTCCTGATACGACACTCAAATTGTCAGGATAACTGAATTTGTTAACTTTTAGTTTTTGCTGGATTTAGCGATTCTATATAGAAATTAACATCATGATATTAACTTTCATATTCTTATACATCATTGGTGACAATATTTGTATATTTGAATATGCATGTTTCAGCAGAATTATATATATAAATGTGTGTGATAGTACATATTAAATTATCTGTGTGAAAAATTTAAATTTATTTTATAGTTACTATGAATTATTATATTTAAATAAATTCTTAAATAAAAAATAAATTTTTTCTATAAGAAATACTTTAAATTTCTTAAATGAAAAAAATCAATATTATGCGTTGTTTAAAACGTAATTTTAAACATTGTTGGGATTGCATTTTTTCTTTAAACTTTAATTATCTTAATTTATCAAGCATTAATTTTAAAATGTTTTATCACGAATAATTGCTTGTTTCAGACAAGGGAACCTTTTCTAAATTATTGTTGCTTGAATAATGTTAAAAAAAATACTTTTTTCCTTTTCAGACCGTCTTGTTTCAAAATCTTCATTTTTTAAAGACAAGAAAAGATTTAGAACAAGAACTCAGTGGTGTAGAAATACAGTCTTATTGACTATTGAGCCATATATGCTTTTAAGAAGGCAATTTAATGTGCATAGAGAAGTATTTGAAATAAGATTCCATGCTTAAATGAATTTCTTGAAAAATTAAAATGTACTTTATTCCAACATTTAATGATTATTTGAGTTAGTAACATCGCAAAATATTAATATAGATTATATGTAAAATGGATTGATATGTGATAATTATATTATGATTAATGAATATGAAATTTCCTCATGATATATAAATTAAAAATAAATATTTGGTATGTTATAAAAAATGTTATCTCTAATCTTTTTCTATTTCAAAGTTAGTGCTCACATTTGCTATATATGCATGAATGTATTACATATTTGAGAATAGGAATTGTCTCCTTTTTTCATGAATTGAAGTTTATTTATAAATTTCCATCAAAGTCGGGATTCTAATCTAGTAATGATTATTTAATTTATTAATTAGAAGGATTACTGTGTAAAGGAATAAATATTTAAATATTTCTTTAAAGAAATAGATATGATTATTTCTAAGTTTCTGAAGTAAGAAAATTTTCAATTGTTAAAAAGATTAGGAAATTAGTCTAAATTAAACTATTTATTTGTATTATTTTGTGCTTTTTAATACTTTTTTTAACATCCTAACATGTCTTTATTTATTTAGCAGGTTTTGTAAAAGACTCGAATTTCTCGGATAAAAATATTAAGTTTATAATATGGCTATTTTATGATGAATAAAGATTAAAAAATCTGAAATGAAGTAATATTGTATAAATTATTAGTAGTTGCTTTTTTTAATTTGTAATCGCTTAAGTGCAATATTTAAAAAAAGCTATCATGAATGATCAGCCCTATATTCATATTTTATAACTTTAAAGGATTGAATGTTATTTTTACTTTAATATGAAATTATCATAAATCAACTCGATTGCCTAATTACATGTTGAAACGCATGTTCGTTAATTTTAATAGTTAAAATAATACTTTGAATATATTGTATTACGGATTCATTTAGCGTCATTTAAATTCCTTTATTTGCTTTACAAAGACAACATTATTAATATAATAAAGTTTATTAGTAAAGGAATATTTAAAACAATAACATCTGAAAAACAATTTTATTTACACTTTTATATCAAATATTTCTATATTGGTAAATTTTTTAATGATCTTTTTTATCTGCAGAAATTGTAAATTGTTT
This sequence comes from Latrodectus hesperus, assembly GCA_037975125.1. Taxonomy (NCBI): domain Eukaryota; kingdom Metazoa; phylum Arthropoda; class Arachnida; order Araneae; family Theridiidae; genus Latrodectus; species Latrodectus hesperus. Next base: position 55,684,160 of record CM075853.1, on the reverse strand, counting down.
ACTTCACGACACGGAATGAGATTTTATCACGAATTTCTTTTAATAACTTTGAAAATGAGGAATATTAATTATAAAAATATTCTTAATCGTTAATTAAAGAATTTATATACTTATAAAAGAAATATTTTAACGATGTCATTTTTATGCAAACAAATTTATCCATTTTACATATAACATTTATCTGTTGATTAATTTTATGGAAATTAAAATAATTTTCAATGAAAATTGAAAACAGTGATTCTAAATATATTTTACGCAGTTAATTACAAAACATAGATAAATGAAATTATTTGTCTGCATTAGGTTGTGAATGCCTTACATATTACGATAGTTTTCATTTCTTAAATGAGAAAAAATTTTTAATTTATCTTTTGCATTATATTCCTTTTAATAAAACTGACAAATTATTTCTGCTTTTATGTAAACTAAGAAATGTGTGTAATTAAAGATATTTTAAATAACTATACATTTTTATTCAAAAATTATATTAATAATACAGGAGTATCATACAAACTTTTTTATTTTATATCGAAAAATTATTTCAACTTAAAATATGGTTTATTTTTTTCTAAAAAAATGAAATAATACAGTAGTCCTTTCAAATATATGCAGCAAGAGTTAAATATAGTAAGATAAATCATAAATTATATTTCAAAGTTTCTCATTACTAAATCTCTTGACTAAAGCTTTGTTACCTCAGATATAAATATATAATTTTGAATAGTATTTAAATAATATTAAATAAACTTATTCTACTAATAATATAGTATTAATTTTGTTGTACAATTAAACTTGTAACTAGTTTCAATTTTTCCATTATTTTTTATTTCTTTGCTAAAAGAATAAATGTTAAGTTCAATATTTTTTATTTTTTTCAAAAATTATTTGTTAGACCGAAACGTATGATATCTTAACAAGGTGGGACGTATCAAACTTTTTCTGTGTATTCATATTTTTTTTTATTTTAAGAAATATTCTTCAATACCTCAGCGTACTTCTAAAATTATTGTAGGAAATTCTTAGGGACAATAAGTTATTACTTAGATAACAGTTACTTAGATAATTTTTAAAATAATTTAATATGTGAAAAAGTTTGTAGGAAGATGCGAACAGAAATGTGTAATATTAATCTTTATCAAATTTGTATAATAAGGAAGTATATTAAATTTTATTAATACCAGAATAATACTAAATAATAAGTGTCAAAATATAGGATTTATAATTTATGTCCAGGTTTGCTTTAGAGCATCCCTAGTTAGAGCCTGATATTTTTAAAAATTAGTCTCTCAGTAGCACTTTCTGAAATATTTGTGAAGTGTTCTCTCCAAGACAGTTTAGGGTCAAAAATGGTACTCAAATAAGAGAAATGATTGATTGTGGAACTTGATCAGTTGGTGCGTGGAGGAAAAGTTTGATTCAAAGTGACTGATGCATTGCTTTAACCATATTTTAAAAAGGACAGTTTAGTTGGTTAAAAATCTACAAGAGATCGAAACGTTTTGCCAGACAGTCATGACCAGTTTAAAGATAGAAATTATGCAAATACTTTACGAGGTATATTGTTGGAAATGGCTAGAAGACTTCAACTTTCAACTGTTTTGATTGAAAAAGTTTAAGTAGTTGCATTTTGAAATTATTAGGGATAGTATAATGCTTAATTAAATGATAGTGTTGAAATGAATTCATTACAATGGCATTCCATTAAAATATTATATTAACATTATATTGGATTAAATTGTAAATTTAATTTAGACATCATTTCTTGATCATTATGACTGAAATAATATCAAGCCGCTTCTTGTAAATAGAAATTGGTCTGTTCAATCCCATTTATTCCACAAGGATTAGGAATTCATTGAAGCTCCATATAATTTTTCTTAATACCAAATTTAGAAAATAGCTCCAAAATTGAGGGATTTCGTCAGATGAAGGAAGACCAGTTGAGCTTGTGTCCTGGATTGCTGATTGGGAATCGGAGAACAAAAGCACTTTATAATTTATCTTCAAGGACTAGTAGTTGCTTTAAATCAATCCATATTATCTCCATGTAAGCAAAAGCATCAATATTGTTCTTTGAAAATGTGCTCCTTCTAACTACTCTCTTTGATTGAGATAAACCACCAGCTTCCGTAGCATTTCATTAAAACAGCTTGTTAAAGCTATAGATCATTTTGCCCTATAATGCTGCGAGTGCATCCCGTGGAGCTACCTCCACGGGTGTACTTTTGCACCCCAAATTTCTATCTAATTAAATTTAGTAATTAACAAAGATTAAATCGCAAAATTCCTACCGAGAAAAAAAATTTATTAAATTTCAAATAAGTTATTTTTTATTGTACAATACAAACTACTTCCAACATTGTATTACTGCTGTTATACTTTCGCATTTTTGCTACTCGCCTCTGTGACTTGGATCACAGTTGCCCACTGGGTAACGACAAATGAGTAGCAGCTTCTGACCTTGCTGTGGCATAGGGTTCGTCACCCAAGTGCCCAACATTGGAAAAAAATATTTTTGCATTATTGAATTTATTCAATTTATGATTGTGTAAACTCTTCACTAATTTTTACGGTTGTTTTTATTTGAAGGCAATTTTTTTAAGAAAAATGAAAAACATAGTTTTGATAATTCATATAAAAATTACTGCTGTAAAGCATTATTATACATAATATTTTCTTAAACAATATTTCACCATATTTGATCAAGTTAAGAAAATTAGAGAAAGTATACAATATTGATGTATTGTATTCGCAATTAAAATATTTTATCTATATTTCATTCTAAGCTAAAATTATCAATATCATTCAAAATTTTTACACCAATATTTATTATTTTAAAGGTTTCGTAAATGAAAATACACATTCTGTTATGTTTGAAACCATATTAGAAATGCTGTTTCATCTATATATAGATACTATCTAATAAAATTAGTTTTCCTCGGGTCTTTTAAGTCTATTATCCATTACTTTTGACTTTCACACAAAGTAGATTTCTTGAATATGGTGCATAGATAACTATTCGTCTTAAGGCTATACTATTAGTCACAGAGTCATTACAAAAGTTTTGTCCCAGAGATATTTCTCTCGTTCTTCATAAAATATCATGAATAAAGAATGTTCTCAACGGGGGACATTATGTAAAAGAAGAATACTTTTATCCATCTCAAATGGAATTTCGACCAGAACAATTTAATAATAGGATCAGAATAGCCAAGTCATAAAATTTGTTTATATGGAAGATATTGCTTATTCCTTCACAAGCATTGTTTGCTGAAAGTTATTAGATTCTTACATTATATATCAAAAGAAGCAGAAAGTAAATTTTGTATTTTAAAAATACATGCACTTTTCATTTCATAGGAAACTTGAAATTCTTTGAATACTTTTTTATACAAATGCTTGTGAGCCACGTACTAAAATAACTATAAATAATATGCAAATATAAATTATCTTGAAAATATAACTTTCAATTTTACATCAAAATTTTAAAAAATGTTCGCTCATAATTTCTATTTTTCCTAGAAAATTTATCAAAAGTTAATATTTAGTACATTTTTAATCATTCTTCCAAGTTTAATATCGAATTTTTTTGAAAAATTAAGAATTTAAATTTAATCTTATATCTGGAATTTAATCCTCCTTTAACATTATCTCTTTACTAAACTTTTTTCTTTTAAAAATGTGGTCAGAAAGAGATTGAGAACAAAAAAATAGTGTATTCAAACACTGAATATTGTATTAAGATTAATGAAATAAAATATTTATAAAATAAATTTTTATAAAATAAACTTTTATACGAAGTCTTATAAAGTGCAACTTTTTACATATTTAGACACATGCACCCATGAATTCTTTGATGCCTATTTTAACACAAGAGAGTTTTTTACAAATTATTATTAATGACAAATTATTATTAGTGGCAAATTATTATTCAATGATCTCATCTGTAGTACCTTCTAGTATTAGCATCAGTTTAAGAAATCAACATACTGAAATCATAAACTTTATAGAATCTTTTGATATATGTAAAAATTAAATGCAAGAAAGTACAAAGACATAAATTTACTAATAATATTTTTAATAAAATCAAACAGTAAAATATGTGTGTGACTCGTCAGATAAAAACATACTTCTTTTCTTCTCAATTCATTATTTTCATTTATATAATATACTTTTGAAAATTTTCGTTTTGAAACAGAAATATTACAAATAAATATAATGTCTTTATCAATGGAGATATTTTCATATTACTGAATCTCATGTATTAATCTAAATGATTCGCCATTCGTTCATTTTTTTACAATACAAATTGACAAAAGTTATATTTATTTTTTTTTAATACATTACTGGCCATTAAAATTGCTACACCAGGAAAGCGGCACACCACACACGTGAAATTTGCATGACAGGTAGAAATTGCTGTGATAAGCAAATGATTAGATTTTCAGCGCATTCATACAAAGCAGGCGACAGTAGCGACATCTACAATGTGTATAAAACCAGAGATTTGACAGCAGTTTTCTCATACTCAATTTCCGTTTCAACGTTCTTTTCGGCAAAGAAATTGTTGTAATGCCTCGTGTAAGAAGAAGAAATGCCTCTCAGCACGTGTCTGACTTTGATCGAGGAAGGATTATAGCCTACCGGGATTGCGGTTTATCGTACCGCAATATTGCTGCTCGCGTCAGTCGAGACCCCATGACTGTTAGCAGAATATGGAATCGATGGGTTCAGGACAATCATACGGAACGTCATGCAGGATCTCAGCGACCCCCCCCATCACTAACAGCAGAGAAGACAGACATCTTATCCGCATGGTCACAAGGGATCGTACAGCCACGTCACGAATCCTGAATCGAGAAATGGAGTCATTTGCAAGGCAACAAGTTTCTGCTCGAACAGTTCGACGACGTTTGCAGCAGCATGGATTGTCTGTACGGGGACCATGGCTTCGGCTACCATTGACGCTGTGTCACAGACAGGAGTGCCTTCAATGGTGTGATCAGCGACGAACCTGGACGCGGGAATGGCATCACGTCATCTTTACAGATGAATCTCGGTTCTGTGTACAGGACCATGATGGCCGCATCCGTGTTTAGAGGCATGGTGGAGAACGCGCATTGCCAGCTTCCATTGGACATCGCCATACTGGCCCATCTGCTGGAGTGATGGGATGGGGTGCCATTGGATACACGTCTCGATCACATCTTGTTAACATTACCGGCACTTTGAACAGCAACCGTTACATTTCCGATGTGTTAAAGCATGTGGCTCTGCCCTATCTTCGAGGTCTCCCTAACGCTTTATTTCAACAGGATAATGCACGACCGCATGTTGCCTGAACATCCTTGATACAGAACAGGTTCGACTGTTACCCTGGCCAGCACGTTCTCCTGATCTGCCAACATTTGAGAACGTGTGATCAATGGTTGCCGAGCGATTGTCACGCCATCACTCACCATCCACTACTGTCGATGAACTGTGGCATAGTGTTGAAGCTGCATGGACTGAGATCCCCGTTCATGCCATACAATCTCTGTTTGATTCCATGCCTAGGCGGAGAAATGCTGTTATTGCAGCCAGAGGTGGCTGCTCTGGGTACTGATTTCTCAAGATGTATACATCCTAATTTCTAATAATTACTGTAAATCTAATCACTTGTTCTTTCCTCTATAATGTATGTGTCCAATAAATATCGTTCTGTTATTTGCATTCCTTCTTGGTGTAGCAATTTTAATGGCCAGTAGTGTATATAACTTAGCAAAACTTATATTTTTTACATTACATAAATATTATTAGTTTAGTTAGAAAATCTTTGAGTTAGAAAAAAAGTAAAGTTTGCTATATCATGAAAAAAATTCGTCTACGAGCGTTTTATTATAAATTTAATTATAGACTTTGAACTTTAAAAATTTAAGCTGTGATTTTTTTAATATATAAAGTACAAATATTCCCATTCAATTTGTTACAAATTTTTGGATCTTTTTTTGAAAATTTTTCTATACTTAAAATAACGATTTGTTATAAAAAATTTTAATTTTTTTTTAAAAAATTTATTTAAAAAATAAAGTTTATTATTAAAAAGTTATGTCCTTCTTCAAGTAGATGCTTATCAATTTTAAAAAACGAATATGAAATATTATATTTGAAATTTAATTTTCTATATTATTTAGTTTAAATATTATTGTTTTGGTTTAATATATTTTTTATCAAAAATATTGTTTTAGATGATATATTTTTCAAATCATACATCAACAACATCTAAAGTATTTATATAAGAAATATCATGGAGGGGAAAATGTATTATTTAAGCTTCTCCAGAAATGTTTCAGTCATTTTGCCGGTTTTTCAATATTCTCTTAAAATTAAATAAATTCCTGCAACGTTGCTAAAAAAATGATAAAGATTCCTCTTAATACTAAATATTCATAAAAATTTGAGCAAAAAACAAATAAAATTCTGGATACGAAAATAGAAATGTAATTTTAGGGAATATTTTTAGTCCCCATTGGAACACGTTCTCTTAGATTTAAAATTTAAATATATATTAAGAATGAACTGGAGACTTCCATGAAAAATTCAAACTGCACAACAAACGTAACTTCATTTTAAGCAATTTTTCTTAAAAAACATTTTATGAGACTTTATTTTTCTATTGGTTAAAATGAAATTAGGAATGTTATAATATGTAATATACATTCGAAAAACAAATTTAATTATGTAAAATTGTAATTATGTAATTCTTGCCGTATATATTTAAATCATGAACTATTTTCATTGTAATGAGAAAATACAAATTTTCACATGAATAAAAAAAACCACTTAACATTTGTTAAAACGTTCTGATTTACTTAAATTTGTATGAATATATGTTTTGTATGATTTTTAGCAATTCAATTACTTTTCTTTCAGAACTAAAATTGTTTGTTTTGTTCTGTGCAACATCTGCAATTAAAACGAGTTTTGAATAATATTCTGAAATTTATGATTCAAAATATGAGCAAATGTAACCTATTATAAATCATTTTCAATTACAATGTAAATATAGAAATATTAGATTCTATTATAAAGTTTTGACAGATTATTAGGCAAAATTTCATGATTTCAAATGTCCGAAAATTCCTAAATGTATACATATACAAAATAGTAATCCTTCATTTTTCATTTACAAAAATTATATAATGATATAATCCAATTTCCTCTTACTAAACTGATTACTGTAACTTATACGAAGTGGTTTATTCAAATTAGTATTACAGTCAATTGATTTGCAATATATGAGATAAACCATATTATATTTTACTATGAACTGATAAATTTTTAGTAACACTAATATAAAGACGTAAATATTTTAATGCTTTATTTGTAAATAAGATAAAAATTTTGCTTACTAAACCATAATTTCTTAAATTTATGCTTTTAATTTACATTTAAACTACCTATTATTAAATATTGGCATTGATGCTTAGAAATTAAATTGTTTTGCATTTATTTTAATGATTAATTAGTTTTGAATATGTAAACATATCCAGTAATCCACGAGTATAAATCTATTTAATAAATTGCTTCATTTTATAATCTTTATTTTGATTACAAACTTACTCATTTAGCAAACTTTAGGAAGCTAACAATGCTTATGTTCATCTAGGAGCTTTGAACTATTCTATCACTTACATCTTTATTTTATTGCAACTTTGTAAATCTTTTGAATTAAATATCATTTATATTAAATTATTTGTCATATCAAATTATTTGTAAAGGCTTTTCATATCATTATGAAGTTACATATAAGGAAATAGTGCTTCAAACAAATTAAAACATAAATAAATTAGCAAAATTAAATTCCTGGATAAACATTGTCATTTTTCAGTACACAGATGCAAATGAAGATACTACAAAATATTTTTTAAATGTTTAATGCAATCTCTTGTTTAGAAATGTTGCATTACATCTAAAATTGAATATTTTAAGTTTTGATTAATCGCAATAAGAATATTTTATAAAATATTTTTATTAAAGGATGAGAGATATTTTTGTGAAGAGAATTTATTGAAATGAGAAAGAATGTACTAAATTTAGTTATTAATAGAAAAGCTTCATTTTATTAAGAATTTAACTGAAACTCGTGTAGATTTTAATAGCTAATTTCATTTCAGCTAAGATTTGTTTTAACTGATTGCTAAATTCATTTGATTTTTTTCTGCATATTCTTTTATTTATTCTAACAATTATTAATTCCAGGCAACAATTTTAATCGTTTCCTAATAAATGTTATTTTTATCAGATGATATACTTCATTTGTTGTGGCATATCCCTCCTTGTTAACAGCAACATCGAACCAGGCCCATAAGTTCGAACGCCTTCAAACAATGGAGCCCTGCCTCAATTCTGGGAATATCTAGCATTTATTTAAACGGATGTAGGCTAAAATATAGGCAGGATCAGCCTGAGTCACACTGCATTTTAGACACCGGGGATAAACATTGTGGCTCATCACATGACGTTGTAGTGGTGTCCACTTCGAAATCTCTCGAGAGTTGTCTGATCTCGCCTGTTGCCAACACCAGGGTCATTTTCCACATAAAATTCAATACTTCATTTCAGATCAGTAAACAAATTAAAGAAAAGTAGGAATATAGTATTTCAAAAATTTGTATGAAATCTAATAATAATTTCAGTTATAAAATATATTGTCTTATTAAAAGTTATCCAAATAAAGTTCATTACTGTCTAATGTAAAAAATTGTTAAATTCTAATGGAAAAACATTTATCGCTCTCCCCTACTTAAATTTGCTAATATTTAATTTTATCTCCTGTTAGAAGTGTATATTTAATTTTATTTAAAATATAAAATGTTTATCTCTCATACGGTAACATTGAAATTGATAATATTTTCTTTAAAAACTGTTTTCTAAAAATATTTCTAATTTGCTCATTTTTAAAAAATGTTTATAAATAATAATGTATAATATTAATTAAAGTTATTATTTAATTTAAATAATTGAATATTCTGAAAATTACTACCCATATTTTAGAATGATTTTAGGTATACCATTAGTTTATGTTTAAATAATAAGAAACTATTAGAACTTCTAGAATTATAAAGAAATTATACCTAATTGATAAGTAACCGTTACAGAACACAATATTTGCTTGAGAATTTATTAAATTCTTGATCTAATTTTAAATAAATGTCACACGCAAATTAAATCACTTATCAAATTATGGAAGGAAATCACCAGGAAAGTTGGGAGATTGAATAAAAAATTTACTGAAGCTCTGTAGCAAATGAAAAGCACTTATTGTTGAAATATTTAATCCAAATCCGAAATATGAGATGCTTTTGTATGGGTTGATAATGTACATTCGCAATCGTATAAGAATGATTAAAATGAAAAATGCCTAAAAATTTACCTCTAAATAGATATAATGATGATTCCTTTATTATGGATAAAAATGCATTCACATATCACTTCGGTTTTGATTAATGTTTTCTTACACCAGAATGACAATAATAATAGTTTTGGAAAAATTTTATATTTAGAAGCATTCTTGTATTTTTAAGATTTATCCTATTGACTATTTTCTAATATTGCAAGAAGATTTGCATACAGCGTCAAGTTCATCTTACAGCTAAAAACATATTATTCCTTAAATAAGGTTTTGTCTTAAATATTGAACAGTATTTACTGAAAAAAGAGGATTAACTTTTAAACTACTCAAGTACCCACACAAAAAGATGGTATGCGGAAAGTAGAAAAGCAATACTCACATACCGTTAATAAGCATTAACTGGATTGAACAACTAATCTTTGATAAGAACCATAATATCCCATGACGAAACCTAAAGTTAATATAAACCCTAAAACTGTATCTCATATTCGTCTGTTGAAAGAAACTTTTTGACTCCGAAATGCGGTCAGCCATTGTAAGACATTTGAACATTCACGTAAGAGGGCTTTTATGAACGCATCACACAGGTTATGAGCTATTTTACATGTCGTAAGAGAGAAAACGGAAACTTCTGAGAGTTCATTCCTACAGATGTTCATGAAGAAAGCAGAAACGCGTTATCCATATTTTGTTATTCAAATACGGTTGCAATGTATCATGGAAAATTTTCATTAAAGATAAAATTGCTTTCAAATAATATGAAAACAAGTATAGAGAGTTCTCCCAGTGATCATTCCTAATAAGCCAAGTGAAACAAATCAATCTTATGTTCAATTATATGCTAAATTATAATTGCCGATTATATAGTAATGTGAGTGAAAATCATACTTTCTAAATCTCATTCTTATATTTGTATATCCTTAAAATAAATATTTTTTTATTAATCTAATAATGAATTCTGCATTCACCCATGTAGGATAAATCAATAAATTTTAATATAAACTTTAAATTTTAAAAAAAATATTTAAGTTTACATTAAGTACAAAATGCAATTAGATATTAATTTTTAATGTCATTAAAATACTTCAAAATGCTCAACATATTTCTTGTGAAGAAATTTATTCAATTCATTCCATATTGACAATAAATGATTGTTAGCTTGTTTCATAAAACATATTATTAATATTTTAAATTATTGTTTAAATTTAAGCATTATCAAAAAGTAAAAATGATATTTGAAATATTGTTATAAAAAGGCATACTGGTTGATTTCGTTACAAAGATTTTTATTATATTTTATGAAATATTATTGTAAATTATTTTAGCTTGTCACAGAATTTAGTTTATACATTCAATTTTCACTTAATTTTTGTTGTATTATTTTAATAAGTAACATAAAAAGTGATGATGTAAAAATATTGCATATTTCTACCACAGAATCATAAGAAAGTTCTGTATGAAACATTTACGATACTTATAACATTTACAAAATTATAAATTGTTCAGATTTTAACTACATTTTAAGAAACGTTAACATGATAATAACATTTTCTAATGACTTTATTTGGTAGATTCATTAAGCAAGTAAACAGGTTATGCATGAAGTGAATGTTTCAATCAAAGTTGAATAAATGATGATATTATTTACAAACCAAGTTCTTAAATATAACTTAAGTTTAATAGTTTTCTTAAAAAGTTTACTCCAGTAAGATATTCATTTCATAATGCATTTCTAAAATATATTCCATAATCTTTATGAAATGTATATTCATTTTAAAAGAGACTATGAAATCCATACATTCAATAGTCTCTTTTCAAATTATTATTGCTGTTTCATTTTTTAATAAATTATTCAGCATAAAAATTTGAAGCTAGTAACTAAATATCAGTTATATATCTCTATATAACCCAAAGTTAAAAGCATTCCATTTAAAAGGTTGGAAATACTCTTGGCTCTTTTAATTTAAAACGTACACTTAAAATATAAAAAAATATGCCGATTCTAGTATATATAAATTCTATATACTAGAATTTATATATCTCGGATCATGTTCATCATTTAATAATAACTGCATTAAAATTATCGCAAAACTTATTGTTATGAACTAAAATGCATTCACATGGTATGCATATTTTCAAGGTATTAACTACATGCAAGAATATCTATCATATTAATATCCTGGTATGCGAAATTTTTCATGCTTTTAGAATTTTAACTTTTTTTAATTTTGCTTACAGCAGATCAAAAGTATGTAACTGTATGAGACTCAAAACAATAAAATTTATTTCAATTCATAATCAATAAAAAATTTTTACGAAATTAACAAAAATGAGCATTTTGCTTCTTTGAATGCACTCAACAATAATAAAATATAAGAATTCTAGTAATAGGAAAGAATACTTTAATTTTTACTCATAATAAGAAATCAATTATAAAATCCTTGGAAAACTAATATTAAACAAACTCAAAAAAATGTAAATATTTTCTTTAATATAATTTGCTATTTTTAGAATATTTTAATCAATTTTTGGAAATGTTTATATAAAAGAAATTTTATATAAAATATTCAGAGTAGTTTATATAAATATCATATTAAAATTCCCTTTAATTTATTTTTCTCAGAAAACAAGAACTTACAGATAGGAAAATACATTATCCTTGTATACGTACAAAAATATTTAGAGAAATTTTCTTAAAATTACATGTAGTGACGTTTTCGCAAAGATTACAATTTTTAACATGATGCTTTAAAGCAAATAACATATCAAAATAAGATGTATTTTAACTTTAACTTTATTGAATGTAATAAAAAAAGTCAATTATTTTATTTTATTTAAAAATAATAATTTAATTTATTCAGTCAAAATGTTCTTGGAAAACATTCTTTTGCTTGAATCTTAATAAAACATTTTGCCACATTTAAATAAATTATTATAGTTCGTAACACCATCTGGCACATTTATTCATATAAGAAAGTCAGATAATTTTCTATTGTATTTATGACTATTGTTCCCTTTCTTGGAGTGCTTACAAAAGATCTTTTTTTGAAAATTCCATTTGTTTGACTACTTTCCATTCATTGAAAGAACTCGCGAATTGAATTTAGCTGCATTGTATAGATTTGTTCTTTGTAAATTTGACAAAATTTATATAAATAATTATTAATGAGAAAAAATACGGCATAAAACAAAGCATTTTACTATCGTGATTAAAATTAAATCAATATCAAAGGAACAATAACTGAATAAAAATAATGAATTGATGAATAATATTACAGACAATAATTTTTTTATCCCTATAAACTTACATTTTAACTTTAACTTTTAATATAAAAAATCTATTTAAAATGTCCCAATTTATTGAAATCAATTTTAGTTATTCTTTATCACATATTAATTAAAGTAGATTTGATTGAGAAAATGAAATATATTCTCTTTATAAATTCATATTTGTAACAATATTTTAAATTCAACAAAAAATGAAACATCTCTAAATTAACTGATATCTAAGTCCGAAAAATTATATCATGTTCTTGAAGCTTTAAATTTTCTTTATGCAACACAACTCGCATACTTTCCTTTCTTTTCAATATTTTATAAAAATATTCCAATTAGCCACCACTTTTCATGTATCAAAGGTTATTTTTCACGTATGTCAATTTTTTTTTCCATTCATAAAATATATTTCCATGAAGTACTTAAGTAATTTATGTTTAGACATACACATGAAACATAACCATTGCAATAAAAGAAAAATTGCCATTAAATAAATGCAAGTTTTTTCCACTACAGGAAAAAACAATATTCCGATGTTCAATTAAAAACATCAAATATTCAAGTTATAGATGTTAGCTGATGTGAAAATTTAATAAATTCTTGCATAATGTTTAATAAACTAATTTCAAAGACATGATTTTTTTTCTTAGGCTACACTTCAAAAAAAAAATTCCTATACACATGTTATAACATTTTTATAGTTTTATGTTTTATCACTCATTTATAACTTCTAAAAATTTCTTTTATTAAAAAGTTCAACATTTGAATGTATTTCGATTGACATTTTACTTTTAAATAATACAATTGATATTTACTGTCATTTTATTGTTTCCAATGATGTTAGAACATAAAATACGTGCCCATTTCTTTGAAATAAAAAATAATTCATAAAACTTTGTCTTTTTACAATGGTAAGAAACAAAAATTTCACTACACTTATCATATCATTCAGTTACAAAATATTAAAAAAAGTTAAGCCTTATTTCCCGTTTTGTTTTTTATTAACTAGAAACAGTTTTAAAATATTTTAGTTTGAACTCTATACGAGAGTTTTCGTACATTTTTTATACATATAATTTTATTTATTTAGCACCTTATGTAAATTTTTAGCAAAAGCAAAATGTTTTAGGAGGCTTATATTCCTTCAAATATTCTCAATCTCTTCCGCAGTTTCCTGAACAACAGAACGGCTGTTCTCACTCTTGGTAATAAGTCGAAAGTAGTTAACATCCAAAAAGGATGTCCACAAGGCTCTGTTTCGGGCCCATTTCTTTGGAACCTAATTATGAATGATTTACTAAAAAAATTGAATGCATTTAAGTGCTGGAAAATTGCTTTCGCAGATGACTTACTCGTGATTGTCCAGAACAAAAACTTTCCCGATTTATGCAGTATTGCTCAAGATATTCTTGATTTTATTCATGATTGGGCTCAACATTGCAAGCTGGAATTCAATCATACGAAGTGCAAAGTAATGATGATTCACAAAAAGGCCAACATTGATGCCACTATCAATCTTGCTATGGGTAGCAATTATCTGGAAGTTCTAGATAAAATTAAATGTCTGGGCGTTGTTGTTGATAGTAAACTTCACTGGAAGGAACATTTGAAATACATTTTAGCTAAGGTTAACATTCTTACTAATGCATTGTACAGATTTTGCAATAACAGTTACGGTATTAAATTCGAAGTTTCAAAATCGATTTATAAACAAGGCATTGTTCCCGTTATTCTTTATGATTCGCGAATTCGGGGAGACAGTTTGAAGAAAAAATAAACCGAAAACTTATCAGGAAAATACAAGGAAAGCTGCTCTTAAGAATTGTTAGAGGATATAGAACAATCAGTTATGATGCTCTTTTCCTTCTCTCTAGTCTTCCACCTCTTGATGTTGTCATACTTCATCAAAATGAGGCTTATCGTTATGCTCAAGACATTTTTCTAACCATCTTGATGGTGATTTGGACTTTTCTTCCCTACCTCATCCATCTACAAGACCTCCTGCTCCTCTTGCTGCATTTGATAACGTTAGGGAAGAAGACTACGATCTAATTTACTTTACAGATGGGAGTAAAGTTAATGAAAAAGTAGGTCTTGCATACGTATACTTTCAGAATGGTTTTGAAGTGAGTCATCAGGTATACCGCATTAGTGATTACAGTTCTATTTTCCAAGCGGAGTTACTCTGCATTAATCTTGCTGTTAAAGATGCCATAAGCAATCCTTTTCAAAAATTTCTAATTGGCAGTGACTCGATGTCATCCCTACTGGCTCTACAAGATATAACTAGTTTTAAGGACTTATAGTAGAAGTCCAGACTTCAATTAATATGTGTGATATCAAAAATATTTCCTTCACTTTCTCCCATGTCAAGGGTCATAGTGGTGTGTATGGAAATGAAAGAGCGGATTTCCTGCCCAAATCTTCTCTTTCACTTCCAAATAAACTCAATACCAGCTTACCCAAGTCTTTTTTCAAAACCACTACCAAAAAGAAGATTATCACAGAATGGAACTCAGGTTTCATTTCCTCTCCTAATTGTAAGTGGACCAAATATTTTTTCCCTTCAGTTCAATGCAGAATTAAGAACTGGTTTTACACTGACTTTAAAATTACGCAATTCCTCACTGGACATGGGAAATTCAATAGTTACTTACACCGTTTCCACATTAAAAACAGTGAGGTGTGCAAGTGCAACTCTGGGAGTTACAACCCTTCTCACATTCTTCTTGAATGCCTATCTTTTTCAGAAGTAAGGAACGAGCTTTGTAAAGACTTAAATAACAGGTGGCCCCCGATTATGGTGGACCTAGTTAAGAAAGAGAATTTTGAATTTTTTGTAAAATTTATCTATGCAGTTATCTAATTCATTTTTCATTTTTATATCTCTTTTTTTTTCTCTCTGCCTTCTTTTATTATTATTTTTTTCATCTCTTGTATTATTTGGATTTGTTTTGTAGTACATTTGTTGTACCTTCGGGCCCTATGTGGTATTCCTTGGTGCATAGGGAGATATTTTTGTTTTCCCAAATAAAAAAAATGTAGTTTCAAATTATTTTAGATTGCTTACATTTATGTTTTGAATATATAATAATAATTTATTTAAAAAATTATTTTTATATAAAAGGTTTACATTTCTGACTTCTTAAGACGTATCAAAAAAGAAAGATTTATTTTATTTGAAGGGTTGATATTAAAATTTTATATTCCTTTGTGTTTCACGCACACACACACATATAAAAGTTCATAAACTTAATTTAATGTATACAGATTATATAATAATTCTATATCTACAATGTTAACATGTATTTTATCTGTTGAACGAAAATATTCTATTGAGAAAACGTAATTTTTATTAAATATTATTGTCAATCTGTTGTAAAATAACACTAAATTTTCAATATATTTAAATTTAGAATATAACATTATAAATTCAATTTTTGGATAAAAATTATTTTGAAATATATAAAATTCAATAGAGTGAAATTCACATTCAAACTAAATTTATCATATGATAATATAAAAAATTTATTTTTAAATAATTCAAATAACAAAATAAAATTAAGTATTACTATTTAAATTAATGCAATAATAATAATAATAGTATTAATCATCATTTACTTTAGTTACTTACTAGTTAGTAACACTCTTCGTTTTGTTTATGTTTGCGCAGTGTAACATTTGCATGAAAAGATCTTATTATTTCTAAGAGAGTTATGTAATTTAAAACAATTTTGAAATACTTACAATTCCAAGGGAATCATCAGTGGATTTAACATGATTATACAATAAAATATATATTTAAGTACTTATATTTTTACAAAAGTTTAAAAATCTATAAAATGCCCCTCATTTATATTCTATATCTAAAAGTATTGCATAATAAATTATTATATAATAATAATATAATATATATTATATCTATAATTATCTATTATATCTATATAATTATATATTGTATCTATATCTACAGGTCCCGCTGAAACTCTTGTAATTCAGTGACAATATTTATTGTAAATTTTAAATTATTAATAAACTAAGAATTAATGGGAATTTTTCATAAAATAAAAATATATGATATAAATATAAGAATACAGAGTTTACTGAATTAAATGATATTTATATAATGATTATTTATTTACATAGGATTTCCTCAAACCTGGAAATCAAATTAATTTGCTGTGATTATATGCTATGATTTTAACAACATTTTCTCAAAATATAAAAATACAATATACCAATAATATATTGAAAAATAAATCAAAAATAGAAACTAGAAATAAAAATGTCATACTAACTTAAAATTGTAAATTGTATCAATATATGCATTGGTGATAAACTAATAGCTATTTTTTACTAATAGCGTTATTAATAGCATTACATTTAAATAATTAATAAAAGTATTTAAAAGAAATATCAATTTACAGAAATTAAAAATTTCGAATTTAAAATTATTTCATTCTAAACATATATGCATATCTGAAATGAAAAATTAGAAAAAAATTACAAAACAAAGTTGTAAAATTTTTTTTTTAATTATTACTATTTTTAGCAACAAATATGGTTTGAATCAATATGCTTTTACTCTGCGTACTATGTTTTTACTTTGGCAACCTTATAAATACTGTACAGTTATATAAAATGCCATCTTATGATTTTTCGGTAAGAAATAATTTTAACTTAAGCTATATTCATGTAATGCAAGACAGTGTAATCCTCTAAAACTCCAAACCCCATTAAGAATAAAATGCATGCAGAAAAAAGCAAACAAATATCCCGTTTCTGGCACTCAACAATATCTAGATTCAACACAATAAGTGTGATTTACAATATTTATACTTATCATTATCGAAAACATATGTTTTATTAATAGGATGAGTTTCTTTAAATTCTAGATTATTTAAAATAAATGTAAATACTTACTGCTTTATTAAATTATTACTGATTATTGCTTTTAAGCAAAATATTTGACAAGCATATGTAATATTAGCAATACTCAAATAAAAAATTTTATATTATCTTTTTCTATTTGCTATTGTATTCTATGGTAAAGAATTTTTAAGAAATTTCTAAATTACAAAAAATTAACATGATATTAAAGTAAAAAGCAGTGTTATTTATAAAGCTTTAACACAAATTTTATGTATGATTGAGGTTTACGTGATTTAATATTTAATTTAAAAAGAGAGAGCTGATTTGATTATAAAAAAACTTATTTTATCACTTTAAGAGCTTATAGACAGGTTTTGATCGATAGTTTTTTCATTGTTAAATACATCATTCAAACTACCATAAAAGTATTTTTTGGCCTTGTTATCAAAATACCAGTATTGATAATGAAAAGAACAACAAAAATATTATGAAGAAGAAAGATTAAAAAACTTGGAGAATTTAGGAACAAAAAAATGTGTCGAAAGTTTATTTGTAAATTCATACTTCTCCAGATTTGCCGAAATCGTAATATTCCTCTTGAATATTGAACATGAATGTTTAGTTAGACATTGTGTATGATAGACCCTTTCACATTTTGTGAAATCAGAGATATAAATTGATCAGATACTATTTGTTAAAATGCTTTTTGTGACAGGAAAAAACTTAAAAAACTGATATTGGCAGAGTTATTTCAGTGGATAAGCATTGAATATATTTCTTTTTGAGTTAAATATTATCACGTGTTTTTAATTTCTGGTTTTGATTACAGTTAAACATTTTTTTACTCTTTTATAAATCAATTTGTACTTATTTATATACTCCAATTAAATGTGTTTTTAATTTGAAGACACCAATGATGTTATAACTAAATGCTTTTGCAAAAATATTCATTCTTTCAGATGCATATAGCAACATTCCATTGTTTTAGTTAAATTGCTGCTTAATTTTTTAATTTAAATTGCTACATAAATGCTATATAATTTTCTTATTAATAAAGATTTTATGAATAGAATAATTTTCTGTATTTTATTCATAAAATCTCTATTAATAAATATTTTACAGTCACTATTAATCTATGTTATGGGATATTTCGATCCACACTCTCTAAACACAACGAAACATTTAAAAAAATTACTTGTATATTTTCAGTTAAAATACATATAACTACATTAACTGGTAAAAAACTTTAAAATTTCTAAAGTTATCTAAAAATGAATAAATGTGAAATAAGTACAATTTAATAAAGTTTACAAAATTTTCTTCAAGAAATTTTTCACTATAAGTTAAACAAGTAAGCACTAATTGTTTTATTGAAAAAAATAAAAATAACTTTTTTGTCCTAGGATATAACTTTAAAAACTTAAATTAATTCCTTTAATATAATAAAATTGCTTTAAGAATTAAAACTGACATTTCTATAAATTTTAATTTTTCATTTTTAAAATAAACTTTAGAGTAGTTAAGTCAATAGTTTTTTCCATAAGCATTTTAAGAAATGTTCTTGTACATAGTTTAATAATATTTTAAAAATTCACAATATTAGTTCTAAAACTTCCATTTTTGAATATTTTTTTAAAAAAAAATTACATGTAAGCCGATAACTTAAAAGATCGATTTTACTATAATATTAAATAACTGAGCTATTATTTCTCTATTTTCATTATCTTTCGTACATATTTAACAAAATTCACATCAACATCAAAATTGAAACCATTAGTAAGATTCAAGAAAAATGTGCCGTTGAAATTTCCAGACGTAAAGTAGAAGCAATTTTTCATTCGATAATATGAAATGCAATAAAAATCGAAACTGAAGTATCATTCTAAAATTCAATTTTATTCCAAGTAGAAAAGAAAACAAAATTTTTACAATAAATTTTTGGGTGAAAAATAAGTTATATTTAATTCTTTTGTTACAATTTATCAAGTAATTACTTTTTACTCAAAATATAACAATCACCAATAATAAAATATGCTTTTAAGTCTTTCAAAAAAGCAAATGATTTTTTTTTAGAAATAATATAAATTCGTCTCTAAAAATATAATAAGAAAGCATTCAAGTATAATTCTTTTGTGAAAAAAATATTAGTCCCTTCTATAAAATACAAGCGCATTTTACACATTTCATGAAAATACGTAGGTACATAGCTTCCTAAATATGTAACAATATTCAATTCATATTTCAGTCTATTAATTAAATTGAACTATGACAAAAAATTCAATAAATCATGTAAATTTATATATGCATGTATATATATATATATATATATATATATATATATATATATATATATATATATATATATATAGCATATAACTATATAAAACTACATACGACAACTGTATAACGTATAACTACATAAAAAACAAAATTACTTAATTAACTTTAGGCCTAATTATTTATAAAGAGGAAAATATTCGTAGGTATTCAAGTAGTTTTAATACCGTTGTGTAATAAATTTCTCGTGTCAGTTCTTTCCTGGCATTTTTAATGACTAGTTCAAAATTGAATTCTTTCTTTTTTGATGGAATTTAATTAGATAGTTCACTCGCCCATGGAACAACGCACAAAAAATTAAACAGATATGGTGAGTCCGAGATTTTTTGACGTATTCGTTTGCAGAAGATTTTTGTAATTCCATATACCTTGGTCTTATAATAGTTACAAAATAAGAAAGGCAATTAATTTGCATGAAAATGTATTATTTTCTTGAAAAATAGTTAAAAGACTAGACAGTGATAGTGATTTCATAAATTTCATTTTAATAACAAAATAGATATATCGTTTTTTATTCTGAGTGAATTATCAAATTTTTTCTTTCCATTATAAAACAGTTTTAACTGTTTTAAGTATTTGTGTCAAGATAAATAATTTTCAGTACATTTAAAATAGAGTTTTCATTCTATTGCTTTAAAATGTATTTTGTCTCTATTATTTAACCACTTATTTAAATTATTTATTAAATTCTACTCTTTATTCATATTTTATATAATTTTAATTCGATATTTTTGAATAAATTTATAATTTTGAACCGTCATATTTCACGGAGCATTACAAAGAAATTATATAAGAAATATTGTAACTGTGTATGTAAAAAGTTTAAAAACCAATATTTTTATTGATAAATTTGTGGATATTAAAAATAAATAAAACATTAAGAAAATGTACCGACTTACTTGATTGCGTAAAATTTGTTCCTCACAGTTACAACTATTTTTACTTTGCAAAAATTATTTATATGAATAACTAATTGAATCTAGAAACGTATTCCAGACATAAAAAAGTGCAAATAAATTCTTAAAATTATATTTCAGTTTTGATTTTGTAGTTTCTTTCACAAAAACATAATTTTTTAATATTTCAGCATTTAAAACTTTTAACTAATTTTATATTTAAATAATATATTTTAAGAGTCTTTGAAAGACTTATAATAACATATAAACTGAATTAGGCATCAGTTAATTTTTTAGTTTTACTAAGCATCAACTCATATCTACCATGCTTCATATAATTCATTAATGAGAATATTTCACATACTTTATTAGGAATATTTTAATCACTTCTGAACGTTAAAGAAGATTTTTTTCAGCATTATTGCCAGTTCTTGATATACTTACAAATGAAAAATTTTTATTCTAGTTTCATAACTTATTACTTAGCATCTCATTGACCAGTGGGTTTCAAGACGAATATATAAAATTCCAAAGAAATATAATTTACTTTATTAAAATTACCTCCTATTTTTATGCATTTGCGATACGAAAGACCTATCAATTGAAAATTATAGCGAAATCACAAATTTCATATCTAAATTAGATTGGAAGTTTATAATGCAATAGTGAACATATTCATTTTTATTAAATTGAAAAAAAATAATGTTTAAATACCCTAATTCCACATGCAAAATCCTCTAAATATAAAGTCAAATATTTTCCACGATTTTTAGCTGAAGATGTAATTTTAAGATTGTAAGAATTTAAGGATGTTTAAGGAGATTAATTTAAGGAGATTAAGTTAATCCTCAATTCAATATGCAAAATCTTTTATTTATTGTTTTCTCCCTTTAACTGCTATAACTCTCTAAAAACATAATTCTTATTCTTCATAGCATCATGAAAATTATAGATTATAATAAATTAGTATTTAATTAAAAAAATTAATATTAAATTACTATTTAACTTAACGATTAATGTAAGCTCAAAGTAATAGTAAGTTCTCATATTTCAATTATAATATTAAACATAAATTTATAACTAAATTTTAAAAGTAAAAAGAAAAACAAAAATCCAATATAAATTGACAGCTTCAATTTCAGATGGAACTTTAATTATAGTAATAATTAAAGCTCAATCTGAATCGAAATAAATGAAAATATTTTGAATTTTCTGAATTAAGTAAAATACAAAGGCATTTTTTGTGTTCGAAATTGTTTTAAAACTTTCAAATCAATAAAGAAAATTACTATCACATTTCACCAATTTCTCTTCTATATTATATACTAAAGGAATTTTCAATTTCAATTAATTAATATTTTATCAAAATCAGTTAATTATAGAGCTTAAGGCATATGTTTAAAAAACATTTTATTATTTAAAAATGAAAAAGAAGTATTGTAATTAGCAAATTTACCATACTTTATTCTCATTTTAACAGAAAAATTTTGTTAATAGAAATATTTCCTGAAATTCTGTCCATTGTTACCTAATATTTAAACGGAGATATTTTATTTATTAAATAGGAGCATAGTGTTAATGAAAATATGAAACTCATTTTGTATTGATATATTTTAAGATTCAATTACTAAACTTACTAATGAAAAACTAAATAACATATAATATTATAAAATTATATATTTTAACCAATAAACAGAGTTACTAACTAAAACAGTACATAAATAAAACTAAAACATAAATAAAAAAATGTTGCCAATTTTCTAAGTAAATGAATAGATTAGCTGTGAAATTCGTAAATACTATTACCTACATGGACTTTTTTTTTCCAATACAAATGAGAAGAAAAATTAAATTTTTTCCTTGCTGGGAAATTGTGAATTACTAATCTTCTTCTTGAAAATACAACTGAATTTCCTTTTAAATTCCTTTTTAAGGTAATTTTACTTTATTAATTTTGGAGGAAACAAATTCAATTTCAGTATTTTTCATATTATACTTACTATTATGTATTTTTATTAAATAAAGTAGTTCAGAATTTTAATTTAAATTCTTAACAGAAAAATTCATTTAATTAAAACGAACCAAAATTAACTTTCTAAAGAAAAAAAATTATCTTTTAACTTCTATAGAACTACTCTAGTACTTTATTACTATTAATAAGCAGATGAATTAAATAAAATATAAATATCTGCAATATTCTAGAGAAAACAAAAATTTTATCATTCATTAATAGTTTAATAGCTTATCGTCCGGCAGGAAAGAATTTTTAATACTGTAATATAGGTTTGATTTGCCATTTTTACACCACATAACTTTTTTACACCGCCAAATGGCCCATCGGCCACGGGCAGGCGTTGGATGAAGAAGAAGACACCACACAACTAATAGCTTAACGTCCACTGTGAATCAATTTTTAATATCCACCTCGTCAATTGCATTCTAAAAGGTTATTTCATAGATAGTGAGTCTTATTTACGTTTCTCAAGGGAGAAAATCTTGAAAACTTCTAATGATCCGTACACTACGATGGATTTTCATGCAGAAGGTAGAACAACAACATCCATCTCATGTTATTTAAAAGTGACTGGAATTGAACTCAGAATATTTTTTCTGAAGATAGCTGTCCAACTAATAAGTAACAGTGAGCATATATATATATATATATATATATATATATATATATATATATATATATATATATATATATATATATATATATATTATATATATATGAAAAAATTCATCTATAAAAAATACCTTGATTTTACTTAAATAATTTTAAAGAAACATCTAAATTTATCAAACTTGCTCTTTTCTGATTTTTATTTTGTTTCAGATTTCATACGTCATTGTATAATTATAATCTTTTTATGACATTGTATTGAATTCATAAATAAAGCTATTATTAACAAATCTGTAAGTTATAGAAGCCAGAATGTGTATGTTACCTTAGAGATAAATAATAACGTGTTTGTTCCCTTAGAGATAAATAATAACGTGTATGTTCCCTTAGAGAATACATTATTATAATTTACGTTTAATATTAAGTTATTTGAAAGTAATGTTTTTAAATCTAAAAAATGTAAATGAGCATTATAATTCGAAAAAATTTTCATCCATGAACCTAAACAATTATAATAATGTTTTTCGAATAATCTCAGTAAATCGTCCAATGACATAACACTTTCGTTTTTTCAAATTTTTACTTTATCAAGTCATCAACGAAACAAATCGGGGATTTTTCTATAAAGTTTTTTTTACTGTTTCAATGACAGTATTATTTTTATTCACATTTGTAAACACTGTAGGATAAATACTTTGAGGAATGATATACATTATAAACATACAAAAGTAACTTGAATAAGTATACTTAATTCCCAAAACTGTTCAAACAGGCTATAAATGAATTTCTAAAATACTGACTGCAGGTTTTCTTAAAATTATTGTTTGAGAACAGATATGTATATTTATTTTAAATAATATCTTAAAATGCATGCACATGCCAGCACATTTTTAATGCATATAGGTCTTACTTTAAATAATTAATTCGAAACAATGAACACAATAAGCATTAACACAAATTTCACATTTTTATGAACCTTATTTCTAGATTTAAATTACATTTATTTTCCTGTAAATTTCATTAGATTTGCTTTCATACATTTTAACAAATTTTGCCATACATAACTATATAATTTCCAAATGTTTTGTGCACAATAGCTACATTTCATAGGAAAGGCGTACTAAATATATATATATATATATATATATATATATATATATATATATATATATATATATATATATATATATATATATATATATATATATATATATATATATATATATATATATATATATATATATATATATATATATATATATATATATATATATATATATATATATATATATATATATATATATATATATATATATATATATATATGATCAGAATGAGAAGATTTATTATAATGAATTAATTGTAAATAACTTCAGATAGATTTATAGTTTTCAAATTTTAATTCGAATTGATTAATTCCCTAATATAAAGAAAACTTCTCAAATATCCTTTTTTCTTCATATTATTAAATATGGTGAAATAGCCACAATGCAAATGTATAAAATGTGAAAGTATAATACTTTGAACAAATAAAAATGAGCGAACTGTTCTCTTCTTCACGGTCTTGCGCCAAGAAAATAAATGACCTCAGAAATTCTTTTCTAAGAATAACTCTACTCCTAAGTGGTTTTGTTGATAGAAATTTCGAGTACATATCTCCGAGTAAAATGTTTTTCATGTATTCCTACTAATATTTATTATTTGCATTTTACTTTGTAATATCTATATATTAAATACATATTTATTGTTCTGATAACAAAGTAATGCATACTTACTTTAATAAACTAATGAAATTTCTCAAACATTGCAATCTTCATTTCAATTTCAAAACTTTTAGGATTGTGCTGAAATTGAAAGTTGGAAACAAAAGTTTTATTATAATTATGATCTATTGCGCTCTTTTATCAATAAAAAAAATCAGACATAACGATATATTGTGAAATATCTTCAAATAAAAATTACCTAGGACTAGATATAATGGTATATATAGAGAAAAACTAGATATAAATCGCTATACTTATAGAAAAATTTTATAATATTGCTGTTAAATTTTTATTTTATTATCTTCTTTAATGAAATTACACTTATAATAATATTTAAGAGACATTTTGTAACATCACTTAATGTCATTCAAATAAAAAGTTAAAATTGTGTAAATATTTGAATTTTTACTGAAATGTCACATTATACTAAATTTTTGAGAAAACATTTCATCAATTTAACAATTTTTGGCAACAGGTTTACTTAATCTTAGAAGAAGAATAGCATTTGATATCGTGTGTCTTAATGATGAATGAATATTCATCTATGCAACGACACACTGCTTTATTCATAAACTTGACTTAAGTACTCACAAGTCATTACTTAAGAATATTGGCTGAGCATTGAAGTGTTGGAGATACTCGTTAGAACGAGTATCTTCAAGAAATTACTCTCAACCCTCTGCCACAGTCGCTTAGTGTAGCATCCATTACTTTGAAGCACACATACAGTCAAAGAAATGATGCTACATATTTTCTACTATACTGTCACGTACTATGGGATTTCCAATTCATAAACATTCCACAACATCAATGTTGGTACAGTGTCAGACGGTGGAAGAAATAGCATTGTATTGGCTATTCAATGAGGATTTCATACATATTGAAAAAATAATTTGCGAATGAAATAATTCATTTTACACATTAATATACTTTTTCTAGGCACTGCAATTATTAATTTTTCAAAAATGTTTTTTTAATATTTTAATTCAAAATTGTCTTAATTTTTGAATTAACAAATTATCAAATTTAATTTTAAAGGCTTCATAACATTAGGAAAAAATATTCATAGATATAATGATAGCAGTTATATATATATATATATATATATATATATATATATATATATATATATATATATATATATATATATATATATATATATATATATATATATATATATTATATATATATATATATATATATATATATATATATATATATATAGGTGGTGAGCAACTGCAACTGATGTTATTACTAGCTGCACAAAGTAGCTTCTACAAATTTTCCCTTAATAACTACATTATACACATAATAATGCTTTCATTGCGATCTTCGTCATTAGATATTGTTGTTGATTATTTTCCACTTTGATCCTTATATTCCTAAGAATTTATTGATAAAATTCTTAACAGAAATGAAACTCCAATATTAACTAACGAGGGTAACTCAATAAAAGGAGGAAACTAGAAGCTAGATGATAAGAGGTAAGTTGAGTAAAAGTCGATAGAACTAGTTCACCGAAACACAAACTCATGATTTGTTGAATACTATTTATCGAAAAAGTCTTATCATCTTAAAAGATCTGTTCTCATTAAAACTTTTTCTGATAATTTTTATAGCTTTTGTTGAGTATTATTTCAAACAATGCTCTTTTCTCTTTGTTGGTTATTTATTCTTCAATGGAATTAAAATATTTCCCGGAAAAGTGTATTAAATAAATAATGGAAAATATTTATTATTATGTGTGAAAAATATATAGCAAATTTTTAAAATATCTCTTATTTATTTTCGAGTGATTACAGTAATTTTCTCAAGAAAAAGTAACTTTTCTGTTATACTTTTAAGAAATACAATGTTGTTTATACAAATATCTATATTAACAACATATGGTTACTCAAAAATAATGCTCATATAAACGATCTGTTACTTTTGCTCAGAATTATAACTTTAATTTGTTTCACACACACAGAAATCTGTAATTAAATACTTATTTTTTTTATGTTTAGGTATATTTGGTGTCTTTAATATTCTCAATAAATTACAATGCGTAGGTAGTTCATTTTCATGTGGGTAAATTTTTTAGAAAGATTTTAAAAGAGGAAAAATTATTAAATTAAACTTGATAAAGAAACCAAGAAGAATAAATTATTATTGATATAATTCCTAGATTAAAGTATGCCTTTGTTTAGAATTTTTTAAAGTATTTTGTATGTATTTCAATTAATTTATGATTAACAAATGTATTTATACATGCTTACTTAACTTATATTTTATTAGGTTTCAACGAGTATATAGACTTCAAAGATCTTGTTCCTTCGACAAGTTTTCTGTCTGAAATCCGTAATAAATTGATATTCAATTCTTAGACTAACATTTTGGGGCTTAAATGTGAAAACTTTAAAGTTTAAGGTAAAAAAGTGCAAAAAAATGTGACGTAGTTATGAAATGGAAAAACAACTATTAAATTAATGAAATGCAAATAAAATCAGTATTTAAAAGTTTTTTTCTATATGATATATTAAAATAATCAAGCATTAAAGATTTCTTTTAAAAAAATCATTTTCGTGGGATTAAATGTGAAAACAAAAAATTCTACAGTTTACGTCACAAGTATACACATTACAAAATAATTTAAATAAAAGTGTCCAAAAATGTGATATACGTTTTCTGCTGATAGAAAAGTGACGTTTTATTTCATGATTACATCCCAAAATAGAGTCTCATCAATAGATTAGCTAAAAATAATCAAATGAGAAAAGGGATGTTAATAAGAATATTTTACAAGGCATTATTACCATTTTATGCTTTAAAGAGATATATTTGGTATTTTATTCTTAGAATTTTTTATAATTATTTTAAAAATATTCTCATATAAATGATGAAGATATTTTTAATATATATATATATTATATATATATATATATATATATATATATATATATATATATATATATATATATATATATATATATATATATATATATATATATATATATATATATATATATATATATATATGTATGTATATATATATGCGTATATAATTATAATAAAATATTTTGCTTTCAAAAAATTTAACATAATTCACTGCTAATTTATATTTTAATGAAAAACTTTTTATTTTAGTTTTGGATGCTTCAACTTTTTATAGATGTTATAAATGCATTTAAAGTTTGATCTTAAGATGCTACAAAATTTATACTAAAATCGATACCACCTTAAAATTACTTTAACTTGCTTATTATAGTTTTTATATTTTAAAATTTCCTATATAATAAAATTAAAATGAAGACTGATGATTGAATAAACTCTAGGGATCATTATTTTCTATAAAAAAAAGCCAAGATAAAAAATAGGATTCTTACTATTGAAAAGAATTAATCATCTATTATTCATATAATTTTATTTGTGTATCTAATTTCATGAACTATTCTCAATTTTCAATATGTATTTGAAAAAACATGATTTATATATACACACAAAATTGGAATCAAAACTATTTATCTTCTAATTATCGAGGAAATTTTATATTAATATGTCTTATTTAACTTATATATTTTCTACATATGTAAATTAAATTGATAGTGAAATCAAGATATACAAAATTGCATTGAATGAGAATAATTAAAAACAATTATTTAGCAAATTTTATTTTAAAAAATGTTTAATAAAGAAATTAATAAAATTTTCGAATTTTTTTTTCAGGAAAAACTCACATTATTTGATGAAAAATAATAAACTAAAGATATCATTTTCTAAAATTTCCATTTTACTTTTCTATGCTTTATGCTTCTGTTGAATATACTTGTGTTAGTGAATATATAACCGGAGAAATATAAGAAGCAAATTCTTAAACTTTGAAACATTTTGCGATATTTTATTTCTTTGCTCATGAATTTTTTTTCTCAAAATAATAATTTAATTTTGATTAAAAGTATTACAACTTTTATTACTATTGAATTTTTTTATTCTTTGAAGTCAAAAATTTCATTTTTATCTAAATTGTATAACAGAGAAAAATTTTTTTTTAATTTGTCTAATAAATAAATGCATATAATAGCTTCAATTAAAATTCTTTCTTACTATTATAATCCTAATATAAATTCAAATTACATAAATGTATATATGTAGATGTGAATTTGCGTGTATTTAACTTGTAAAGAAATTTAACATTTTCAGATTTTTTAAATGTGTTAAATTTACATATTAAATCATGAATTTATTTTCTTAATATAGACCAAAGCAATTACATGTTTAGCGGCAAATTCATAAAAATGTAATTTTTCTTGTCACATAAATCTTATAAGTGTGCAGAACTATATAATTGCATAAGTAAACATGAACACAGTATTACAGTCTTGAATAGTTATGCTCCTTAAAGAATGCATGATAATAGTTAACATTTCGCACATTTTTGATAAAAAATATTTTTATAAAATTAATACAAAGGTAAAATATATATTATATGTGACATTTGTTTAATATAACTTTGATTTATAGAAAACAATGAGAAAAGATTATCTTACCATACTAATCAAATTGAGAAAGGTTTGAATACATCAAATATCTAAATTAAGAAAATTATATATTAGCAGAGACAATATACGTTCAAATAAAAATATAATTACCAATGTCTGCTTAGAAGTTATGAAGTAAGATTTAATAAATTTTATATGATAATATTTTTAAACATTCTGTGAACACAGTTTTCTAACATTCTTCCAACCAAAAATCTGTCTTTTACAAGTAAAAATTTTAATCTCTAATGGAGATTTTATATAAAAAGCTCTTAAGAATGAATTTTTTCCACAATTATTAAGACCTTACTTTGACTTTCAAATTATTATCATTTTATTTCGTATTATATAAATTTACCCAGATAGAAAAAATTAAAATTAATGTAAAGAAGATGCAAATTAGAGATTTACTTGAAATATTTCAAATAAGATTATTAGAATCACATAATTAAAGCTTGAACTTTCAAGAAAGTGTGTTTGATATACATATACATATATAATTTTCTTTCATCTTTTCTACCTCATATTAGTTAATTGTATCAAAAAAAGAAACAATATTAATGAGAATAAAAAACTCTCTTTTAGATTGTTACTTCCTTTTCAAGTCATTTATTTAAGTCAATATTTAGCTTACAGAGATTTATTCATAAATTTTAATTGTGAAAAGTGAAAACCATATATATTCCTTTAACAAACCACCGTGATCACATACAAAAATAATGTTGTGGTCGCCGCTTACACTTTACAATAAACTTGTATTTAGAACTACGTTGTACTAAATAAAAAAATTAATTAAATATACTAAAGTGTGTAAGATAGAGTATTTATTGAAAGTTAATTGACCACAAAATAGATTGTATTTATTAATCATATCATTCAGAGGATATGTTTTATTATATAGAGTGTAAGTGTATTTTAATGTAATATGAAAACTTTTGAAGTCACATTATCTATTTAACCAATAAAAATTAGAATGCTAAATATTTGAATTCATTTTGGTAATCTTCATTTAACTATTGTCTATGCATGCATATGGTGCAATCAAACTTTGTGTAGTAAAAATGCTGCTTTCAACTTCATTTACTTTTTACGAGTAAGCATAAAATATCAATATTTCTAACTTATAAAACTGAAATTACTTATAAACCTAAAATTAGTTATAATTTATATCAAAAACCCTTAGAAATAAATTAAAGTTTTAAATAGAAATTTATAAAGTAAATATCCTATCATTAAATAAATTGAATTCATCAAAATAAGCTTATTATATGGATTTTGATATAATTGATACAATTTGTGAAATTTTCCGATAATGGCATTTTATTGCACACTCTTACAGCCTTTATTTTTGAGACCATAATCTAAAAACATTATTAATATTAATCTTATAGAATTTATTTTATTTTCATATATTTCTAAGAAAAAGTTGTATTTATGTATTGCAGCATTTCTTTTATATCCGCTACTCTAATAAAAGCACTTAGACAAGTGATATACATCCAGCAAAGTGCCACTTATTCACATAATTTCTTCATAAAAAATGAAGGTAACAGGCGACTTTCCAAACAAGTTAGCACGATCTCATAGACTAACAGTAATTGCCACCATTACAGTTCCATCACCTATTACCCGGAATACGAGTTCCCATTTAGTACCTACACTGTTAACAGAGGAATGCCTTCTTAGCTATTTTTGTCCTCAAATTGTATCTGCCTTTTCTTCTCCATTCTAATCTTTATTCGGTATTAATGGAACGCAACATGAACAAGACAAGAATCCAATTCGAAGCGTCAAAGTGCTTCTACCAAAAAAGCGATAGAAGTGAAAACAAAAATAATGGAAATCGATTGGCTGGTTCATCGAAACCCTAACTTATCAAACCGTCCAACATCCTTTAGTTGAAGAGATTAGTATCGATAAAAAAGGCTTCTTTTGGCGTTGCACTTTTTTTGAAATCCTATTTCTTTTATTCTTTAAATCCAATGTCAAGGTATGATTTTTATTTTTTATTTTTCTGTCATCTGTCATTTCTACTTGAAAGA
This sequence comes from Latrodectus hesperus, assembly GCA_037975125.1. Taxonomy (NCBI): domain Eukaryota; kingdom Metazoa; phylum Arthropoda; class Arachnida; order Araneae; family Theridiidae; genus Latrodectus; species Latrodectus hesperus. Next base: position 55,652,440 of record CM075853.1, on the reverse strand, counting down.
AATTTAATAACATCAAAGAGTAATTTTATGAAAAAAAAGTTATTTGTAAGTCCTAAAAAATTCAATTCATTGTTCAAAACAAAACACAAGGATCGATAACTATTAGAAATTTCTGTCATTATTTATGTTTTATAACTTTTATACTTATAATAAACATTCATCTTTTTTTTCAAAGTTTTTTTTATAATTTCTTCAGTTTAAATATTTTTTAAATATATATATATATATAATATAATATAATATAATATAATATATATATATATATATATATATATATATATATATATATATATATAATATAATATATATATATATATATATATATATATATATATATATATATATATATATATATATATATATATATATATATATATATATATATATATATATATATATATATATATATATATATATATATATATATATATATATATATATATCATTATAAAAAATTCAAATCAGTCACATATAATATGTGCATTTTCTATAATATACGTTAAATATTCTATAACATTTACATTAATACAATGAATTAAAATAATATATAATTTACTATAATCTCACACATAATCCGTTTTCATTAAATTATTTAAAATATTAAATTATCTTTAATGCTTGAAAAAAATTTAGTCCTTTTAAAAATATTAAAATGTTTTAAAATGAAAAATAAATAATCGCGGTTTTATTAAAATCTCAAAAGAAAAATATTACTGCTATAAGAAAATTATATTTTGTCCTAATTATAGTTTTTTGAAAACATCGTAATCAAATTATCTTATGAAAATTTATTTGCCATTGTGGGAAACATTTCATTTAGTTAAAGACATCTTCTATCATAACTAAATACTAAAAGAAAAATTCAACGAGAATGCGTTATTATACAAAAGTCTAAGCAAAGCACCTATCCATTAAGATTTCAGATAAGTTGCTAATAAATAAGAATAATAATTTTCAAAACTTATAGTAATTAAGAAGTATGTGATTTTTATAATAATGTTAGATGAAATATTTAACGCAATTAAGGCATTAAAGTGCTGTTTAATTTAAATAAATGCAAATTATTAATACAAATCACTGGTTATGATGATCTAAAATACATAAAGTCCTAAAGATCTGAAAACAAAAAATACATACAAATTGTATCCCTCTAAGCTGTAAATGTTTTAGTTCCTGCGAAATTTTTTTCAATGACCCAAAATTGGGGAAGAGATGGAATAATTTAATTCTGCAATACTCATTAATATTAACAGCAATAGTTTCTTCAAGATTGTATACAAATATTTGAGTTATCGATATTTATTTTGTGAACAAAATCAAAACTAAATTAATGTATATAAAGATGATAGTTAAAATAGATTGATACAAAATTTCTTCGGCACAAGCATTTGAACTACATTAGTTTCCAAATAAATTAAAATATGATTTTGTGTCTAATTTAAAGATAAATAAACACAGAATCAAGAAATTCCAAATAAATCAACGTCAAATAGGTTTCCTTAACATGTTATAAGATTGTTCACTGCTGGCCACCGTAAATGCAACACTCAGAAGGAACCATGAAAATAATATGAAATTTACAACATGCATTAGAGCGGTTGAGATGTGCAAATGATTAGAATTTCAGAGCAGACACTTCGACAATTTCAAGTTTGGCAATATTTTTTTATAAAAAACGATTAATTATGCCTCGTAGAAAACAACGTTCATCTTTGATCAAGTATCCCGGTTCGACAGAGGAAGGATGATGCCCTACCATGTGGTTTATCTTTCAGGGAAATCAATAATGGATGAAACCAAACAATTGTAATGCGGATATGTGATCGTTGGAATGGAGGGTACGGCTGGCCAAGGTGTTCGATCGCATCCACCTCAGTGTACCACTTCACATGATGACAGGAAAATGTGCGCATGGCAGTAACGGATTGCTTAGCCACATCACGAACCATAGCACAGCACATTCAGTCTGTATCGCAACATCCAGTGTCTGCGGTTACCATTCGACACCGTTTACAGCAGAGTGGTCTGTCGGCAAAACGTCCATAGCTTCGTCCACCCTTGACGCAGAACCACAGAAGACTCCGCCACCATTGGTGCTATGAAAGAAGGATATGAACGGCAAAAGGGAATGAAATTGTCTTTACTGACGAAACATGCTTCTGTCTGCAACACCACGATGGTCGCATTCTAGTCTGGAGAGAGGGTGCTGAACAGCTGAGTTATGCACCGCCTTACTGGTCCTGCACAGGATATTATGGTATGGGGTGGTATTGGATATCGCTCTCATACTCCTGTAGTACGCATTGCCGGTTTTTTAAACAGCCAGCGCTACATCTCCTAGGTGTTGGAGCCAGTTGTTCTTAGTTGCATTCAGGACTTGCCCAAAGCCATACTTCGACAGGATAATGTGCGATCACTCTTAGTATGCATTGTTCAAGGGTTCTTCGTCAATCGCCAGATGCAATTGTTCCCTGGTCAGCTTGCTTTCCGGATCTTTCGCCGATAGAAAACATATGGTCGATGGTTGCTCAAAGATTGACCCAGATTACGTGCCCAGCTGCCACACCAGATCAATTTTGGCAACGTGTGAAATCTGATCTGCTGTACTTCAAAAACACATCCAAAGTCTCTTTGAATCAATGCCGAGGCCTGTGGCAGCGGTAATCTCCAACAATGGCGGCTACTCTGGCTACTGATTTTTCCAGGAACCACACTTCACAGAAATCTATAAATTTATTCATTTTTTACTTGATCAACATGTTATCTACAAAATAAATTTTGTTGTGATATCTCTTGTTCTTTCTTTGTGTTGCAATTTGAATGGCTAGCAGTGTATTTAAATTCACATGTAATCATAACTTACAGTAAAACATACACTTGATCGAATAGTTTCTTCTCACAGAAAATAATGCTTCAAAGTTGTATGCAATAGTAGATTCTAATATTGATTGCTTTCAGCTCAACTGCAATGTATTTGCGACACGGTTTTCCTAGGCTTCAATTGTGACTATTAAATACCAAATTAGGTAGTGAATGTCACCTATGCACAGGGTAATCAATTCAAGAATATCATTTTGTTTTTGCTATCCATATCTATAGAATAAAAAGAAAAATACTCATATTCTATAGATGTGGATAACAAACTTTTTTACTAAACATCAATTTTTATTCAATATGCCTAAATTCATTGCCAGGTTATCGTATTTCCTTCAATTTTTGTTGTTATTGTTCAAAAGTTTGTTTTTTAAGTGTAAATCACAAGAAAACGATAGTAATTTTTAGTCAAATTCAATGAAAATCATTTTAGTAAACTGTTTCTTTAAATATTTTTGTTATTTTAATATTTGAAAACTCGTTTTTTAAGATTATGAATTACGACAGTAAAATTCGTCAGGGCCAGCATTTTTTGGTTTTAAGGAAAAAGTCTCATTATTTTGTGAAATAACGTCTCTTTCTTTGAGATAAATACCGGTGGTTATCACAATAATGGAATTTCTTCGATTTCCAAAAATTCCTTATGATGCAGAATATGATGTAGGATCAAATTTGGCATGTAATTCAGATTGAATTTACCTAGAAAACAATTCAAACAGGTGTTGTTGAAAAAAAAGAAAGAGGGGGTACACGAATGTTACGGGCCAATGAAAGAAGCAAATTTTTGAAACAGCAAAAGATGAAATATTTTATGATTGATATGTGACTATATTAAAATATTATTGTCTACTCACTTAGAAAGACATGCATTCTGATAAGCAAATGCCATGTAATTAAATAATTGAAAGTGGGTGAAAAACTGAAGTTGGCGCATATTATAAATTTTAAAGGTACTTCATTAAAATTCCTTTTTTTGTAACTTTTTTTCATTTTTAATTGAAGACACAGTTTCTGTGACCGGTTAGTTTTGCCATCGGCTTCTTTTGCTGGCAAATTTCTTCCCATAATAGAATTTTTCTTATCTTATTATTGTCGGCCTACAGATAAAAGCCGTTTGATACCCAGATACAGTAAAATGTAATAATGAATCAAGTCAGATACAGTATCAGTTTATAGTGTATTGTATATGGAGTTACTGACGTAATTCTTTTGTAATCCTCTCATTGCATTTAGAGAAATTTTAGATCGGAATTTGTCAAATATATCAATCAATTGTTCACCAAATTATATAACCAGCATATATCTTAATGATGCCAATCATCTTAAGCTTGTTAAACATAGTTTATTTAAAATTATAAAATCTATTACCATTATTTAAGACCATTATAGTCAAATATTACTAATTAATAATATTTTTAAGTGAGATGTTAGTCATTAGTGACCATCATTGTAATCATTAGTCATTATTCAAACATGTAATGATTAAACATGTTTTCAATTTTACATCCCAAAAACCATTGCGGATTATCATCTTAATAATGAGTATTCATATGAATGCGTATCATATTATAGACGACATTTAACATACCTACAGTAAATAACTTAATTTTAATGTAAGACTTAAAAAGAATACTTTTAAAACTTATATTAAGCAATTTCTTTTTATGTTATTCAAATACATCTTAGTATTAAAAGTTCATTATCATATGATAATTACTCAATTTGAAATACATTTCACAGAGTTTCGTTAAATAAAGTTTTTATGCTCAAATTTAGTAAATTATTTTGCGTAAATTAGATTCGTAAATTTGAGTTTCTAACACGTAATACTCTCTGGAAAGGAAAATATCTCATAACAGAAACTAAAAAACATTTTATAAAAACACATTTCAGAAAATTTTCAAAATTTATAATATAATTATTTATAGTCTCTGAAATTGAAAATATCTCTTGACTGAAACTAAAAAACATTTTTAAAGAAACATTTCAGAAAATTTTCAAAATTTGTAATATAATGAGTAGAGAAAAATTTCAATATACAAACAAACGAAAAAAAGTGAAGATTATTCACTAGAAATAAATCAAAATGAAACACTTATAAATATACCATTCAAAATTAAGAATTAACAAGTGCTCTGCAAGATATTCACATCCTCCATAAGGTGCAACATTTTACATATACTCAAATTTTAATATCAATCAATACATTTGTATTTCGTACTGTTTAAATTTATATTTCCAAATTGCTTAAAACTTTATTATATTTTATCAAAACTGATGAACAGTAATTGTGCTTCAATAATGCGATTTTCAAAAAAAATGTTGAGTTATTTATTATGAGCAATAAAAATTTCTGTCATAAATTTAATCTAAGCTATTATATATATATATATATATATATATATATATATATATATATATATATATATATATATATATATATATATATATATATATATATATATATATATATATATATAGCACATAAATGTGTGCATTTTTTACTGTGAATAACATTTAATAGAAACAAATATGTTACAAAAAATTTAATAAGCAATTGTTAGGCGACGGAGATTGATGTTGAAATTTTTTTGCATAAGCACTTCAGTAGGTAAATTATCAGGATTTTTTAGTGTACGTATTGTTTAAAATGTATGCTACGTTCGTCTCACATATAAGCTTCTGTCCCAGGGAAACTAATTAAAGTGCACACATAAAACATGAAATGTAACCTTTACAGATGTCGTCGCAAATGATTCAGGTCTGGTATATCTAAAGATTCTTATTTAGAATTCAATATATGACGAAATTTGAAATGCATGTATGCACCTAAATGCAAATATTTTTACTGTATAAAATGTAATATACATACATTGCTAAAGGCAAGTATATATTTAATGTATTAAAATGTTTTTAATATTACTTATGAATTTTATAAGATTATTCAATAAGTTTAATTACTTGTAAGATACATAACTGAATATTATCAGTTTTAGTTGGACCATTAATGAATCGAAGAAATAAAATAAAACTTTGAAATATTAATCATTTTATTTGTTTTAACTTTATTTTTAAATTATTTAATATTAACTTTATTTTTATATTATTTACTTAATTAACTTATTTTCCATAACAAGTCTGTTATAATAATATATAATTTATTATGTTACGTTTTGGCGATAAAATTCCCTATAATATTTAGGAGGTTCAATTTAAATAATTGAATTAAGCAAACTTTGGCAATGAAGAATTAACTACATTAGAGCAAGTGAAATTTCTTTCATCATATTGACATAAATTAAGTTATATTAAAATTAATTTATATTCGTGACAGTTTTTAATTAAGTAAAATTAAATTCATTGCCTTCAGGCAACTTTTAACTAATTACAGTTTTACATTAAAGAGCCTAACTTAGAATAGTTTCATTTTATTTGAATTTATTTTCTGAAATTAAAACTTTTATGGCACTGCAATTTTTATCACATCACAATCCTTGAATTATATTTAGCATTTATTAGTTCTATTTTGATAATTTCTAAAAATTGTAAATAGTCTGTAAACAAAGCAACATTTTGCTAATGAATGTATTAAGATCCCTTTTTATATTTGCATGTATTTAGGAAAATGTAAATTTTCTTTTGTGAATGTACTAGTTTTGATAAGTAGTATGAACTGTAAGAAAATATTTAATTAAATACTAATATGCATAATTTTTTAATATGTTTAATCGTTTATTGTAATATATCTTTTAATTAATATTACAAATGCACAGATTACAGAAAAATAGAAATAACATTGCATCTATATAAACCATGAATATCAATGAATACATAGCTATTTCAGATTAATTCTAACTAACATGAAAAATTACATGGAGAAAATGTTCAAAAAATATTAAAATTTTGGTAAATAATATTTGTTTTTAATATTAATTTTTAGCTGTACATGAAATAACTTTTAAAAAAATTTATGACGCACATATTTATTTCTATCTAAATATATACACTTAAACCTTATTTGCTATTATCAATGCAAATAATTAATTTATTGCATTAGTAATATTTAACATAAAATTCATTTTTTGACGTTGATTATTTCAGATTCTTCACTTCAATGTGCAAATCTACACACGTCTATTGAGTTAAATTCAATCTGCAAATAAATTTAAGTGACAGAAAATTTAACCACTACATATAATAGTTCTGTTAGTATCATTGTATTCAAATATTTTAATTGCTTAAGCTTAAGAATATATGATTTTAAAACTATTTTAATACAACACTTTAATGTAGCGTCTTACCTAAATAGAAACTTAGATTGACACTTTTCTAGTGATTATTTTTCAAAAATATTAATTTATAATTATTAATAAATATATTTTTTATGTACATTGTGTGAATCTACATAAAGATTAATTTAAATAATCGAAACAACTCTACATGAAATTTGTATGCATTTGCATTTTCTTAATAAGGATATATATTGTTAGAAAGACACTTCGATTAAATTATTAACTCATTACAATGTAAGAAATATTGCCATAAATCTTATTCTCTTTATCTTAGAAATCAAAAATAATTAATAATATAAAGTAGCACTGAAATGTTTATTCTTCCAATCTGAAAATTCAATTTATAGGAAATAGCTTTAAGCTAAACTGTCAGAAAAATATGGTGCTGCTTTTAATTCGACTAGTTTTTGCACATTCATTTGCGGTTACAGTCTCTTCTAGCACTTGGTCAGACTTAATTTATTTTCAGGAAATTTTCCTCGCTTGTTTCATTGTTGTAAATACTTTGAACAGACAGTAAAATATGGAATGCTCTAATTTGAAGACATTTCGTTGGTCCTCAGTTTGGAGAGCTCCATAATTTACAAATAAAAGAATATCAGGATAAAGTAATTCAAGATAAAAAAAAAATCCCGTATTCGATCTTTTTTTTCTTTTGAAAACTAGAAGATGAACTTTAAGCTTTTGTTCTCTCAAAAGTGGCTGTTGGAGTCGATGCTCAGGATTTTCCAAATTTTCTCTTTTATGAAATGAGAATACTGGATAAATCTTATGAGAAATTCTGGATAGTTATAATAAAATTAATTCTGACAAAAATATAACTGTAATAAAATTCTGGCAAAGGTGATAATAATAAATAATATGCCAAAGAAAATTATAATAAAAACCTAGTAAAAATAATCATAAAACCATTCTAGCCATGGTTATTATTCTTTTTATACTAAAGCACTTACAAAAAAGGAACAGAATAAATCGTTTTTAATATGCTATAAAACAGAGAATATAAGATGAATAAAATTATAAATTCATATTTATTACTTCTATAATTATTTAGTGAACACTTGGCAACGCCAAAGATGATAACCAAAATGGGTGATTCTTGATTGCAAATGTTTTAATAGTATCTGAAATTAATTATCATTATTATTCGAGTTTAAAAGAGTAATCTTAATATTAAAATATTTGAGGAAGAGGAAAGTTACAATTTTCCATACTCTACTCAGAAAATGTTGGTATTGTGAAAATGAGCTTCATACATATAATCTGGCGATTATAGAGAAATCGCAATTCACAGCTATGAAAGATCCAATAATGTATATTCTCAGTTATTTGCTTATCATTTCATAGAAATCATTGTGAATCCAGAAAGCAGAAGATGAGTAAATTGATCACAGAAATTTTCCTTACATTTATGAAACGAAACACAAAATTCATTAAATATTTAGTTGTAAATTTAAGCAAAATCTTGGTGACTAAATTAAAACATTCATTTAGATACGGCAAGAAAAAATATTTTAATAAAAAGCGTTTATTACATTTAGGTAAAATAATTCATTTTCCATGTAAAATTTTCCTTTAAATAAAATTTAAAAACAATGCCATATAATGCTAAAAATTACACACTGTTTATAAGATCTCTGTAAACTAACATAGGATTATATGATTTGTTACAGATAAGAATTTACTGCCAAACTGTTTCATGAGATATAAATCATTCAGAATATCACCAATACTCTAAAGAAATATGTATTAAATATATCAGGATATTGCAGAAATGCCGTTACTCTGGTATTAAATACAATAATTGGTTCGCTCTATTTAACTGATTGCATATTCTAATTGCAATTGATTATTATTAAATTAGTTATCATACATGAAACAAGCTTGAAAATCAATCAACATTTATGGGCAGACAATAAAGCAAAAGTAAAGACAATTATTAATCATCAAAACAGAATTCCATCCATATGAATCTCTTTACGAGAGTTTTGATTCCCAAGAACTAAAATGCGTATCAGTCACAATGATATCAATTTCACATGATTACTTTTAATTTTATTGTAGTAAACACGTAAAATTTCCTGTAACACATAATATGTTTTGATAGATAATTAGGGATAGATTCCTTAGAAGCAGTGTCATATTGGTTTAGTTAAGCCCCAAGTAATTAAAATAATACGAAACAAGCTATTATATATATAAATCATATAAACAAATTTCTTTGTACTCTAAAAATCCTTATTTTAAATTTTTATGAAACTTTATCCCAATGTAATTGTTTTCTTGAATATTTTTCTCGTGATTTATAAATTAGTTATCTATGCCATATTTAGGTTCAGTAATATTTTAGTAAATTATTCTCTGCTTACTGTTCAATGAGAAATAAATTTATTCGTATCATTTACAAGGTATTAATGTGGTATAAGCAATATGTTTATAAGAATAATATACAAGCAAAACATCTGAAATAAGCATCTTGTAATTCGAATTGAAATTATTTAAAAGATTATGATAGTTAATACAAAAAAGTAGTAATTTAATATAGCTATATAATTTCTAATCCTTAAACTACGTTATTAAAATTTATGCAAATTTGAAATTCACAATGAAAATAAAATCTTAGAATGTTATCCCGATTAAATTTGGTAGAAAATTATTTCCAATACCACACATAATTGCTCTTGTTCTAAAATTTCTTCCTTCTGTAAAAATTTGACGGATGATAATTTCTAAGCTAATCTAGCAGGGAATTTATATTTTTAGTTAATTAATTTTGTGTAAAAAATTACTTCATTTTGTATTTAAATTTAATTTTATTTAATTATCTGTCATAAAAGTTTTGAATTTTTTATATTTTTATATAACATTTTAAAATATTTCATTTTTTCTTTCTGGAAAAAGGAAATTGAAATAACTAGAAAAAATTAAACATTTTGCATTAAAAACCCAGATGTAAATGAGGAAAACATCAACGAAATTTTTGTTCTACAGATTAGATGCTCATATCCTTAAAAACAACTAGTTTTAAATAATATTTAAATATTAAATTTAATTTTTATATGTTAAACAATTATTTTTAATATTAAATCTCAGCACATTTCCTTTTTTAAAAATTATTTTTATGCGAAGGTGTTACAACAAAACAGGAATTTTATTTATAGGAAAGGAGGATTTACTTTGAATATTTTAAAATCATTAATTATTGATTAACTTTTAATGTCAAATATATTTTGACCGTAAATAAGCAATATGCATTACAATATGTTTGTAATTAAAATTAAATAAATGGATTAAAACTTTACTTTATCTCAAAGTGTGTGAATAAGGTATGGAAGTGCAATGTATGAGAAAATGTTAAAAGGATGCAGTTAAGAGATTTAATTAAAAGCTAAATTGTTATTTTTTTATTCCCGAAATGAAATTTATCAGTGTTTTTCAGTTCAAATATAGAAGATAATTCAAGCATTCCATTGCAAACTTATTTAAAACTTACTTTTATATACTATCATAAATTTAATATGAAAGAGATTGTTTATTATTGAACATCAAAAAAATGAATCAGCTGAGTATTCTAAGGTACAAATTTAGATTCTATCCCATTTTAATTAAATTTAAAAATACTTTAAAAAGAATATTGATTTTACAATGCATACTTTTCTTGGAAATGAAATAAACTATTTTTCGGAAAAAAAGCAAATTTCTTCTTTTTAATAAAGTTAAATATTTCCCTAAATCCCTTTAATTCATTTTTTATTATTTTTTCTGCTTAGTAATATAACTATTTCTAAGTCTTAAATGTTTTTTCACGAGAACTATAACAATTAACTAAACAAACCTATTTAAGATACATAGAGAATAAACACAGTTCATAAAATTAATCAAGTAATATGATCTAAGAATACGCGTTACTAAATAAATAAAATAGTATAACAAAAAATTAACTTAGTAAGTGATTCATTTTGTTAAACAAAAATATGTACAAGGTTTTTTAATAAATTTAACATTTAAATACTCCTGAATTATGAATTTGCTTATAAGTTTATAAATTATTCATAGAAATTATTATATTATATAAATGTAGTTTATTGTTGCTACTGTAAAATATACTTTTTCACTCATTCTATTTATGTTTCTATAATTTTAAGAATCAAGTAATTTGATCTTAAAACTTCCTTTTACAACAAAAATATCGAAATAAGCCTAAGCATATTCCTCATTAACAAGTAAGAATATTTGATGAAACATTCACTGGCGATGCTTTTAAGAATTTTTACAAAAGGAATTTTGAGATGTTCTCAGTACGTGTAGAATGAGTAACAAAACAATATTAAAAAAAACATATTTTGCAGATTGCGAAATTTCAATTTTTAAAGATTTTTAGCTCAATGCAAACTTACAACAATTATTATGTCAATTACTTTTTCTTTGAACTTACATGGTGATGTCACTTTTAGATTGAATTGTATTTTTACCAGTCATCAAATAAATTTGTAATTTATGAATCCGAAATTTAAAAGAAAATCGGTGTTGTGAAAACGATAGATGTAAAAATGCAAAATACAAAGCTGACCTCTAAAAAATTTAATTTTTAATTCAATAATTTTTAAGGAATGAAATTTATTTGAATTTAGTTGACTAAGTCCGGTTGAGGAAAAATTTAAATGGTCAATTTTTTGTTATGAACATTGAGTAGAAAGATTTTAGATACAAGAATTTAACACATCTATAGCTACTGTAATAAAATGCTATTTTTTGTACAAATTTGTAATCATTAAATTAAAAGTGTATTGTTTTTAATCAAGTAAATTTATAAAGGATGAATTTGAAGTTACTTATACAAAAAGTAAAACGTTTTACTTTACATTTTTTATCATGAATTATAAAGGGATAAAATAATTAACTGAATGAAGGTTAATAAGGATAGTAACATTTTTTAAATTTATCTGATTAATTTTAATATAAAACCCGTGTAGTTTAATTAACTATACCAAATATCTTTAAGAAAATGAGATATTTTAGTACATTTTTTTCCACGAGATCGAATTCTGATAATGGTAAATCTTCAGTATTTGGAAATGTAATTCGCAGTATAAAAACAATTGCAAAAATGTTTACAACATTGATTATTGCTCAATATATTCAAATAAAGGATATTAAGAAAATTAAATGCGTAAGTATTCAATGGTTTACTCTTATTTTAATATTCTATAAATTAAATAATATTGTTGTTTTAAATCACTACAACATAAAACATAAAAGAAAAAATCACTTTTACAGGAGAATATATGTTCCTGGGTACATAAACTGTATTTCTGTGTGCTAATTGTACTAAATAGCAAATTATGATCAAGTTTGCGTATATTTTAATGAAATTGATTACTAATATTTAATTAGAAAACACAAATATAAAATGTTTTTAAAACTCTTTCAAGGAATTTTTACATAAAAAAATATGAATGTTAAAGATATTAGTTCAATTGCATTTCACGACTAAAAATAAAGATATGGTACCCCCAAATAAATTAAGTGCAAAAATTATTCACGCTTTTCACCTTTATAATGAACTAAACAATAAAAATTCTTCATAAACAGAGGATAAAGAATAGTTATAATGAATATTTATGAGGAAATTCATTAAAATAAACAGTGGAATTCAATAATTCAAATGATACTGGAAACCATACTTTTAAACAAATCTGACGCATTTATTTTTAAATTAACGAAAGCTAAGCATCAACCGGAAGTAAAATTTAAATATTTCATCATGAAATATGTAAATTATGAGACGTTTATGAATTTGCTTGTATTCATTTACATAAATGTTTTCATTTCCTTAGAAAGGATATTTTATTTCAGCTTTCATCTCTTACACTTTGAAAGAAAATTGTAAATCTTAATATTAACTTTAAACTAGAACTTTATTTTACATTTGAAATTGCATTTTTTTAAATAAAAGTATAGCAATTATTTAGCATTCGTTAATTAAAAATGATATAAATGTAAAAAAAATTAATTAGCTTTGGTGCAATATAATGTACTGAATATATTTAGTTTCATAAAAAGCATAAAATAAAAGTCTAATTTCATACGTTATAAATTCAAAACATGTAATTCGTTTTCTCAATGCTTTAAATACATTTTAATACAATTTACAGCATTAAATCATCTATTGTGCCACTTTTTCAATATTTGATTAATCGAGTTGTGAGAATCGATCGAGTAGTAGAATTATATATATTTCACCTTTATGCACAATAATGATATCGTAGTTAATATAAAATTAAAGAAATTTAAACATGAATTATTCTATAAACAATATTAACAAATAAAAATAAATTGACTTATAAACTAAAGACTCAATAAGAAATTAGAAATAAAACTCTATTTAACGAAACAATGAAATAAATATTCCATATGGCTACTATAAACCATTTAAATACAATTTTCCCTTCTAAATGTGATTCATACCTCATCTAAATTTATAATTTGTAATTCTTCACACGTATTTCTTTACTATAATAACTTATACACACAATTAATAATTTGTAATAACAAATAGGAAAACTATATACACATGTATGTATTACACGTAAGATTCATAAAAATTAAAGTATGTATCCATGCGCTTGAAAAGATTTTATTAATTACACAAATTTAATTTTCATATTAAAATTCAGAGATTATAATACAGGTTTGATTCGGAGAATCATACAAAATTTTTTAGATGTGCGGAAAAATCATGCTTTCCTATGAACTATGTTGAAGAACTTCCATATATACATATTTTCTTTAGATATTTTAATATTTTAATTTTATAACATTTTATACATACATACGTACATACATATATATATATATATATATATATATATATATATATATATATATATATATATATATATATATATATATATATATATATATATATATATATATATATATATATATATATATATATATATATATATATATATATATATATATATATATGTATATGTATATGTATATATATATATATATATATATATATAAATACATATATATATATATATATATATATATATATATATATATATATATATATATATATATATATATATATATATATATATATATATATATATATATATATGTATATGTATATATACATATATACATATATATATATATATATATATATATATATATATATATATATATATATATATATATATATATATATATATATATATTGAATACTTATTATTGCTCAATTGATAATATTTGAAGAATTATGGTCTCCACTTAGATAATATAAACTAACTACTGACAGATAGTTTAAAAAAAACTGAAAAATTATTTATTTAAAAAATATTTTTAAGTATTTCAAGTTTATTAATTATTTTTCTTAACGGTACAAAAATTACTTAACTTTGTCAAATTACAGGAGGTTAATATTATTTGAATACTTAATTTAAAACTAAGAATAGATATAATATTCATTACTATAAGCATTGATAAGGTAACATCATTATCAACGATAATGCTGAGAATTTTTATGACTTCTTTTGAGAAGATCATTCACTACCGTAAAAATACAATAGTATTGTTCTTTTAACACACAATACCCTTTCTGTTTAATAATAACTGATTAAAATTCAAACATAAGATAAAACATTTAAGAGAATACGTAGGATTTTAAAGTCTTATTAAGATATCTAATGTATATATTCCCAACACATTTACCAAAACACATTAAGAATGCTTGTTCATTTTTAAGGGTTAATAACAGTTATAACAAAAATTGCCCATATTTACTGAATTGTGTAGTTTCAGATAATCAGTGAAATGTAATAATATTTAAGAATTCAGCCTGGTACCACACTATTATTATTAGACCGCCAATGATATGTAACTTCATGAGATATTTCAACTTAATTTTAGTTAACGTGATATCACTGCAATCATTAAAACCACCTACCATTCAATAAAATTATTAAACTGATGGTAAATTACTGTCATTTACAGAACCCTATTATCATACCTTAATTATATAAAACCATATCATTTATTTTCTGTATATATTCTCTTCCCAAAATTAAGTGGTTAATGAAACACACAAACACATTGCGAAATTATTTCAAATAGATATAAATTAATGCAATATAACAACATACAATAAGATAAATTCATTTGATATACTAAGTTTATAACAGTATTGTCTTACCAAATAAATTTGCAACAATGGATAACAGTGATGCAATGCAACTCAATTCCAGTTCAGCTCTACACAGCATCACGGTAATAGAAATGGGGTTAAAAACATTTTACAGGTTTGAAACAAAAATTAGAAAAATTCTTTAGTTTATGCTTATTATTTCAATTATTGGGTGATTATCAAATAATCAAACCTAAAATAAATCTTCTTTTATCAAATATGATACACAGCTATTCAAATTTCATTTTCTGCTAACTAAATATGTTTAGATGATAAATCAGCTCATTATTGATGCAACTTAGAATATTAAATATCCTCTTAATTTATCATATTATACGTAGTTAAAAAACATAACTGGTCGGTCATCATGTAGTATTATATAATAAAAACAATGTAGCAAATTATTTTGAACAACTAAAATGAGGACTGTTTCATCAATTTTTGTGTATTTTTTAATAATACATTAAAACCTAAAAATTAGTTACTGAAATTACACTATATTTGAGATATTCTCGTAAAGGATAATTTTGTACTACTCACACATTTACGAAACAATTTTCAATACCTTAAATTAATTTTTATCTGGATTGAAAAATAAATTGAGAATTTAAAATTATTACCATGTTTATCGTATTTTAAGTGTAACATATTTCTATTTCCTTGAATATGTTATACTCATGTCCATAAATTAAGGATAATTCAGAATCACGCAAAAATTGAACCCTAAAATAAAAATTTCACATGTAGAATTATCACACACATCTTGAAGAAAAATATGCAAAGTACAAGAAACTACCAGATGGCGCCGATAGCATGTCACAATGATGAGATTGTAAGAGGGGTATATAAGGAATGGTGGCAAAGAAGTAAAATTGTTCGCAAGAGCTTTAAAAACCTTTCAGTGCAATAACCGCTTAGTTATGGCACAAGGAAGCATTTGGATGATGATTTACGTGGTAGAATTATCGGCTGTCTGGAATGTGGACATACCCAGCTGGAAGTATCCGAGGAACATGGAATCGCGCAGAGTGTCATCTCCAGGCTTTGGCAATGGTTCCAAGATGATGGTAATGTGAGTAGACGTTACAGCACAGGTCGCCCCAGAGTTACAACGCCGAATGAAGACAGGTATTTGGAAGTTATTGCCGAAAGAAACAAATGGAGCCAGCATCAGACTTGTCTCGTCAGCTCTTTTCAGCTACCGGTACGACAGTTTTAAGCATGACCGTGTACAGACGCTTAAGTCACATTGGTCTATATCCTCGTAGGTTTGTCAGATGTGTTCCACTTACCGCAACTCACTGTCGACTAAGGTTAGCCAGTAATAGACAGCATGCATTGTGGACACCGCAACAGTGTTCGTATGTGACGTTTTCCGACGAGTCCACGTTTAGCTTTCAGTCTGATTCTTGCTGGACTTTCATGTGGAGAGGGCCAGGCACCCGTTACAGAGGTGCAGCATTGTTCGTTTGAGGAAGAATTATTCTGGGTTCCAGAACTGATCTGCATGTTCAGAATGTAACCATGACAGGCCACATCTATCGGATGTCATTATGGAACAACATGTACGTTTGTTTCGGGGCGCCATGGGTACAGAATTTCTGTTTATGGATGACAACACCCGTACATTGTAGACGAATGCCTTCAATCAGAGGATATCACCGGTATTGACTGGTCATCATAATCATCGTACTTGTATCCAATAGAGCATGCGTGGGACATGCTTGAGCGATGAACTGCAGCCCGTCAACCCCTTTCCACATGTCTACCGGAACTTCGGAGAGCATTACTTGTAGAGTGGTATAATATACCCCAAGATCAGATCGGTAATATGATACTCAGCATGCCTAGATGTTGCACGAACTGTATTACATCGTCTGGGGGCATTCTATGTAATAACCATCATACCAACCATGTTATATTGGTTTTTGTAAATAGGTTCTTTTTTGAAATTTGCTCCAGGGAGTAAAAATCACAATTTTTATTAATGATGTCAAACATATAGCATTTTTTTTTGCTCTTTACCTTTTGTTTAAAAAATAGGCTTTAGAAATAAGTCACATTTGCTTTGCTTCTGTCTCTTTCTTTGCTTGAACTTGCATTATCATTACTTAATGGACACGAGTGTAAAATGGTATTTTTCATATCATCTTGACAATGTATTTTATACATAATAAAAAATATGAAAATTAAATATCAAAGGATAATATCATTGTATTTTATACAATGAATGTAAACGTGAAATGTTCTGCAATATCCATTCTACAAAGTAAAACATATAAAAAAAGATTTCCTTTTTAATAATTTTCCTTTTATGAAGGCAGATATCAATTTTAATGAGAATAATGCTACTAATTTATATCCTAATTATTGAAAGAAACGTTTTTCTATTAATTATGTAAGGGAAACAAAGGTTGCATTTAGATTTTTTTGCTATTAATTTACTTAAAGGCACTAGTTTATAGCTGAATCATAGGAATATAACAATTTTTTCCTGCAAATTATACATGAGAAATAAATAGTACGCTTAGTTTTTTTCAATATAAAAATATTGTTAACAAACGAAAAATTTATAACAAATAGATTCTGAACAATATTGAAGAATAGTTAGAAAGACATTAACTCTTAACAATCAGCTTTCATTTATTCCGTTTATCAATTGAGTTAATCATGGCAAATGAATCAAAGTAAAAAAAATTCTTGTTTGAAATTTTGCCCTGCATAAGCTCTATTTCTAAATTTACCATTTAGAAATAGAGCTGCATAAAAACATACTCTATTTCTAAATGGTAAATTTAGGTATAATGCATTATTATGTTGGGAGGAGCAATTTCAACATTTACCATTCCTTACATATCAGTCTTGTTGAAACGATAAAAAATTTTAAAGCAATAGTATTATTTTTTTTTTATTCTTAAAATTTATTAATCGAAATAAAATTCTAAATAAACAAAAACATTAAACTATTCAAACGAATTAGATAATGTTTTCTAAAATAGATGGCAGCACGACAAAGCTCTGCATATCATTATTTAATGTATAGCTAGGAACATGGAATGTAGATGGCAGCACTAAATTAAAAGTCTAGGGAATTAAATTCGATTTATTAAATAATTTAATACAATAATAAGTTTTGAAATTTTAATGACTTAAAATTTAAAAATAAACAGGAATTCTTTAAAACTCGAATGAAATTACTTTACTTCTCTAACTCATTCTTTTTTTTATGTTACTGTTATAATAAGTACAATATAACGCAGTAATAAATCGCTAAAAAAGGTAAAATAATAAAAATGATAAATATGAAATTAAATAATAAAAATGGTAATAAAAAATAAATATTAGATAAATGCATTGAGAATAAATATTTATGTTGGAAAATTTAAGTGTTTATTTTACACAAGAATCAAAATCACGTTTAAATTTCCCCAGTTAAAAATAAATGCAAATTAATCTTAATATTAAATCAAATAAAAAAATAGGCGGGTAAAATATTCGTTAAATATAGATTTTTAATCAGAAATTTAATATTTTTATCAAATAATTTAGCATTTAAATAATAACATTTCACAGAAAAAACTTTCGTTAAAAATATTCGCTGATAAATGTTTGTATAAGCTTTTAGAGAATGTTAAAAGTAAAATCTTATGAAAAAAAAAATAATATTAGAATAAAATATATTGGGATAAAGTATTATAAAAAACTTTTTTTATATTTTGCATGTAAAATGTGAATTAAAGTAAGTGAAAGTGAGGAGAATAAATTTTGTAATGTCACAAATTGATTTGCATAAGCATGGAATGGGGTAATACTTTCCGTTAAACGCAACATCGCTTATAAAAACTTTCGCTTTTTAATTTGAAAACCTTTACTGCATTAAAAATTGCAAGACTTTATTTCGAATACTTTTATTGTAATAAAAATTGTAAGATATTCAAAATTTTTAAAAAAATAATAATAAAATTAAAATAATATTTTTTTTTCGTATTAAATGTTAATATCTAAAGAAGGATGTCTGCATTGAAAAAAATTCCTAAATCATATATTTCTTGCCCAAATTCTTAAAACTGCTATAATTTATAAATCTAAATAAAAGTTATTAATATTAATTTATTTATATATGCATACAAAACATTTTTTTTTCTTTTTTTGAAAAAAAAATTTTCAGAATTGCAACATATGAAACGTAATAAAATTTATAGTCATAATTTTCTTCAATGAAGAATTTTATGAAACGTTACAGTAGAACTATCGAAAAATATTGAGATATTTAAATCAATAAAATTCCTACTTAATGGCATCATAATTTTGGAAAAAAAACTGTCATAATAATAAATAAAATAAACAATTATGATTTTTATCAATGATTTACGCTAATTGTTTATTATTCGTCATTAAACAGTTGTTTTAGTTATGAAAAATTCTTATACAGAATCAAAAAGCTTTACATTATTAAATTCACACAAAAATTTATACTTTACTAAGAAACATTAAATATCTCAAGAGAGCATACATTATTTTAAATGAACTTAATCTGTTTGCTTACACATTGTTGCGTTATTCTCTGAAATTGACTTTTTTTACAATTTAGAATTGATTGTGTAATTGAAAGTTTTTTAACGAAAAAAAATTTATTTCTTTTACAAAGTGGTTTTTCAACTACAACTAGAATTAGCAATTGATTTAAAGTATATTTACTATCAAAAACCAAAAAAAAAAAGTGTTTTCTTCGAAATTAGGTGACGTTTCGTTAAATAAGTAATATAAATTTGCAGAATTCTGTAGCAAGTGATGAATGTCTATCAACCATTTGGATTTCCATTGCTTTTTTTTTCAATATTTACTCCTTTTCAACATACATGTGCATTTTCATCTCAATTAATTATTAATGCTGAACAAACTACGAAACTAAATTTGAAACCAATCATGACTGGTATAATTCTGGTATTTTGCTATACTAGTATATTTATGTTTTGTAACAGTTTTGTTGAAGTTTTTAATATGTAATTCTTCTCATTGAGTTACTTGTGGACAGCTCTAAAGTTTAATAAAAGGTTTATCAAACATTTGCTTTTTAGAAACTGTTAACTGTTTTAATACAAATTCCTTTTAAATTGGATTTGTATTAAAATATTCTTTTCTCGAAGAAAGGTATAAAAATCATAAGAAAATTTTCATCTTAAATTTAGAGAATTTTAGTAAAAAAGCAATTTATTATCTAACATTTTTAAGGGTAGCAGCTCTAAATTCCTTTTCCAAATTTGAACTCAATTCTTTAACAGTTCATTTTGCTTCATAGAATCTTTTAAAAGGGCTACGGTATCGAACTCCACTTAACACACAAAATTAATTACTACTTGTTGGTACATGCTAAGGAGTGAAATTAATTTGGCATATAACACAGTATTTAAATTTTTGGATATCCATAGATTAAAAAATATTGGCAGAAATTTTAACATACTTAATTTACGGTACTTTTTGTTCACTATCATAATTTTAATATTATTAGAGCATAATATATCTTATTGCTAATTTAATGAGTGATTATAAAATAAACAATGTATACTGTTAGGCATGTATTTTAATACTAATTTACAATACCTCGTTTCACTTTAATGTCTCAATAGTTTTTCTTAGTTTAAACATTTTTTGTGGGCTGAGAAAACGTAAGGTATTTTATTGTATCCTTTAAATAAGTCTCACCTGACATATTATCCTTACATTTTTAATACATAACCTTTATCAGAGAAGAATTTCTAATATCAAATTGTACAAAAAAACTGAACTTTAAAATTTAAAGTAATCCTGTTATTTGTTAATGTCATTTATAAATATTCCTATAAATTTTTAGAAAATTATCCTACTGTCATTATTCCGCACTTCCTGAATCACGCATGTATATTCTATGACTGTATATAAAATGCTTGATACATTAACATATGTATGCAAAATCTATAATTAAAGAAAATTTATATTTAATGAATATTTTGTTTACAGAATGCAGTCAAGCTCTAGTTCTCTAAATCATGACGTCACAATGATTTTTGACCATTCATGTGACAAGATCCAAAATTATCTTTCAATGCCCTTTAAACTCTGATTTAGGGGTGGCTGAGGAATGACGGATGATGGAGGGATTTTTGATGTATTCACGTGATCATTCTAAATCACTTTCTACATGGCTCATGCACCCCAGCCCCAGATTTCATGTGACGTCACAGTGTAATTTATAATACCCCCCACCCCTAAATACTGATCACGCAACAATATCCGTTATTTCTCTTTCTCGTTATAACAGGGTCAGTCATTCGTGTTGTTGTGTTAACGGCGAGGGAGTGAGCCAAGTTTTCTGAACTTGTCTGCGTTGTTGATGAACTGTGAACTTCCCCACAGTGGAAATACAACCAGGGAACACTTGAATCGATTGTGCTCAGACAACTGAGAAATGCGTCCTTTCAGAAAGTTGCGCATGGGATTAACTGATAAAAATGAAATAAAGCTTAAAAAAGTATCATTTGTGTCCCCAGTAGATATTCAGAACATGAATTATAATCTCGAAGTAAAATATCATATTCAGTGCATCGTAGTTTATTTGAGAGATAAGATTTCTGAAAAATTTCAGTTGTTTATCATTATACAAACAATAAATTCGATTATCATTGATTCCAAATTTATTCTAATATAGTGAGAAATCTTGCCTTAACTTAAGGCAGATTAGCATTTATTTTTCAATTGTTTAGTAATTAACGATCACTCACAGCGTCTTCACTTACATATAATAATAGACATCGTGATATACAGAAACAATTAATAGTATTAACTTTATTATTTTTACTTACTGTAATAAAGACATAAAAATCTTCATACACACATTTTAAAATATAGATGTCAAATGCTAAGTATTTATCACTTTATAGTTAATAAATAAAAACAATTCCTTAAATTTGATACATTTTAATATTTATTATAAATTTAAATGTGTATATAATAAACACTTCCCCGTTTTGAACTTGTTACATTTAATTGTAAATTATCATTTTATACTCTCACTTTTTCGCATATATTTTCTGTTATAATATTTCGAATAAAATATCAATACTTTTAGCTTGAATTTCATCAATATTTTCTTTTAATAAATTTTTATCAATTTAATTTCTTCATTAATGCTTTTACACTCCTTAAAATAAAATTTGAATTAACTTCTTTTTTTGTGGAAATTAATTAAAATTTAGGACATTTCAAAAGGACAGCTTCATATGACGTTAATTTTTTTTTTTATTTTAATCAAGTTTAATACTAACTATAACTAATGATAATTTATATTTAGAAAAAAATACAGATACATGATTTACAATAAAATTACAATTTATAATTTTCACTATTAAAAGAATTTTAAGAACCCACAATTAGACCTTAATAATTGAAAAAAATAACTACATTTTTATTTACAGTTCTTTATTATAATTCATTATGCATGCATAAAAAATTGTACCTAAGAATGCATGTGTTGAGAAAACTTCTTTTTTAAAAGCTTAAGACAATTGAGAAAAAATTCATTGAAATATATTTAATGTAATATAACAAAATTATACCTTGTATATTTATGTCATATTTTGAATTATATAAAATTGAATTTTTAGCATTATTTTTACTTTAATTAACGTATTTAGAAAATATAATTAATTATAATATTAAATTAAAATATTATTATTTTAAAATTATATGTAATTTTAATATTTTATTTTAAGTTATATTGTTATAATTACAGGAAAAGGTTAATCAAAAATAAATAAATAAATATGAAATAGATTATTTATCGTCTTTGTTTTTATGAAAATAATTATAAACATGATTAAGATTCAATTTCACGAGCATTCAACGCGTAATAATAAGCAAACTGATAAGCAAGTGAAGGACTAAGTCTTGTTTTCGAGTATCGAATTTCCCCTAGAATTAAAGCCAGAAAAAAGTGCCTGCAGACATTCAGATGGGGGAGCTGCTATCGATTCTTTCCCACTAAAAAAATGGAAACATAAGGCGAGGGAAAAGTCAGCCATAAATCACAGAACAATGCTCCGGTCGTTGAGTGACCACAGATAGAGAAGGTTGGAAAAGAAGATCGCTGTATGCAGAGCTCTTCAGCTTTTTCACCGGAACTCAGTCAGATGATGCATAGAAAGTCTCTGAAGATAACTTCCTCTCCCCCTTCCTTTTATGAATTTAGAAAACCCACTATCGCCCTCTTCTATCTTCTCCTCTTTTGGCTGCCCATGCAAATAGCGCGGATATCTATGCTTTCGGGGTTAGCATGGGTAGTGGTTCCAAAGAGGCTTGTCAACATGAATGTGAAAAAATGGACAACAACGAATATTTTACAAAAGTCTTCGAAATAAAGCAGTGAACGTTTTCTTTAAGGACAGATTTGGATATTTTGTAATGTATCCATTTTTTCCTATCAAATATCCTGTACGTCTATTATCTGAAACATTTTGTAACTAAGAATTTTTATTAATAATGAATATTGATACATAAAAGGGGAATTTTACATGGAGAAAGGCGTTATAAGTTCATTTATTTAACTATAGAAAAGAGACAAATTATGCAGAAACAATTGTTTCCAATGCCTTCAAGCTAAAGAAAAATATGTTTACAAAATAAACACTAATTAAATGAAAAAAAACTATGAAAACGAAAAATATTTTAATAAATACTTATGAAATAAATTTTCAGTATGAATTAATGAATTAAATTATGAATTAAACTTATGAATTAAAAATCAGAAAACTTATGAATTAAAAATCAGAAAGCACACACCAAAATATAATTGTATTGTGTGTGTGCATTAATGCATATATAAATTCATATTGCATATTAACTTTAAAATGTAAGGCCAGATAGAATGTTTCATTGAGTGAAAAAGTGACCATACCATAGAATATTCAACTAACTGCATATATATTTTAAGAATTTTTTTGCTAAAAATGAATATTTTTTGAGGAAAATTTATCGTCTTACCTTCGTTTTTCTGTATTGTTTATCAGAATTTCAATATCTATTTTAGTTTTTAAATCATATTTCAATTTTCATTAAGTGCTTCTGTTAAGTAGTGTGTATTGTTTGGAACTTATCTGATACATCGATAGAAAAACAATTAATTACAAAATACATTTTTCCTATTTCTATTTTAAAAATTACTGCAATGGAGATTAATTCTGAAAAACATTAAAATAAGGTGGGATGTAAAAGAATAGAAGCACTTAGTAATAGAAAACTAAAAGTATACCAAAATATAAGCTTTGAAATTTAAAATTAATAAAATAGTAAATTTTGTAACATTTGAAAGAATCATATTTGATAAATGATTCTAGAAAGCTATAATTCAAAATATATATAGTCATATTCACAATATTATACAGTCATATATTAATTTAAAACAAAAATTATGGCAAAATAAATTTATAATTTGTGCATACTTTTCTTTAAGCATTTTAAGAATTATTCTCTTTTAAAAGTATTATCATCAGACAGAAAATTCCCCAATGCCATGAATTTTTTCTGTAATCAGATTTCAGTAAGCCAACATTTTCCCATCAAATTTAAGAGCAATTCATATCGGAAATGCATCTAATTAAATTCTTTTTATGATCATGGCAACATTCGATGAAAGTAATTGCAGGAATCTAAACAGCAAAATACCGAAGAAATAACTACTTTTATTTTTCCAAGGGCTCTCTGAAATGTTGTCTGCAATGAATACAATAAGATTTACTGAACAGCTTTTCGGTTCACCCGGACACTTAATCCAATTATCTGAGTCACAAACGAAAGCTTTTCGAAGTTTATCTTGCTCCGCCAGTTATTTTCTCAACAGTCAAATAGTATAAACTAAGCATCTGCTTGTTGACTAGTAACATAAATCATTTGACGACTCGTCTGCAAAGTTGTTTGGTCTTCAGAAAGATAGACGCTCTGCTTTAACTGAAATAAACAGATGGGGTAAAAGAGAAGAATGGCCGCACTATGTATCAATGCAACGCATTCATAAAACAGTAAGGAGTTAAGAAACATGTCATCGCATAATTAAAATGCACAGTCTCAGGCAAAATAAAAAAAACAGAGACATTTATTTACTTCTTTTTAACGGTTTCTTGAAACGAAACGTTAATCTAATCTTTATAAAGTATTTTGTTTGATGTAAAATATGTCAATGACACATGTAAGAGATAACGATATTACTTTTATAATTTTCAATGTTCTCATTGATGCAAATGGATATGTTTTTGTAAAATTCATTCATATATAATGATGTATAGATAAAAAACAGTTATAAATATTTAAAGAATGTTCCGAAATTTGAATATTATAAGTGAGATGTTTAATTTATTTAGCTTTCTAGTCTAATTTTGTGGATAACAATGAGACACTTTATGTGAATTTGTTCACAAAACTGATTAAATTTTTATTTTAAATAGATATATATACAAAGCATTTTTTCAAATATTAAATTTAAAATTTAATTAACTGGATAAGACATATCAAATAAAATTGAAATTAAATGAATTTTAAATGAAATTTAATATACATGTGTACGTTTAATATTATACAGTTTTTTTAAATATTTGCCGCATTAATTACTTTTAAATTACCTAAATAGACAATTAACCTTATATTTATAATGAGTAATGGTAAATCAAACTGATATCTATAAGCATTTCAATGAACAAGTCAGATTATCTGTTATTCAAAATGAATATTATTTTATCGTTTACAATTCAGCTAATATAGAAAGTAAATAGTTTTAGTTTTTTTTTAATAATTGTCAAAATGAGTTGTTTTGCGCTGAATTGGTTTATTGAAATATGTATCATTAAGTTTTATATGAGAGATTAATAATAATTACATTAAGATTGTACAATGTGGGTATCTGTGGAATTTTCGTTTAGGTTAATCAACAATATAGTATAACGAAGCGTGAATTTATGTTTTGAAACAATTTATTTTAACAATGCAAATATTAATCTTATTTAATTTATATCTCTCATGCATGTATAAAGGAATATTTTATACAAGTGATAAGTATTTTGAAATCCATTGTTATATAAAACTGGGAATTCTCCCTTTTACAATATCCCATGATAAATTTGCTAATTTAAGGTAAGCATTAGGTGTTGAAATAAATGCATCTTATAATAAATGCAGTTTTTCTTAAATGTTCCTCAATTGCTATACTATATATAACTCTTATACTGCTATATATAAAGATGAATGTAAAATTTTGTAATGAATAAATAATAAATAATGAATAAAATGTAATGAATAAAATTTCTTCGTGTTTCAGGAATTTTCCAATTAATTTGTTTTCTATTTTATAATAAACAATATCATTTTAGAAATATATATAATATAAATGTCATACTCTTAGGTTAATCCTTTTATTATTGATATAAAACTTCATTTTTTTCCAATTTATAATGAATCGTTAAATTTAGTCTAGACAACTATTTTTAAAATTCTGGAATTCTTTCTGCATCTAAAATATTAATATTGAATAAAATAATGCAATATATATACATTCTTAAATAATTTTCTCTAAGTTTAGTTGTTTTTAGATAATTTTTCGCTGAGAAAATCAGATTGATTTCTTTCCGTGTATTATTTATATATATTAAAAACTATAATTTCATTCAAATATAGTTTCGACAAGGAGCTCAAAAATTTCAAATTTGATTTTGCTTGTCAAAATTTTGAATTATTTACGTGGTTATTAACAGGCTACCTAATTTCAAAGTTGTATATGTATTCAATCGTTTAATTTCTGATATCTATAATAATCTCAATAATCTGATAATCTATAACACATATTTCAATTTTTTATATAAGTATTAAAAATAAAATATTTAAAAATATAATTATAAAATTTTAAAAAACCTAAAAATAATTTAATAACTGATTTTGAAAAAACTCTAAAGATGCATATATAATATTTCAACATGTGTATTTTCAATGTAATACCCATGCATATTCAAATATTCAAAGCTTGCTTCAAAATTAATTTTTATATTAACGATATTTTAAAATGCCCTGTATAAGTTAGTAAGCCAAGCCAGAGAATGAAAATTAAGCAAAGCTGGTAATTTTCAATTATTAGAGTCATATAAAGAATTGCTAAAATGTCTTATTTAATTTTTGAGGAATGTTTTACAAATATTTTCACATTATATGGCAAATATTTTATAAATATTTCCATTACCCATCAATCATGTTAGTGTTACCAAGATACTGACAAAATAATTATGTCATGATTGATTAACATTTTCTTGGATGCGTTTCATGGATGGTTAGAAAAAATGTATTATTAGTTTCACTTTCTCACGATTCCTTTCTGAAAAAATTCTTTTGCAATCAAGCATGAGAGTCTTGTGTTCCAAGCAACTGAATGTCAAATTAAAAATAATAAAAAAATGACCATGCGCTATTGCATTGATAAAACATACAAGACTGGTATGTTTGTGGAATGGACCTTTAAAATTAAAAATCTACTTTCGAAGTAAATCTAATAAAAAAATTCAAAGAAAGTTAATAAACTGTAAAATTATATACCAAATGTCATAACTCATAATCACTCTTTATAAGCAGATGATATTTTGATCATATTTTCACCCTATTTGATGCAGCTTTAATTCACACAACCTTTCTCATATTTTCCATCAAGTGCTTTAATTTGCAATCCCTCCGGCAACACGGACAATGCGGCGGGTCTATCAATATTCAGAGAGCATTCATCATAATACAATGGGCTAACAAAATGAGTGTTTATAAGTTCAAGCATTTAAGAATCGTAAGTTATAATGTTTAACGGTTAACGATGTATGTCTGCTCATCGAGTGGATGATAAGGATTTCCATTAGAACCTGGTCACCCGGAGGCATGGCAACTTTTTTAATGCTTTAACGGGCGTTAAATGCACCTTCGAAAATGGTGACTTTTTGACCTTGTGAAGACTTAATCACTTCCACGGGTGATGCCGAAATTAACAGAGATGCGCATTGACTCGGACATGTTGTTATAAAAAGCAAGTTTTTTTTTTTTTACTTGGATTGTCTCAAGGTGATTTTAGGCTATGTTATTCTAATTAAGTTTATGAAAAATGCGTATTAAAATATTGGCATTGTAATTAAGGTTTAATTGATGAGTATTACACTTTACCGTGTGAAGATAATGAATCTGGGTATAAAATTCATTCACATTATACTTAACTAAGATAAAAGATAAGGTTTTTTTTTAATTCCTTCATTTGAATTGAGTTAAGCAAAAGTTAGAGCTTTATGATGAATAAAATCAAAAATATTCCATCTTAAATATTGCGAAAGAAACGAATGCTATTTATTTATTTAAATCCCATTTTTCAATGATAATTTTTTGAACTATTCTGAAATCAAATGGTTATAACTCAAAATAAAATAAATTAATCAATGAAAATCTATCATGTCCGCTTTACACACGTAAGGTAGTTTTGACTTTAAATTTTGTCAAAAGAAGGTTTGTATTTCAATTATTATGTATATTATTTTAATTATTAATAAAAGAATATAATAACTCTTGAATGATAGTGATATAAGAAATTTTGGCTTTTTATATTTTTACTTTTTTAAATATTTTATGCAATTTAAATACTTGTTTACATATAAAATAAGCATTTATACTACATGAAATGTTTCAAGAATATATCTTCATTAATAAAATTCAAAACTTCTTTCCAAGCTTTACTTGAAAATGTTAAAATACATTCAAAATTTACTAAGAAAACAACTTGAAGCTTGATTATGGAAATTTCGCAATCAAATACTTTTACATGGTTTTGTTCACTGTGGGAATGTTATTCTTAAATATTTTCAAAGTTGTCTCTAAATTTAAGCAAATTAACTTTTTAAATTTTACTTTTTAAAAGCCACTAATAATTATTTTCAGATATTTTACTTTTTTCATTTTTAACTGCAAATTTTTATTTTGACAATATCAGATTAACTGATTTTATTCAGATTGAAATTCCATAATAACTGTAGTAATATTTAATGAGTTTTCTGTTATATAGTAAATATAATACCAAACGAGGATAAACAAGAAAATATACTGTTTCCCAAAAGTTAATCAAAAAGAAATGTAAAATTAAGGAAACTCAGAATTATAACTCAAAACTCTTGAAAATTAGATTGCTTTGATAAGTTATAAAGTGTTATTAAGTATCATTATAAAAAGGAGTAATGCTACCTTCTATTTAGGCAATTTAAAATGAAATACCTAAGAGGAATCACAATTTAATGAGAGATATTATCTTTGAAACTTCGTAATGGATAGTTTAATCGCATAAGATAAGGTATTTTCCAACCTGTAAGTTGCCTTCTGTGCAAACTATTCCCAAATAATGAACTTTATTCCTGTATTGAAAGAAAGAAAATCCTTAAAACTCCCAAGCACTCATTCTGTTAGATGTGCTGCCAGAAATTGGAACCACAAGGATTTTCTGTTGACCAACAGTGACTGGTATTGAAATTGAGATTACCATCGAGTTGCATTGAGCCCGATGGTATCTTAAATGATTTTGAAATATTTAAGGTGTAAAAATGTATTCAAATCAAGGTGATGTTTGATGACAAAATTGCATGATAGAACACACACAATAGACATTTTAGAACATACTCCAACTTTATATCGTCAGTGTCAATGTGACGTTTCAAGGTAGATGAAAGTTGACAATTCTACAATAAGCTGGTTGTCGATTTCTAATTGATGACTTAATTTAACAAAGACGTGCCAAATATAAACCAAAAATAACTCCTTTACAGTGGACTAGTTTTATTTACCTTAATATATATATTGTACAGGTTGTATCATCTTAACAAAGATCTACATTTATTTATGCCATAAGTCATAATGAAGGCCGCAAGAACACCAAGTGATGTGCTCTGTATGTCCCGCTTACCTCAAGCCACCTGAAAGATGGTGCATTTGAAACATCATGTCATCATGTTTATGTGACTAAAAGATCAATGGAAATAATTCTATTCCATTAATTGCCATAATTAGCTTTAAAATGTAGTTCTCAATTTATGAATCAAGAGAAGCAAGCAATTGATTTTCTTTGAATACTTTGGACATTAAAATACAGAAAAGTTTGAGGTAATGATCATTATGGGAAGAGCATTTTTAACTATACCTACAAATATATATGTGGGTCACTACATAATACATATATAAGCGGATAATACATTACATTACGCAATAAGTTTCTTTATTTTATTTAAGAAAGTAATCTGTTTGCTTGTTCATGTTTATCCATATGTTACTTTAATAGTTTATGTACTATATGTAAATAAATAATAAATTACAATATGTAATAGACTTCTCTATTTGCATTATATAGTAGAATATTAATCTATATAGTATTTCAATTTTATTTAAGATATTGTGTCAAAAGCTATAAACTTATAATGAGCAAAAAATTGTGTAAAACATGAAGATATTAGTTATTTTAATTTTATATAAGCGCATTTACTCGTTAAAACATTTTCGTCTGTCAAATTTTGTTTCCTTAAAACAAAAATTATTAACTGTTGTTTTTTCAATTTAAATATAAATAAACTAATGAACTGAAAAATTCACCTATTTTAAAAACTTCAGAAGAAACCTGTTAGACACTTCTATGATAGAATTTTCTCTTTGACAATTACAGAAATAATGTTTTTTCAAAATACTCATTGTTGTTTTATGTTTATTTAACAATTGAGAAATAAAAATGTGCTCTGCTGATGATGAGGAGGATATATTTCATACTATTTTTAAAGATCATAAACTACTAATGTTAAAATTTTTGGTAATGAGCTATAAACTTATAATGAATAAAAATATCCATTAATATTTTAATCAATTATTAATAAACTGATTATGAAAGTAAATGTATTTCATGATTAAATATAATGTTACTTGTAAGAACAATTTATAAGAGCATTTAAAATCGCCAAATAATTTTTTGTGCACTACTTTCACTCGTTTTTGGTGGAAGAATAGCATTGAAACATTCCGACAGCTTTGTTTTAAATTGCATTGCATTTTATCTCCTCAATCAGTATGGATAATTTGTTCGGAAGAAATTAATTGAACGGAAAGAATCAAATAAAAGGAGATAAGTCAAATAAAGGAAGAGAAGGGGACGAGCATCACGCATGTCTTCTCTCACGAGGTTTCTCACGATCTGCCACTGAGATCTATTCTGATTATTTTTTGTTTCACTCATTACACTTTTTGATAGTGCTTCAGGGTATTTCTCTCCAGATAAGGAAGGAAAAAGACCCGAAAGATTTGAAGGTCGTCCATTGGGAATAACGGTAAGTAAATGCAGTTTGTTTTCGTCTACTAAGTTTGAATCAGTAAAAAAGTAAATTCTTTCATTCTACCTAAGCAAATATTAAACAAATTATTAATAGCTAGCACAAATGTAATTAAATTAATAGAATATACTTAGTAGGAAAACAAATTTCTGCCAGTAAATTTCCAAAGGACAACTTTTATTGGATCATCTGATTCAATGTAAATTAATGGTAGAATTCTTAAATTAAAACTGCTTTCAATAAAATAATTACTCTACTTTGATTGAATAAGTAAAGTATCTTTGTAAGATTAGTCAAGCAAATTGTCGATGTGAGTAGCTTCATAAATAATGCTGATTGCGCAACATGTTTTGCAATACATAAAGGAACTAAACGAAGTTTTTCATACAATATCAAGAAATAGTGGAGTCATTGATGGCGCAATATAAAAACGGTTAATAATTTCAGTTAAAGTGATCTGATACCTTGTCAATATTATCGTGTCATCACATTTGCTTTAAAATCAAGATAAAAATATATCTCGTAGGGATGAGAATGTATTCCTTGTTATTACAGATCCTTGATTGTAATTTAGTCGTTGTTAAATTATGATATAGGGTATTAGATTTCTGTCTTGTGAATGGATGATTGAATACTTGAAAATTTTTCCCTCTTACTCTTTTAGACACATTTCTTTTTAATACATGTTTAACACATTATTTGTAAAAATATACTTCCTCTAGAGTGCTCTAGATGCTTCCTTTATTTTTATATGAATGTTATTACTGAAATTACTTCATTTAATAATGTTTTTTATTTAGGATAGTTTGTTCAGAATATAAGACAAAATACTATTAAGCCACCGAAAGGTGAAAAAAAGCTAAGGAGAATTGAATCCAGACAAGTTTTTATTATTTCAATAACTTGGTTTATAAATTTAAGAAGCAACTGAATATAAAAATTATATATATATATATATATATATATATATATATATATATATATATATATATATATATATATATATATATATATATATATATATATATATATATATATGATATATATATATATATATATATATATATATATATATATATATATATATATATATATATATATATATATATATATATATATATATATATAAGCAAGAAGTCTTCATCGTAACCAACAACATATTTAAAAATACAACATTCAATGCAAATTAGATTTAAAGTAGATATGAATACTTCATTATTTGAAATAAATATAAAATATTTAAAGAAAAGTAATTCATAGTTTTATATTAGTGTTATATTAATTTATATTATATATTTATATATATATATATATAATTTATTTCTCCTAGAATATGCTCCTATAAAATAATATGTATGCAAGAAAATTAGATGTACTGTATTATTACATCATATTGAAATTACTATTATGTTTTGTTGTTAATATTACTTCTTTTGTGATTGACAGGATATTTTTCATTCATATACTTCTGAAATAATTTAAACTTAAAATAAAATAAATTTACACACATTTTCAAAAATGGAAAATTATCTATCTGAATAAAAACTAAGTTTTTGATTTTCATATGAAGATCATATAATACAAAGACTAGTCAATTTCCTTTCTTTCTGTATAATACACCCACCTCTTAACTCCTCACGTTTCAGATATTGTTTGTATACACGGCTACGTTCACAACATCTGCCTTGTTAAATACCCCAGTTGCAAACTGTTTAGGGGAGGTTCCTTCGCTATTGATGGGGGTCACCACTGAAAGTTTAGGGGTAACAGTGGGTTCTTCTTGGACAGAACGGAGGTGTAGTCGAAAGCGACTCGAACTTCCGTGACAGCCAGAAATAGGCACTTTATGAATGGCATGAGGAAGCAGATGTAAAGCGTTTAAGCACTCAGTTAAAAGGCAAATTTCATATCAGGATGGTTTTCACCGCTCGTGTTTGAGGGATGGATGGCACAATGAAAGTTGTTTGTTGGAGAGGGAGATTTTCACAGCTTTTGGGAGAAAGCTTAAGGGGTTTTTTTTATTATTTTTTAGTTTTTCGCAGTAAAATATAGAATATATTTTCAGGAATCAAGAGTATTTTAAATATATATGTAAAAGACAGAAAATAATATAATATAATGTTTTCTATCAATATTTTTTGAGTTTTTCTGCTTGATGTTTCTGTTCTTTGGGGAATATTGAAATGATATCACATGAGAAACGTTTCTTATTACAAACAAATAATGGTTTTTCAAAGTTTACAGTTTATTTGATTTGCCAAATGTACTACATGTACTAATATTAATATTAAAAAATTGATATTTTCATCAAACTTAATATTTTTTTAGTTAATTTAAGAATTATTAACTAGTTATTGGTGTGAAATAAAAATTAAAATCATATTTTTGAAAGTGCAATTTTTATAGCATCTCATTCTAAAGCATTCATACCAATTAAAATGAACTTTTAACAAAAGAAACAGAAATGCTTTAAAATTAATTTATTTTTGGAAACAAATAAATTTACATAAAATCACAATTAAATGTATTTTTAAAGTTGACTTTTCGTGATTTAAAAATGTCAATTTACAAATATCTCATTGCTTGTAAAAACTAAAATAATATACTGAATTCTGAAACTGATTTAATTTAGAAACTCAAACAATCATTAATAAATAAATTATTTATGGATTTATTTTGCCTTGCCTGATAGATAAGCAGATGCTTTTATTCAGAATCATTACATCTCTTCCACTCCCCATACATTACCGTAATCATTGCAACAGATTGAATTTATTTAATCGTCCTCGGATTGGAATTAACAGTCACGAACTCACATTAAAATGATATTAGTAAGTATTCAGGCCATTTACGAACAAAATCTCGATTTGCTTTTCAGTGAAATGTTTTGTGCACATCATTTAGTGCAGAGAATGTCATTAAGATTATACACTGGGAGGATTGTTGATTTAAAGTAATCATTTTGTGATCAATAATGTATGAAAATAAAAAATTGAATATGAATATAGCTTTATGAAGATAATAATTTATGTATTACTTACAGTATTATAATTTATGCATTACATATACTGTACATTAAAAAGTATATACTCTATGACTATAATTATTAGAGATTTAGATTATTCTCTATAGTATATTAAGAGCATTTAATCATTTATTTATAATAATTATTTGCATGATTAAAACTTAGCATCGGTGATTTGATACTAAATAAAATCAGTGAATAACATTTAAAACATTTCGCAGTGTTTTTACTGCTTATGTAAGAATGTCTTAAGAATATACAAAATGTTTCTTAAACACAATAAAAGAGAAAAAAATAATAACACAATGACATAAGAGATGACACAATGTTTCAAAAGTATTTAGAGTGGATACAAATTATCATTTTAAAAGAATGTGAATTGATTGTACATTCTACAGTTACATTACGGCGCAATTAATTGTAATCATATTATATGAACATATTTAGCCGTAATACAACATTACAATTTTTAACATGAAAAAAATATTAATCATTGTCACAAATTTTAAATTACATGTGAAATTAATAGCTGAACAGTTTTAAGAAGACTTGCTATATTTAAACTTACTTTCATATTAAATTACCGACATTTACTCTTTGAGCATAAGCCAAAAATGGTCTGCGAGAATTCAATTTGGATTTTCCTGTCACATTGAAAGGCAAAGAAGATTACAGCATTTTTAAGCAATTGGATGGGTAAATTATCTGAACCATTATATTTAAGTATGGATTATTACATCACATAGGTGAAATTCATTTATGAATATTTCTAGCAAATTAATCTAAATCTGTAGGACACTTAAAAATGAGGTCCTATATTTGACTTATAAGTTTTCCAGATGAAATGGTATCTTCTTTTAAATGATCATAATAAAAAGATAAATTATTTTCATAATTATATTTTTCATTGTTTTTTATTAATAATTGTTTTTATAATTATATTGAAATTAAAAATTGCAATTTTAAAACACTTTTGTTATGAACTGAGGAAAAGTTTTGGTAAGAACTTATATGGAATACTTTAAATAAAAGCAGTATTTTTAAATGAGTGATGAATACAAAAAATTGCGAAAATTAAAACAATTAACAAATTATAAATATGTTAATAGTAATATTTCTTTATCGAAATCATTTTACAAGAATTGTTAAATATGTTTAATATTAAATCCTTGATGAATCATACTTCTGCATTAATATTTTCATATAATTTTTACGCTATTATTCTGATAAAATTAAATATACTATAAATTGTAAATACAAATTAACTTAACTTAAGAATCAATTAAGAGATTTAATTATAGGTTTCGCGGGATAATTTAAAATATGGATATGTGATTTGCTGCACTTTTTTTATTACTTTAAAATAAATAAATTAATTACTTATATTCGAAACTGATAAAAATGCATCCTGTTTTTAAATCACGTACACATTCATACATCCATACAGAAAGATCAAAGGCGATAATAACAATCTTATACCCGATAAAAATACAAGTATAGATATGTATAAGCAATTTGCTATAAATTAATGAAATGAGAATAAAATGACAGTCATTCTCTCAGTTCCTGAATTGCATGTAACTTAAATTTTCTACATATTAGTACTATATAAAATAGTTTCATAAATAAAATGATCATTAATGATCATAGGTATCTATTATTTGATTAATATTGATAGTGAAAGAATTTCAAATTATTTATGCATTCACTTCGTAATTAAATCACATATAACATTGATTAGTGAAATATCTTTATAAAAAACTTCATTATATTGAAAACTGCAAAAAAATCCATATTTTATTTCTAGAAAGTGATAAGTTATTCACAGGCATAAGTTGGACTGATATCCATGATTGCCATAGAATAGAAATTTTGGAAACATGAGAAAACATCAGATATAGTTATTATCTTGAATCAAAAATAATAATTTTATACATTACAATAACTATTCTAAATAAAGATATTTGTTAGTTTGATTAATATCTTAAATCCAAAAATATAAAAATGCTCATTAATTCTCTATACAAAATTTCTTACCTGTATGATGCATGTACAATTATTTAAAATTTCGGCTTTAAAATAAAATTATAATATACTTATTAATCAATTACAGATATAGATTTTAATTTTTTCGCAATAAAATGTATTCTGAAATTGCTTGTAAGTAATTGTATCATTCATCTAAAGAAATATCAATAAGTGTTTGTCAAATAATTTTTTATCCTACAAACAAATACAAACAATTGTTGTATTTTTTGCATCAATATAATAGAGGCTATTATGAATTCAAAAAACCATTACATTTGAATATGAGTGTTTTCCACCGTTATTTTTTTTTCTCCTCAGATTGAGGATATGAATCCAAAAAAGCATACCACGTAAAAAATATTCCGAAAAAATAATAAAAAAATTGGAGAAACACCCCACCCGTTGTGCAGATCACACCTCAATCTCCCGCAAAGGCCCAAAAACAGTAATTACCCCTCTGCTCAGCAACAGCTGTGCATTGTAAGAAACAAAATTTTGTGTCACATTTTTGCAAAAAAACTGAAAAGTCACATTGTATCGATGGGATCCTTATAGTGCCCCCTAATGTATGGCTATTCTTCTTTTTCTATTGTTACGGCTATATTTTAGCTCAACTTTTTAAAAAAGAAAACTATTTTAAGAGACCACAAAAGATTTTCAGATGAAATTGAGTTACATTTTTTCAAGCTTTGTGACCGCGGTTTTCATTAGTCATGGTGACAGTCCTCTTAAGAGCAGAATAGCTTCAATTCCAGAATTTTCTTTTTCTTCAAAATATTATGGTTTCAAAATTTCAAATAATTATTGATATATTAGAAAACATAATTAATTATGAATGTATCATAATGTGTTTTGTTCCACTGCATTTTTCTTAAAATGAGTTTGACACCACGTAACTAATAAGAATTAAAAAAATTAGCTTAAATATAACTAGACATATTTTTAGATTGCATAGTACAAATTAGTTTCTGTTTTGTTATAGAAACATTCAGAAACTTCTAACAATTTAATTCCATGTAAAAACTTAAAAATATAATATTTAATTTCTATAATGACACTCAATGCAAAAGAAAATTTATATTTAATAAACTTTGACTAAAAAAACACCTAATACATTTTTAACATCCTAATCGAAAACAAATATACCAATATTCATTGAAAATGACTGCCTCTCTTGATTACTTTTAAATATTTATGCTTCTTAAGAGAATTAACAAAATTTAAAATCAATTTTATTAATTTATAATTTATTTAAAAATTTCATACACGTTTAACATTTTTTCTCAATTTACCTCTATGCAATTATAATTTAATTTAATTAATGTTAATTTTTCATTTCAACCAAGATCATTTTATCATATACAACTCTTTATAATTAAGAGAAAATGTATTATAATATGGCAAAATGATATTTATTTGCCATATAATTTATAGTTGTTGTTGTCGTGTGCCAGCTAGGCTGGAAATATAGCGCTGCTCCACTTTTCCAACTTAACCATATTTAGGTGTGGAGTCCGACTTCCTCAGTACGCACATGCAATAGGAAACCGTTTATATGGTAGGCAACCATTCACAACACATTCATACAAGGAAAGGACAAACACAGGATAGATAGATAGAGAAAGTACATCCATGCCTGAACCGAGATTCAAATCCAGAACCTCCCTATCCGCAGTCAGACACGCTGACCACAAGACAAGTTGGGCGGCATATAATTTACAGTGAAAATAAGAAGTGAAGGAAGGTTTTATAATTATTAACAGTCAAAAGTAGAGGCATTAATATTTCGTAAAATATTATTTACTTTTTCAGTATTGCAATGAATTCAAAACTAATTAGTTCATATTAAAAATTAAAAATGTATTTCCTAGACATTAATTTATACATAATGATAGTTCATATATTACCAAAAATCTTGTAAATTTTTTTTTCTGCATTAATCTAGTATTCTTTTTTATATTGAAAAATTATTTTATTGTAATTTGGTTGTTTTCTGCCGAATGAAATCCAGTTATTATTAAACTGGTTTCGTTAAATGTTACCAATTTTATTTTAGCTTAAGGATAACAACATGTCAATATTATTAATTAGATTTTGATTGAATTTTTTCTTTTTGCTCTTGTATACTGTCAATCCGCCAAAAATATCAAACTATAATATAAAAAAATTGTGTCAAATCGAAAGTAGATTGAATTTCTTCGAATTCGTAATGATTTTTGTAAAATAGAAATCTATGCTGCTAAATAAAAAAGAAATTAGTAAATTATTTCAGTAAAAATAAAACAAAAGCTTATAAGTTGCATTATGAGTAAGGAATTTTACTTAAACTTACACTGAAGAATTTTGATTGCACTTACTTTACTTAAATTTGATTTTTTTACTTTGCTTACACTTACAAGGATGAATTTTGTATTTTTAAGCTCTTCAATTTTAATTGAATTTAAAATAAAATAGATGGTGATATAAAAAATATCAATGATACTCGGTTTGCTATCTATGAAGTTTTTTTAATATTTATCACTCACAGTTTTGTATAATAAAAAAAGAAAATACTTCATTTTTGGTTGAAGCTTTTCATGAAATGAAGTTTTTATTCAAATAACCTCTAACAGAATGTAGGAGAAAATATATGATCATACATAATGACAATGCTAATAATTTTGTTGAAGAAGTATTAAAGTAAGATTTAAACATAGTATTCAAAATTTGAAATCCTATTTTTTGTCTAATGTTCTTAGTTATTATTGAATCATAATATTAATATAATTTTTAAATTGTTACTCCTTGAAATAATTGATAAACGTGTAAC
This sequence comes from Latrodectus hesperus, assembly GCA_037975125.1. Lineage (NCBI taxonomy): Eukaryota > Metazoa > Arthropoda > Arachnida > Araneae > Theridiidae > Latrodectus > Latrodectus hesperus. The sequence continues at coordinate 55,612,830 of CM075853.1, read as the reverse complement.
TTAAGGTATCATTGTGATTTCAACATTCATTGAAAATTCTGGCTTCTGGTAGGTGACGTATTTTTTATAGCAAAATTAGTTATGCATCATTTTCTTTAATTTTAAGTAGTCAACGTAATATTATTCTTGCCTTTATAAAGTTTTTCTTCATTTTATTACATATAACTTCAAATCCTGTTTTTCCTTGAAAGGCACTAAAATACATAAAATCATTTCGCGATTATATTTAAGCATCTGTATAGTAATAATCTGACTTTTAATAAGAAGATTTAATAATCAATATAAGATTATCATGATTGATTCAAACAAGAAACAATTTTCAAAGACCAACATGATGTATTTATTCATCGCAATTCTAAATTTTTCCTCACTAAATTATATATATATATATAAAACATTTCTAATATCTCAATTATTTTAGCAATCAATAGAAAGTTTAAAATTTAAATAACTTTTGCATCTGCTGCACGTCATTTCCTTTATTATTAATATTACCCGTATGTACATTCCCTAAACTTGCTATAATTTACATAATTCAATATTTCACTTTTAACAATGCGATAGCAGCTAAATTATTTTATTCGCCTTGTTCACGGACAATATTCTAAAGAAGAAAACCGAAGAAAACAATAGTTGCCTTACACCCCCACTTTAACTTAACAATTTGAGTTAATTTGATAGCTTCCGGTGAATACAGAAAAAGAGGGAAGATCCGATAACTGTCGCCGACCTTTGGCGCGTCATATTCACAAATTTGGCGACGAAAATTGCAGAGAGTGTTTTAAAGGTAAATAAAACTGAATAGAGTCTGTTCCACTTGAAGCACCGCGTGAAGCGATGGGTGGCGTTGATAGATAAGCTTTTAAAAGTCCATTTCCAGCTACATGGAAGAATGGGATGAAATGAAATTATATTGTTCCTCTGGTGCCGGAAGTTCAATAACCAAACGAAGAACTGAAGAGGAGATTCAACATATGGAATATGAAGCATGCTTTAAAACCGCCTGATGGTTTCATGGTTTAATTTTGGGAATAAGTGGACCTATTATTTATCGAAGCTTTATTTTTTAATTGCAAAATTAAAAACATAAAAAAGTTTGTTAATTTTTTACAAATGAAAACAAAATTATAAATAAAAGCTCAATTGGGAAATATAAATTACATAAAATTAATAAATACTTGACAAATTGCTTTGGTAAGCAGAGTAATTCATAAATAATAAGTTCTGAAAATACTAGCTTCAAGGAATTAATATGATATATATATATATATATATATATATATATATATATATATATATATATATATATATATATATATATATATATATATATATATATATGATTGTTTTCTTTAACTGAAAGAAAACACAAAAAATCAATATTAAAATCAAAAAATCTATTTTTTTTAATTTTTAACTTAAGATGATTTATTTTTCTCAAATTTTAATCAAAGAATATCTAATTCTGATTAGTTTATTTATTTTTTTGGAATTAGCTAAGATATCTTTTTAGATAATATACCAAATAAAATAATTTACTTTTAAAAATTTATTGAACTACTAACATTTACATCGTAAAAAAATGCGGTGATAGTGTTTTAAATTCAACTCTTTTAAATTGCATTTTAGTATTTCATGTCATTGAACATACATTACTTAATGTCAAGTTGAATCGAGTCAGAAAATGTTTTTTATGTTTATTTTCATATGAACATGTGTAAAATTCGCAAAACACTTTTAAGGACATTTATACTTATTTCCTGTATAACATGCATTTTTAATACTGTTGAATTTATCCGGCTATGAATTAAAATCTGTTTTATGTGATAAACTATTTTAAGCTTGTGGTGACTTAGTGGTACCGATTCAAGCTTTCAAGGCACAGGTCTGAAATTAGATCCTCGGTCTGGGCAAAGCCGATTCATCCCTTCAGTGGGTCGATAAACTATGTGCCAAGCATGCTTAGGAACGAAAATTGCAGAGTAACACTGGTAAGTAAACCAGTGTTACTCTGCAATTTTCGTTCCTGGTAAGTAAACCAGTGTTACCAAAGTAAACACTAAGAGTTGCGCGTTAGGCTGACCACCTAACCGGGACATAGGCTAGGTTCCCCATAGTCCTTGGTCTGGAAAACAGATATGGGCACTGTGAGCCTTGACTCACATAACATATGGGCTGCCTTGCAACAAATTTTATGCTAAGTTAAATTAACTAATTTATGACATTATTAATTTAAAACCACTGGATTTATATAAACAGAAGTAAGTAGGTCTTAAATGAATTTTATTTTTTAATTGGATTTGAGAAATTAAAAAGTTAAATTTTCAAAAAAATTACTAAAACTTTAAAAAAAAACTATTTTAAATCTTTCTTTTATTTATTTTTTTTACCAATGGTAAAATATACTAAAATTCTCAATCATGTAAATTATATAGAGTAAACAGTGGATTGTACTTAATTTAACCCAGTTTCTCTCTCTGTTTTACTCAGCTAAATAGAATCTTCTCTGGAAAGATCATATGGAACGGTATAATGGATATTTGTCACGCATAGAACGAGATTTGTACAATACGATTTATATTATAATTAATCATGTTAGTAATATATAGATCTATCATGAAATAATTTCATTGAATCTACATTTCCTTAAGCAAATAAGATCCAGAAAATACAATGGTTGATCGAATCAATTTAATTAAATTTATAGTTTTGAAATTTTTTTAATAGCTTTTTTTTAATAAAATGCTTTACACTGAAAACAGTGGTTGAATAAATTTATGAATGATACAAATATTCATTACAATAAATAAGCATTTTTATTTGCCCTTAATTTAGTTAATTATTATTTTTTTTAAAATTTTTTAAGCAGAAAAGGTTTCCGTTTAATGTCTTACCATTTAAAGATTTTTCAGCAATTTCAATGCACGCTAAAAATATTTCAAATATTTTAAACTCCTTAAATTTAGAAATATACAAATTGAATATCTGACTATAATTTTCCAGTTATGTTAAATATTTTATAATAGAAAGTATTTTATTTCAAAATTTGTTTCTTTCGTTCATGCTTGATATTTATTACACATTAAAATATCCATGATCAAAATACTCTGGGAAATTATAATATTCCATTTAAAAATAAATGTTCAACAACCAACTGCCAGTTAGTCCAGATACTCAAAAACGCTTCTAAATCTTTCAGCATAACAGGAAAGTGATCCTAACAACAATAGTTAAGCAATTTTCAGCAAGAATTTCACTTCACAAGATGGACTTTTATAAAGTAAAGAAGATAGTCTGACAGAGTACTAAAAAGCTTGGACAAACGTTGCTTTCTGAGAGGTTTTAAAGTGGCTCATCACTTGTTTTACAGCTCTAGAACAAACAGTCTTGATGGTTGATCCTAGTATTATAATATTGGATTTCTAATGTTTACAAAGACATAAGAAGTATCCCACTTGTATTACTAAATGTTTGCTGTTCTTGAATGCTAGAGTCTTTACTTTCTTTGTTCTCACTAAAACAGACCTTAAAATAACAAAAAGTAATGAAGGTAATTGGACTCATATACCTTAAACTTGCTAATAGCATAATCAAAAATAAAGAAAGTGCTTTTGTTGTATGACATCAGAGTCATTAATTCTTTCAAAAAAATAAATAAAAGACATTTTTAACTATGTAAATTGTTAATAAATTTCTGTGTAAATATATATTTATAGACTCAAAGTATTTAATATACTTGTTCAACTAAAATAAAATATAACTGTTATAAATAATTTCTAGTGTATTTCTCTGCAAATAAAATTATTTTTGTCATTTTAGATTCATGAAATGAAAAAATTAGATACGAACCTATAATATCAAGGGAAAACTAAAGGATATTTTTTACTCTTTTATTTTGATATTAATAATGCTTGAAAACTGGCATATGGAGTATAATAAATATTGCAATAGTTAATGCAATCAATAATATATTGGTTGCATTAATAATCTTATTACAGTATGATAATAATTGATACAAACAATTCTACATTCATTTATTTGAATTAAACTAATAGCTTATTATAATTTATATTGCTGACAATTATAATAAAAATTACGAAGTATAAATCACTCTTTTTTGTTACAACAAAAAATTTTTACTTATGCTTAGAATTTATGATTGTAAATTTAGTTATAATAATTTCTTACCACAAATAAAAATCATTATTTGTGAACAGCTAAAACTTCAAATTAAATCCACGAAAAGAGATAAGGGATACCTACCATTTTTAGAACGAATTTCCTTCTTAAAGTATATGATTCTCAATATCTTTTATTTTTGGACTTTTTCTATCTAAACATTTATTTCTCTCTTTTATTGTTTCAATTATTTATTTAATAGTTATTAATTAGTTCTGATAAATATATTTCCCAAGTGAGAAGAAAAGATTGACATTTTAAACATTTGTTACGTAATCATTTGATAGCAACTTAATAAATTTTAGTTGCAATGCAATTCGTTTAATAATAATATATGTTTTTACTTATTACGTAGAGATAGGAAAAAGGTAATAAAGAATAACAGATCAAATATCTCATAGGTAATAATTGATCAAAATATAAATAATTAATGTAGCGATTTTAATTGAACCCTGAACCCAACATGTGCAACACTTTTAATTTTTCTTCATATCAAATAAATGCATAATTTCTGGAAATAATACAATGTTTTCCATGTGTTACTTTGCTGTTACTTTGAATATGAACCCTTATATTCTACCACATTTTTTTGTATACAAAGATTTTATAATTACATGTATAAAACATTAAAACAAAAATATAATAAAGCATTACTTGTCATTCAAACTACTTCACATGCAATTTTATGCAAAAATGTAAAATTTCTTCATTTATAGTTCCTTAACTTGCCTACTGTTTTACATTCAATTCTATTTTTGTAGCGAGAACCTGTTTTTGTCACTTTCCACCCGCTTCCTCTCTTCCTACTGACTTAATCTCCACTGAGCAAAATTTTTTACCGTGTGAATTTGTCTACTTTCAGTTGTCACTTTTAGTCACACTCTGCAGCGCATGGCTGCAGAATTAATGGATCGGCTCCCACACCCCTCCGACATTTTGTTTTTATCATTTTTTTACAGTGGTGTGTCATTAGGTCATACAATTTCAAAATGTGAATGCAATTAAATGTATTAGTGATTTAGTACAAATAATTACTTCTATGAAAAATGTTGATATTCACTGATACAAATACATAAACAATTATATTCGGTTGCATTTGTTCCTAGTTTCTTATTTGTATTTTATATACTTAAAATCTACATAATTTTTTAAGTATTGTAAAGTACACTATTTAGTATTACATTTAAAAACACATATAATTTTTTTATTCAAAATATTAGAATTCTATTTCTTTAAATATATAACACCTAAATCCATGAAAAATACTCTTAAAATTTTAGAATGAATTCTTTGTGTCTGGACAAATAAAATTTATTCTCATTTAAAGTTTCTCTACTCATATTTCATTTGTCTTACTTTCTGCACAATATAAACACTCATAATCATTGCGTATAAAAATTAGTAGTTTTATTTCATGACTGTCCTTAAACTATGTTGTTAAATTTACTCATCATAAAATACTCACTAAAAATTTAAAAAATATTTGAGTAAGAGTAGAGTGCAATAATAAATAATTATATATATATATATATATATATATATATATATATATATATATATATATATATATATATATATATATATATATATATATATATATATATATATATATATATATATATATGTATATATATATATATATATATATATATATATATATATATATATATATATATATATATATATATATATATATGTATATAGGGTTTTGTTGGTTTGTTTATCGCTCAATGGTCATTTCTTGCACACGAGGCTAATTAGACCGGGGCCTACGGCCTACGGTTTAAAGTGAATTCCGAATTACTACAAACATCCATGCCCAAGGTGGGATTCGAACCCACGAACATGTATGTATATATATATATATATATATATATATATATATATATATATATATATATATATATATATATATATATATATATATATATATATATATATATATATATATACAATTTCTTAATTTTTAAAATAATAAAAAGTTTTGTTTCTCAGAATATTATGCATCTTATTAGACTTTAATATATTGTTTAAATTTTAGCAATTTTACTTGAAAATAATTCTTCAGGCTAAGAAGTTTACATGTGCTGTAAATTAACAAATATTTTTAAAATGTCTGAGTGCATCAAATAATTAAGTACTTTCGTATCCTTAGTGAATAACGAACATTTTTTTAAAAATATCATCTTAATGGCTTTGATTACGTAAGAAAAACAAGTTATTTCGTTACCTTTCATTTTAAATTCATTTAAACTTGCGTTAAAATATTACTATTGTTTTTTATTTGTATAGTTAAACAAGTTTTTTTATTTGTATAGTTCTACTTCCTGTGTTAAAATGTATCCTATTTGGTTTCTGCGTTTCTTCTTCACGCTATGATTTTCACACACACACTTTGCGGATATTCTCACAATTATCAACATTCTGCTTGTTTCGATGCCGATTAGTCCATAATATAGGCTACTAGTCAAAATGAATGTCGGTAACTCTTTGAAAAGAGAATTTTTTTCTTTTTACTTACACTGCTTTAAAAGATATGGTTAATCAGCTTTACGGAAACGTTATTGTGTTCTAAAATATTTCGTGGCATATGTATATAAATTTATTTCAGCTGAAATAACTTGCTGTAAGCTAACATTGTCTTCTGCTTTTAGTATCAATGATGCCAAAAATGTTTAAAGAAGGTAGAATGAAGTTTCAATGAACTGAAATTTTGAATATTTAATTTATATTTTAAACAAATAAATCATAAAAATGGAAACTAATTTCTCATTAGCATTTTATATAAATATTTCAGATATTGTATTTTAGCTATTTAATTAACAGATAACAGCCAATCAACTGTCCCAAAAAGAGGTCAAATTATATTTTTTATATTATTTTCTTAAAACAAATTATTTATTTAATTTAATTTCTAAACTACTAAATACTTGTTACAAAAATCAGTATAATATTCTCAGTCACATACTAATAAAAAACTACATATTTAATTTTTATTTGCATCGTAAGCATATATTAGAAATGATAAAGTTGAAAAACAAATATTTATGAATAGCACATTTCTTAAATGGATTGTTTAAAGCAGTTCGCAAAGAAGTTTTTTTACATTTATAGTTATGACGCTTTTTTTATACAAAGTATATAACATCCTTGCTTTACTAAAACATCAATAGCTGAAATTATAAATAATATAAACTATTCATAAAATATTTATTAAAATTTTAATGAATACCAGAAAAAGAATTTGGCATTCCTTGAGGGTTCTTTTTGCAGATAGAAAGAAGCAACATTTGCACACACGCAGGTTATCGGCAGCTTGATTTCAAACTTTTATTAAACTTTAAATATTTAATTTAATCATTGATGCTAAATTAATTTAGTCTTGTATATAACAACAAAAAAGCCGTTTTTAAATCATTCACATTAAAATATTAATTCAATTTTATTTTTAATAACTTACAGTCTTTTAAAATCAATAAAATGTGGTTAATGTTCGTTTTGTCATTTTGATAAAATATATATTTTATCACTCTAACTTTTTAAGGAAAAACACTAGATATAAAATGAAAGAAAAATTAATCATAGTATCATTTTTTTCAAAGAATGTAATTTTTCATTATAATAAAATCAAAATTTTTTCGCTAATATTAGTTTTAAGTATGACCTGAATATTTCCTATTAACGTCTTTTATATGTAGTTTGAAAGAGATCTTCAATTAAATGACTATTATTGCACTTTCAGAAATCATCTTAGTTTAACTGTTCTGTTATATATATATATATATATATATATATATATATATATATATATATATATATATATATATATATATATATATATATATATATATATATATATATATATATATATATATATATATATATATATATATATATATATATATATATATATATATATATAAATTAAACTGGAAAAAATTAGAATCCCTGAACTAAAGTATTTCTTTCAGCATTTGTATCACTAAACCAAACTGTAAAATTTTGTTAACAGTATGAATCTTACATAAATATTATTTTATACCGGTACTATATAATTTGAAAACGAAACTCCTCAATTTCAACTTGCCCAGCTGGCAGCCGAATGGTTAGCGTTCTTGCCTTCGCTTCAGCAGTTCGTGGGTTCGAATCCCACCTTGGGTTCGGATATTTGTGGTGGTTCGGAATCCACTTTAAACCGTAGGTCCCGGTCTGATTAATTCTAGTGTGCAGAAAGTGACCGGTGAGCGACAAACAAAAAATAATTTTAACTTGAAGAAAGTTTGTTTGACAAAAAATACTTTAAATGCGTTTCAATAAAAATTTTCTAAATATTAAAAAGTAGAATCAATGAAATATATGTTATTGTGAATTTTCCATTTCTAAATCTCACAAAACAATGCATGCTTCCCACGGCCTATGAACTTTAGAAAAAAAAATGTAGAAAAACACGAAACAGTTTTCTTAAAGATTTATGAATAACATAAAATTTAACATTCATGATAAGACGAACATGTAGGAATTAAAAAAAACTTTCAACCATAAAAGCATCTCTTGTAGAAGTCATTAAAAGTCCGATATACTTTTTCAGATGTTTTCAACCTTCCAAAATTCGCTAAAATACGATTATTGTAAATTGAGTCGCGGTAGATAAAATAATTATTTTATCACTCTCGCTTCTTAATTCAGCTCATTTAAATTTTATACAGCAGCAGTTACCGAAATTTTGCAGTTTGGTTTAGTGATATAAAGGCCGAATGAAATACTTTATCTCAGAATTTCTAGCTTTTTTTTCAATTTAATTTACCTAACATGAAGGTTAATAAACTAAAATCATTTCGGAAAGTGCAATAAAACTGATTTAATTGAAAATTTCTCTTTTAATTTACAGTGAAAGAGATACAAGAGATATAATTTCATTTATATTCATATAGTATTCCTTTAAAGTGATAATTTTTTTGAGTGTCATACACACTTTGGAGTAAATGCAATTTTTATTCGTTTTCTGTACTTGATAATTAAAACACGGGAGACAAAATTTATTTTAAAGTGAAACAGTTGATAATAGATTGTCATAATAATTTAATGTTTGTGTTGGTTTGAAGTTTTATAACTTTAACCTATTTTGATATTCTATTTGCACTCATGGATTGCTTGAAATATCACATATTTCAGAGTTTTGTAGTTTTTATGACAGACACAAATAATTTTTCATTCATACCTCTTACTTTTAATTACCATAACTGGAAATTTTATAATAAAATATTCTCAAATAAAATGCATTTTATTTGAAAAATAAATAAAGAATAAATTTGGATATTATATAAATTTATAGTTTAATTTGTTGTTGTTTCAAATCCTTTAAAGGTCTAGTGGCAGCTAGATCAGATCCATGACACTGTGAACTCTAGCAAATTCTACCATTAGAAATGTGTGTGGATTTTGCGATTTCTTCATTAATTTTTATTTTAATAAATAATATAAAAAGTTATGAATTTAATTTCATAAAAAACGCTTTTGCTTTCATTATAAAAGTTCTTAATTGAAAGATTTTTTTGAAAATTATAATTAAAAGTAATCATTTTTAATAGGGGGATTTTCCCAATAAACATATTAAACAATAATCGATGCTCAGAAATAAAAAGTAAAGTTTTAAAAAGAATTTTTATATTTTTAGTTTAATTTTATCAAGAACATAGATTTATAGTTCTATCGTAGATTGTTACAATCACCCAAAAATTATTTTTTTATAATTAAAAATTTGTAATCCTTCTTTGCCAACAATGTCAAAAGTATCATCAATAGTCACAAAAAACGTTTTATTTATTAAAATCGTTACTACCAAAAATATTTATAAGCGGAAAACGAATATATAATTTCTTCATTGTCCGAGATAAAAAAAATCAAATCAAGATCCATTTTTCTTAATAAACTCGATCTTTTGCATCGTAAGGCATGGTGCTTCCAGGAACCAGCCAAATCAGGACTTTCATCCAGAGAAATGCTAAATGAAAGTACATTGTGAGTTAGAAAGTTTAGTTGTTACATTTTGTGTCATTTGAGTTATTCGTATTTCAATAGTTAGTAAAAATTAGTAATTCTTTAAGTCAAGAAGATATATATTCAGAATTGCATCCTTTATATATTTGCTAAACTGTGAATGGTCAACTTTCGTTTCTTATATATAATGAGTAAATATGTAACTACAATTAGATTCTTTATATTTTGTTCAAATTGTTTGATAAAAAATGCAACTAGCTTCTTATATCTAACAATAGCTTACTTTTATAATTTCACATTTCTTATCAGAACTCTTAAATGTAGATTGATTTATGGGAGATCTTCCAGTACTTGGCGTGTAACAGGTGCTTTTGCGCCCTAAAACCCATATATATCATTATGTTTTATACGAATCCATATTCATTCCTTCAAAAGACTTGAAATTAGCCAGTATCAAGATTTCGTGTTTGGTGACTGCTTAATCAGTTGTGTAGTTTCTGAATTACGACAACAATTAAATAAATAAAAATGTTTAAAATAAATAAAAGAGCCGGTCGTAAATTTGAAAGTAACTTGACACAAAACGTGCATTAAATGTAATTTTACTTTCGAAATCATGGCATTATTCACTCGATCCTTGAATATAGGTTCAATAAACAGAGAAAAAGGGAAAAATGTATGACGCTAATGTCAACAAGGAACGGTAGCTTGAATTAGTGCCTTATGGTAGATTCTAAACTAAGTAATTGCATTAAATAACTGGTTAATTTGGATTAATCAATTGACAAAAATTTTGGTGCATGTACATTATTGTTCAGAATGTCAATTATAGTTATGTTGCTTAAGGAAGTTAAGGAAAACATTTATTTCCTTTGTGGCTGGAAAGAATTACACAAAAAAAGATAATAATAATAATAATATCATCCTTTTCTCTAATGAAATGTGATTAAAAATATATTTTTCTAGATTACAAAATAAATTTGCAACGTGGCGAAACAGAAAGATCTGATAATTTTGCCGTGCCCACAGAGAACTGCAACGCTTGTCAAATTAGATATGCGGGCCTAAGGTTGCCGACGACTGTTAGAGACTATAAAATTTTCAGAAAATTTATAAGGAAAAACAGTTAGCTGCTTAGAATATGAAAACGCATTTTTACTTCAAAAATATTATGATTATACATATTACTTAAACGGAGAATTTGCTGAAATGGAAAACTTAAGAATGAGCAATTCATTATCTACATGAAAAATCTCAAATAAAATTTTTTATTGGTTTTTAATTTAAACTTCACTTCAACTAGTGTTTAAAAATTTAAGAGAAAAATTGCCGAACAGCTAAAAATATTTTAAACCATGATGATGAGCTTTGTTTTAGATAGTGAACCATATTCAAGTGTTTCTCAAAAAAAACTTCAAAGCTTAATAACAAATACCTTAACAGATTTACGTTCTAAGAAGAGAAAGACATTATGCATCCCATTGTTGTTCAAGAGCGGCTTGAATTAAACTCGTGACCTTCCACTCGAAAGTTCACTGTCAAAAAAATTAGATCAAGTTGAACTTACCAAATAGTGAGTGAATAATGTTAAGACAAACACAGATGGTACAAGGCAACAACAAGACAAACTTGTTGTTGCCTTGTACCAACTAGGCTGGCATTTTGGGGTGCGCTGCTCCACTTTTCCAACTGAACCATATTTTGGTGTGGAGTCCAACTTCCTCAGTACAACCATGCCATACGTACCCGTTTGTAGGGTAGGCAACCATTCATACATGGAAAGAACAAAGACAGGATATATAGAGAGAAAGTACATCCATACACGAACCGGGATTCGAACCCAGGATATTCCTATCCGCAGTCAGGCAAGTTCCTATCCGCCCACTAGACAAGTTGGGTGGCAAAACAAGCTTTTTTATAATTAATTATTTTAAATTCCAGCTTAATTACGAAATTTGCTTTATTGAAGAAAATTCTTTAGTGTTTTTGGCACAGAGGCCGGATATCCAGGATGCCAAATTCTGAACTTTTTCGCGAATGAAGAAATGTTGCCAAGAGGACGTATCGTGACGTTAGCGATGACGTAAATACTATGGTTGCCAAAAAAATTTTTTTGCACAATTCTATACGTCTCCATACCTGTAACGCAATAAAAACCAGCTTGCCAGATAAATAAGAAAATCCACCAAAAATCAGAATTTGGCATCCTCGATTATGCGGCACTTACACCGTGCTTTTCACAAAATGAAGTAAATACCCAAACAAGCCTGAGCAGTTGTAAAATATTTTAACTTCTGTTACTTAATATTGCCACCCAAAAGTTAGCTGTTTTAATATATCACAAAGGAGGAAACCCAGAAATCTTTCAATTACAACAGACTTGCAAGCTGGAAGTAAAAAAGAGCTATATCTCTTTCTTTATTTAACAATTGCTGAGATCAAATGCGGGCCCTTTCATTGTTTTCAATGAATCTTTCTTTTACTGTTTATTTGAATATAGTTTTATATTTCTTTTGTGATTATTTCTTACTTAATTCATTACATTATTTTATTGTGTTCTTTACGCTGCTTGTTTTCTTTTCAATTTACTGAATAAATAATTATTCATCCTACTCAAAACACTTTTAATACTCTTCTTGGCAGATATTTAATTGTTTAATAATCACCACGCTCCAACACATATTACAACTTTTTCTAACATGTAATTAAAATATCATGAAAGATTTTTTAATTAAAATTTCATTTTAGTGGAAAATGATTTAAGTTTTTCCTAAACTGAATTACAAAAAAAATAATTATTTTAACAATTTTTTTAAATAAAAAAAAGTTTTCCTTTCATGTTGTTAATTTGTTAAATTATTAAAATACTCTTACAGTATTTTCTTTAATAATTGTAAATTTATATTTTGAAAGTTTAATCTACACATTAATATAATTTTTTCAAAAACTAATAAACATTTCATGATTTATTGTAACTAAACTAAAACCACAATCCCATCTAAGGAAGTATTGTACATTTTTGAGGGGGGAGAAGGACCATTACATTCTTATTTACTCTGAAATGAAATAACTTCCGGTTCTATATCATTGTTATGAATGTAAGCAGTCAACACCCATCCGCTTAGTAATTCAAAGATTCTTCACATCCCTTCTTTTCCGTCGAAATTTGCCAAGCAAGGGAAAATGAAAATATTCATTAAAGAACACACTTTCAACCGGATCTTTATACCAGAAATCACAGCGGAACCCTGTATGGATGATGACTTCCTGACGACATCCACCCTAAAATCACTGAAACTGTCACAGGAGCTCTTGAAGCCATCACATCGTGAAATCGAAATGCGTGTTGACAGTCTTGTCAAGTAGATTCTGACGACGCGTTCTCGTGGCGTACGCTCGAAGGGTTGACACGACCCAGTGTATCGTTTTAAGGACATGAGTTATGGTAATCGTTCTCACCCTCGTTTGTTGTTCGACCCATAGCAGTTAATTACAGCCCCCTCCAGACAGTTATTCGGAAAAAAATTAAAGGTTTTCACTGAAAGTGTATCTGATAATAATTGATGATTTTGCATGTTCTTTTTTTTTAGTTTTTGCAATTTAAAAAGAGTCTACGTTCTTTGATTAACGTAATTAAATAATGCTTAAGTAGATAAACTGTATCATTTTCTTTTTAGTTTGTGTAGATTTTGATAAAACTGTGTGGATGGTTTTTATAATTATTCGAAATACAACTGTTCTCTTATATAAATTTGTTATCATAAAATATTCATAAATTTTCTTCAGGAAAAAATAAATCATTCTACTTATTTATTAAATTGCAGAAATAATTTGGGATATAGTGACATCTAATAAATACATTGGACACTATACAAAACTTCTTATATAAAGTTAACTGAATATAATATCTAATTCAGAAATCTTTAATCATTCCAGATAATAATTTGAGTCAATGAAACTTATTTATGTTACAAAGAAATAAAGAATGATACCAGGAACTCATTTTTATATTCAGTATTCATAATATATATATTTAAAATCTTCAATTATATATATTCAATACATTTTATATACTTAAATAATTGTTTGTATTAATTAAACTGTTGTGCAACTCTAAAACAAAAATTAACTACTATTTTAATTTTGATAAAAACAACTAATATGTTAAGCAATTAACATATTAAATATACAAGCATTTATATTATAGTAAATTATAACAATTTTATATAAAGGATTATTAAAATGATAAGCATAAAGAAAAATATTTTCCTTAGTGTGTATATTTCTCCACTTACGGAAAGCATAGTTGGCTTTAATATTATTTAAAATATTTATTCGTTCTGAAGGTAATCTCAGAATGTATTGAAATAGATTTAAATTTTGATTTTATTCATATTAAAAAAGTATAAATGTTAATATTATACTAACACCTTGCATTATTCAGTACACTAATTGTAAAAAATACATTTCATCATGGAGGAACATTGTTAACTTTAAATAAGAAATTCTAGTCTAAATCTATCAATAAAAAGATTGGATCTCACCAATAAACGATAAAAAAAACACTTTATTATAAAATTCAAAGTGTGTGGCAAAATGACAGGTTAACAAGTACATAATTAGTACTTGTTAACTTAAAAATATCAGTAAAAATATACATAAAAATTTTACATGAATCATGCCCAATTCTTCTTAACTTAAAATCATAATTACCTATATTAGTTTACAAAGCATTTATTTCATATAGCACAATTCTGATTAAAACTAAACTTTTGTATAGTTTATTATTAACTGTAAATTTAAACGAAGCATCTTACACTTCAATAATTAAAAAGAGTTTGGGTCCATGAAAGGTGATGAGCACTTTTAAATTAATATAAATTGAAACTTATTGATTTTATTTTGGATCAGTTCAAAATCAAATCTTCGTGAAATCTCACTCATAATTCTTACTTTATAATCTTTGGCTTCATTAATATATCAGCCAATAAACATTGCATATTTATGCAACATTATTATTTGTCAAAGTGGTAGTGTGATTGAATTTTTTCTCCATATACAATCCGTTTCAACTTAAAGTTCATCAGCAAAAATTCGGATGACATTATAGTAAATGAAATTTATACAATTAATCCATGACGTTTTTCATATATATAATTCAAACTATTTGAATATACAATATCTTATTTAACTTGTAATATTATTTGTTTCAAATCAATTTCAGCATGAATTCAGAATTTTATTTTCGTTAAAAACAGATTGTAGATATTAAAATTCAGAAACTGATTTTTTTTAAGAAAATTAAATTGTATTTCCTGTATATTGGAAAGATTTAAGTTCCATAATTATTTACATTTAGATATTATATTATTAACAGCATGTTAAAAGCATAACGAACCACAAGTGCATTCTAATATATTACACATAGTTACGATTATAAATTAGTGCAACATGATTTTCAGTAATTACAAAAACAGGAAAATTATCACATTTATATTTTTTATAACTGTATCAAAAAAGGCATCATATATGAAAGACTTTAATATTCTCGTGTGAAGCGGATTTCAGAAAAACAAACGAGATTTATTTAGCATTTCAATTAGAAAGCATATTAGCTTCAGCACTTTACTTCAAATTATACTAGTCTTTCTCCGTGAAAAACATGCGAAAAAGATTCATTTACTTGAAAAAGACGTTACCTGCAATAAAGCGGTGGAAGGTTGTTTGAAGAGGTCGAACATTATCTACCGACTTCTTTTATTAAGGCTTGTTTGAGTAGAAAAAGAAGCGAAACATTTCTTTCAAAAAAATCTTTGAGGCTATTCTGCTATTCGTCAGTTTTTTTACTAGACTTTTAGTTCTTTAAAGGTAGAGCTTTGTCCATGGAAAAGAATTGGCTTATTGTGGGCTCTGTTATTACTCTACGTGAATCTCTTTGCTGTTTTTCAAACTGCTCTTTCTTTAGTAAATGAGAAACGAAAGAACTTGAGTGAGGCAATTTTTGCAGAATTAAAGAAGCAGAATATAATCACATAAATCAAGAATAAAATTTCTGTGTAAGGTCAAAGTCTGCCTGTTTTTATACAAGTAAAAAATACTGGAAACGAATTTGCGATATTTTTTTATAAATAGATAAATTATCAATTTATGGCATCTTTTTTTTCATCGAAACAAAAATCAATTGAAAAAACAAATGAAATTTTCATTATTAATATAAGATAATGCTGTAACATATTTTTTTAACTTTTTCTATTAAGATTACTTGAAACAATAAAAATTACACTGCATCTACACTGTAGTTCTAAAACATGAAATTTGAATTTTCCTAGAATTAAATTTTTGATTTTATTTGCACTTTCACATCAATATTATACCTCTGGACGAAAAGAAATTTTAGTTTATTACAAATCTATATGGTATACAAGAATCCATACATAATTCTAAATGGATATAGTATATCAGGATGTGATAAATAGAATTACTACACCCTTGAATTAAAAGAATTTTTCATTTGAAATTAAATTTACAATTAAAAAATATTTCATGAACTAAATCCAGCCCATCATAAATCCTAAAAATTGTATTAATCTAAGTTTCCAAAATATCATGTTAATCAAATTATTTAAAAAAATATTCATTTGCTGTAATATCTATTACCATTTTGTAACAGTAAAGGTAACTGGTTATAAGGTATATTTATACATACACAAATAGTAACATTCTGGAAACAAATAAAGTCATTTTTTATTGTTTTGTTATTTGTTAAACTATTATTACTGTAGTCACAAATCAACATCTATGCATCATAGTAGTGTATTGATGATTAGAATATTTATATCTGCTTATATTTAAAAAATGTAAGATTAATACAATGTTTTTCTAAAAATTCCAAAACAAAATGTAAAATGGGAAAAATTTCTACAATAAAAGAAATTTATTGCTTTTTTAAGCAAAAATGAATTAAATGCCATTAATGTTTAATTGCATCAAACTCTATGAAAGCATAGATAATATATCATAAAACAATTTGAATTAGTATTAATCAAATTTAAAACACTACCAATCATCTTTAAAATCATAAAATTTTGCCTATTTTACGTTTTATCTTCCCGCTGATTCTTTTCAAAAAAAGCTGTTAGAATGAGAAAAGCCTGAATGTTCTGCGGAATTCTTGGAAAAGCTTCGATGATAAAATTTTATAAGATGCACGTATTTTACATAGTAAAAGTGGAACAGAATTTTATGGTAAAACATTATTCATGTTTTATGCACAGCATTACCATATGCATCAGAATAAAAAGTACCATAAAATTATCTAAATTTATCATATAATATATTCATAAGATATTTAAAATTACAAAAATATATTCTTTTTAATCATCATTTTTATTATATTAAATTATCAAAATGCTTATTGATATAATCTCATAACTTTCATTAAATGTTTAATAAATTTGCACTTAAATCATTATATTTAGGAAATTTGATGATAGAAAATCAAACTTGATGATCATTAAAATAATTTTATTTCATTAAATTGCTATATTTTGGCAGAAAATGCTTTTATTCCTACTCTTAAAATAATAAAAATATTTTACTCTAGGAAATTTTAAATATTTAATTTTAGACAAAAATGAAAGCAATTAAATTAATAAAACATAATACAAAACCATCATGTACTAGAATTGCCATATACTAAAAAAAAACAGAAATAACGAAACTTTTAAATTTGTATCATTGCTTTTAACTTAAGTAAAATAAATAATGTTATACAAGCATAAAACTTATATTAATTCAATAGTACATGCTTTGAATATTTTATAGTACAAAATCATCTTATTAGCATCTAATATTTTTATAAAACACAAATTTCCTATAAAAACATTTTCTCAAAATAAACAAAAAATTATCAAATCTTACTATTCTTCAAAAATATTTCATAATGGTTTTGAAAATATTCATAGTAAATTTATGAATTGAAAAGATATCATTTTTCTCCATTTCTTCAAAGACTTATCTTATAAGAATACCTTTAATTATCTTCATATATTAAAGTAATTTTTTTAAAAATGGCAAATGACCTTATTCTGCATTCTCTTAATAAGCTCATATAGACGTAAATCAATTTCCTTTAATTATGAAGAATTTCTTTATATTTTAAATGTGAAGCAAAATAAAACGTATGGTTTCTTAAATGTTATTAAAATACTTATTTAAATGTAAAAAAAGTATTTTAATTAATGTTGACGGCCCTTTGAAATTGTACGTGGACATCTATATTATGATTATAAAAATATTGAGGCAAATATATATTTTGATGTTTTAGTAAACATAGGATTCTACATTAGACTAAATGTAAAAAAAAAAAAAAAAAACCATCTTAAGGTAAGTATATTTATGAAACTTATTAATAGTATTATTTGTACTGAAGTTAACTGTTTTAATTAAATATTCAAGGTTGAATGAGATTTCATTCACATTCACCTACAACCTTTTTTTAAAACAGGTTTTAAATAGCCTAACAAAACTAAAAAGCTGTAAGATATTTTAAAATCTGTTGCATATTCCAGAATTTTTTCATATTTAATAGTTAGTAATCATGAATGCTGAAGGGAGGAAACCTGGAAAACTTACAAGCATCTACACAGGCAAACGTACAAGCAGAAAGCAGAATCGTGGCATTCACCTTCCATTTTTAAACAATGGATGAGCTTGAACACGAGATCGCCATTCTGATGACCTCGTGTTCGTCTTATAGTACTAAATCATGTACTGCCCACGTCCTAAACTACACAGCCCTGTATTTTTATGTCATGATGAGCCCAGTAAATTAATAAAAAAGTTCTTTTGGGAAAACATTAAATAAAAATTTGAAACTATGTTTCTACTAAATAATAAAAATTGAAACGAAAGCCTAATCTATAATAAATTTTAATTATAAATATTTACCTTACAAATATTTATATATAAACATATTATGCAATATTAAATTAAAATAATAAACTCTGAATTTATATTAAATGTATTTTCAATTCTAATGAAAATTATAAATTAAAAAAATAATAAATGTATTCATATTTTCAATTAATTTAAAATGTTAGATTCATAAACATCATCTATATTGTTGTAAATCGAATGCAAAATATCTCTAAGTTTTTGTCGATTCATAATAATAAATCTGAATAACAGAATAATTGGAAATCAAGATGATTCAATTGAGAGTATAGATTTTTCTAATTACATTTTTTCCCTTTTAAAATAAGACTTAAATAAAATGTCAAATGATATCTGTTGATATGCTAATATTTCATTCACATTCAATTAATTATTTTTTCACATAGACTTAATTATTTTATTCATCATGAAATAAAATGAATAATTAATTTTATTCTAATTTCCACATTAATTAATTAGAGTTAAATGTTTCACGTAATTTTTTTAAGTACGGATGATTTTTCCTGTGATTTTAAAAAGATTCTATGGCATCATTCGAAAATTAATAACTGGTTCTTGTTGCGCGTTCGACACAGGGTGGTTCGGATTGGCTCTCTCTCCCATCCACGCAGTGGGAGCGGGAAAAGTGTCCCGCCGACGATTGCAACATCCTTAGTTCGTGTTTTATTTTCACGCTCGGCACCAAATGATGAGCTAGTAGCCTAGAGCCGTTCTTTTTATCGAGTGTGACAGCAGTAAAAGAAGTATAATGTGTTTTAAATTTCGATTTCCACAGTAATTAAAGTGTGTCCTCCATGCCAATTATGATGTGACTTTTTAAATAGATAATTATTCGATTGTTTCTGCACGAAAATAAAATTTGGATTTTTATTGAAAGGTATGTACTTGAAATTATTCACTTGCCAAACATATTTAAAAATTCGCGCAATTTTTGATTTTCAAAAAGCTGAGAAATAATGACGTTCAGATAAATTAATAACAGCTATGATTAATTAAATATGTGGAGTATTTATGATTATTTAAATGTAGAGTTATACGCTTATTTAAATGTAGAGCTATGATTATTTAAATGTAGAACTGTGATTACTTAAATGTGGAGTGAATTTCATAAGACAATTCTTATGCAACTAATGTTTCTTAAAATACTTGTAACTGATATACTTTAATCATTAAGATTATTTTTAATGTTTCGAAGTTACATTCTTTAAAAAATTGTTGGTAAATTAAATACTTTAGTCAATTTTTTTTATAATTTGAAGCATTTATTCTATTTTTGTAAAAGATATTTTTCTTTAATTTGCATCCATTTTATATTCATATTTTTCTATAAAGTTAAAAAATATACAACATGCTTTAACTCTTTAAAATTCTTCGTACAGCGCATAATCGCTTATTGCATTTTGAAACAATTCATTGATAAATGTTGTGTGATTAAGTCTTTCCTAACATAAGTAATGATAAGTAAATTATAAACAATTCAAAAATGAGCAGCTTAACTGAAAATTAACGTGTGCATTATGTTTCCTTCATATACAATAATAATTTCATTCACTTTGTAAAACGATTATGTTTAGTAATATAATTTTATAAATTGCAGAATCTTGTACAATATTTAAGAAATATTAATGTTATTATCTTAATTGTTTTATTATTAACAATGTGTAATTATAACATCGATTAACGTAATAATTGCATTTTTCTGAGGAAAATGAAATATTTTAAAAGAGAAAAACTGAAACGTTCATCATTTAAAAATAAAAAATCAAATACGTTAATTGAAGAAAAATATTGATATAATATTAATTTTTGAGAATTAAATATTTTAAGGAGATTTAATTAAAATTAATGAGTTAATTTTAATGTTTTTATTCTTCTTTTTAATCTACTTCCCCTAAGACAGTAATAATAGTTTTGAATTTTTAAGAGCATGTATAAATTTTCGCAATATTAAATCTATAGGGATTAATTTGGCAATCTATTGTGTCACTAAGCACTTTGTTATACTTCCTGTGAAGATCTTTTCCCAGAGAAGCATTTCATGAAAAGACATCGCTTTAGAGATTTCACCTTTAATGTAATGAAGGATTACTCGATTTACCTTGTCACATTTTTTCAATCCTAACTTTAAACTAATCGAATCATTAAGTGACTTTTCAACCGTAATGTACTTAAACAAAAATCTAAGTTTTTTTTTTACAACGTAGGTCTCACTTTGTTAAACGAAACTTCCGGTAAAAATAATTACATTTCCAAACTTGTGTTTCTTAGGATAGGTGCGGTAATTTACTTTTGTTATATTCATATTTTAAATATACATAAGTATACAATTACATTATGTACAATTTATATATTATCTGTCTTCTTATATAAGTATTCTTACGGCATAACTGTCGTTTTAAAGTCACAGCCCTTAATTTTGAAGCATGAGTACATGACATTTGTTTTCATGAATATTTATAAATTTATTGAATTTATTTTGTTGTTTAAGTTAAATAGGTAAAATAAATTAATTGATAGGAAAATTACTCATGCTGCACTTTATACGTTTGATTTTTTTTTCTTTATTGTAAATTCAGTACTTTTCTAAATTCTTATTGTAACACAATCGATTTCACTTCAGACAAAATGAGAGTTCTGATTAAATAAGACTATATCCTATATTCAACTAATTTGTTCTGCTGAATTAAGTTTTTACGGTTATCATCAATTCACTGCATATTTTTTTTCAATTTATGTTAATAAATAATTCTATAAAGTAATTTCAAATCATATAATTTTTATGTATTTTATAAATATTTGATAGTTTTCTATATTAATTTAGAACAGTTATATGTGATTTGCTTTAAAGCATTTGTGAATATTTGGGGTTACGAATCTTTTGAATCTTTTTTCACTGATACTTTTTACGAGAAAACATTATAAATATTTAAATAGCAAAATAACCAGATTCTTCTTACTTGATAATCATATTTTTTAAAATATAAATAATCGAGCACATTAAATGACAGAAGTTAACTAAGACTACATGTTCCAAATGTGAGTTATTAGTTGAAATGTGTATCCTTGCGAGGAATAAAATGAGTGGGATAGTAAAAATAAGAGTGTTTTTGATCGAAACACTAATGGCTCAATTAGAGGGAGATCTTGAGATACAAGTATAGGTCGCCTGGGCTACAATTTGATTTACCTTCCAATGGCTTCAGTTAATTATGATGTCTGCGTTTTAGCACCTCCCTTAAGAGAACTAAACCTAGAATTAGAAGTCGGCTTTTAAAGCCTACGTATTTCTTGATATCGGCAATTGCCCCTTTGGCGAATAAAATCCAGCCACTATGATCAGTTTTATCTAATGGTTTCTTTAGCCTTGTGCTATTTTTAATAAAGTCGATATTTTCCCTATTTTTAAACGTAGATTTCGGTAAATATTGTTATCTAGATTTAATATTTCGATAAAAAACGTTGCGGTTTACCACAATAAATGTAAAATTTACGAGTTTAAATTTTTATGAATTATATATATATATATATATATATATATATATATATATATATATATATATATATATATATATATATATATATATATATATATATATATATATATATATATATATATATATATATATATATATATATTATTTTTACATAATTATTTTTATCCTACTCTACAACACTGCCCTTCACTGCCTTTTATCTATTCTAAATTAATTCGAAGTCATAAATATTTTTTTAATTAATCTTATTTGCAAAATCTTGATTTATAGGTAATGATGTTTCATGCAATTATTTATTAGATTTTAATTTAAAATTAATTCTGTTCTAAGTATTAATAATGATTCGTTATTGAATTTATTTTTCTCTTCGACGTTAAAATTTATGTAGAATATAGGATTGTTGAAGATTGTTTTTATTTTCTGAAATCACATTAAAAAATCTTTATTTACTTAAAGTAATGGACACAACAATTAAAAATATTTGGACTTTTCCTTAAAATCTGAGTTAGCTAAACATTGGTATTGTATGAGTAACTTCATGTTGTCAGGAAAAATTAAACACAAATCAATATTGAAGCTAAATATTTCCTGGTCTATCAGTGGTATTATTTTATATTTATTGAATTCAACTTATTTTCTAGATTATTATGAATCAAAAAGTAAAGTGAATATAACGGAATGTAATAATAAAACGATAAGAAAATTTCATTATTTATTAAATTGTTTTGTCATTAAATTCAATAAATATTTTTATATACATTCAGAGAACACACTTCTTTAAGTTTTTCTTCTCTTTACCTTAATCTGTAATTTCGAAATAAAATAGCAATGTATTTATTAATTTAAATTTATTAACAAACTATAAAAAATAAATAAAACATTATATAAAACATTTTTATTAAATGTCATAAATACAGTAGTTAACATTTAAATTTTATGGAAGTAAGGGGAAAACAAGATTAGATGATAAAAATTATTTTAAAGCTGATGAAAATAATTTATCTACGCACAGTTAAAAATATTTTTCTTTTGTAAAAATTATGCGTGAAAACCAGAAAGATTTATAGACTTAACTATAATAATTTTCAATTCAATGTAGGATTTATAAAGTTTGCTTTAATAGCCTGCAAGCAAGAAATGTTAAAATTTTAGAAAGACTATAGCTAAGGATACATGTTTTATACTCGAAATACAATGCTGTTCAAATAATTTATGTAAAAGAAATTCCTTTTATGATATAAGATTTCGTTACAAAAAATGCTATCATTCTCTATTTTATGAAATGGAAATCTCCTATATCAACCTTTCGTTCCCTTAACTCAGAAGTAATGCCATACCTGCTTTCCATTACGGAAAATGCATTTTGTATAAGTGGATGATCTTTCAACTAAAGCAAGGAGTGAAAAAAAACTTCGATGGTACAAACCTTCTTTTGAATTATGAATGACGGTCTCTGCTACTGATTAATGAGGATCGCTTTCTTACAACTTGCAAAGGAAATAAAGCATCAAAAGAAGAAAAATCTCGTGGGTTCTCAATATCACAGTTCAAGGTCGCCATTTTGTTTCGTAAAGTGTCCGCCATATTGTCTATTAATGAGATTCGAGTCAAGTGCTTGGTGGTCTCAGACTAATTACCGGGCCAGGCATTCGCTGACAGCTGGAAACAAATCGTCGTCAGACAGATTGTAGACACGGACACGAGACACTTCAAGAACTCATTTTATTATTTGAGCGTGATAATTACCATAGTACCTGTTTGATGATTGATTGGAATGGGATCAATGATATCTCCTACGCACCTTTTGCGTATAGGATGAACGTACATTTTAGATGTGGGAAGTAATATAAACGAATGGGATAAAAATGATTTTTATTTTGTCCATTTTTAAAAAAAAGAAAACATGTATTAACTCTCATTGAAGTAAAACATAGGATATAAATTACCTTATCTATCACAATTTAAGTGATTTTGGTAATGAGAGAGGTGGAGTTAATGATTTATGGAGCAATTTAAATATTCATATTTAATAGTTGTGTTTATTTATTGTGTGCTAAATAACTGTTTCCACTCAATCTATTTAATTTATTCCAATTTTTACTGAACAAATAAATAAAGCATGTTTATAACATGAAACTCAAAATTAACGAAGTTAATTCAACATTAGAATAAGTAAACAAATCATGAAATAAAAGCTTTTATAAATATTTTGCAGCATTAATTAAAATTTAAAATTATTTATTAGATATAAATCTAGGTTATTTCAAACATTTTGACTTTATTCCAGCACCGTATGCATACATTCAAGTTAAGGATGGTTGAATTTAACAATTAAACTTTTGGATATTTATTTCAATTACTGACATCCTTTTCCTATACTTATTTTAATAGTTCTAAACTACATAGAATTCTTTTTAACTGAAATTGGGTTTAAATTTCATTGATTCTGCCAAAAGAGAGACAAATAAACAAAGCAAAAAATTATGGTTTTGGCAATAATATCACTCATTTTAAACATATCTTTATTTTTTACATCATTTAGTACTTTCTGTAGCAAAAGATATCAAATCTAAGCATGAAAGTTGCCTAGAATATTTCAATTTATTTCAATGTGTCCTAAAATTATGGATTCAACATTAATGTCTATTTCTATTGTATTTAATTAATATGACTTCCAGTCTCTTTGTACTACTTAAACCAAGGCGTAAAATGTCTGGATACCATCCATGATTTTCTTATGATCCTCAGAACTAAAGTGTTCATATTAATCTTGACCACATTAGATAGTTTATTTTTTTCAACTACAACCGTTCCATATTAAAAATTATCAGGGAAATAAGGGAATTCAATGTTTCCTATTATCAACAATTCTGGATCCTCTTTTGGCGCCATCTTTCGGAGGAGTCTAAGAGCAAAATCGTAGTTTCACCTCCATTGTGTTCTGATTAAACAAAAGACGTACATCTCTGACTTAATTGTGCATAGCCATCGGCTAGCAAACTTGGCTTGTCCAAGTGTCATAAGTAACAACAACAACATTCAAGAATATTTCCAAAACAGCTCTGTTGAAAATGCATTGCTAATTAAGAATAATATATGTCGATTAAACTAAAATAATTCATACGAATCTTGAAAAAATTATTGTGTAAAGATTTTAATCTTGTAAAACTTTCTAAAACTAATTAGAAATGAGATTTAAGAAATGATTAATAGAAAACTTATAATTTATAACATAAGTTGAAATTAGAAATAAAGATTTTAAAGGAAATAAAAGCCAATTAAATAACAAAAAAGTTAATAATTGAGAAAAGTTCAGGGAATTTTTAATGTTACAACTTAGTGATATGTATTGGAAAACTATGTGTTTTCTACATGTCGAACAACAAAACATTCAGAAAATTGTCAGTGTTTTGAATAAAGTCTTTCAGTTGCTGTAAATATCCGCATATAAAATTGTTTATTTTTAAGTAATATAGCCAGTAATATTACTATTTACTTAGAAGGCAAAATTCGCAAATTTTATCTTACTTACAGTTGAACAATGAAAAAATTAAATATTGTTTCTGCTTCCAAATATCTGCAAAAATATATACTTATAACTTAAAAAGATGTTTTTTTTAACCTATGAATTTAGTCCACCAATTTATTCCAAAGAGAAATACCTTTTTTAATAAAAAGTAATACTTTCATTTCTAGCAATTAAGTTATCCATTAAGTTTAATTATATAACTATTTGTGTTATTTAAATTTTTAATACTAAACAATATTAATTTTTCCTACATATACATATACTTTTACTTAATTATAAATTACTGTACATTTTTCAAAATATGGTTATACCTAAGCCAACTTACAAATATCATTGAAAATATGCTTTGAGGAATGCGAATTTTTTCTTGTCTGACTCTCAGTGCATTATTTGTGTTGCTTAAATCCAAAATTTAGAGATGATTGCAAAATATCGGGGTGAAATGAGACAGATTTTTTAAACATGCATCTCTATCCTATGTTTGATTTTTAGTCATTGATATTATTTAGTTTAATAAAAATTTAAAGTTTAAACATTAATGTTTAGTTAAAACTTGATTTTTAGCAAGTATTCAGTGCTAAATTTCTCCAATTTTCAGATAAATGAGGAGTTTATTTATTCTAGATGTCTACATCTTTTGTTATATGAAAATATGCAATAGTAATTACATCATTTATGCTCTTTCTTATCCAATAATTGGGAATTTCATTCCCATAGGCCTTTCATAACGCCAGATTTACAAGATAACTAAGAATTGATCGATTTTCTTACTTCTTAAAAAGCTAGCATCACATTTATAACAATATTTGAGTTGCTTTTGAAACGATATCGTAATTTGTTTTTTCGTATAATATAGATTTTCACTTTTAAAATTATTTTCAGTACTTTTTATAATTAAAAATTTTATAGAAAGAATTGTGTTAACAGTAAAATTATTAACAAAGAAATGTTAGACTGAGAATATCATACTTTGAATTTGTGGAATTTAAGATTCCTTTCCTTTCATAATTAATAAAATAACAATGAGTTCACAAGTAACAGTTAAATAACTGATTATTTCATCTAATAATAAGCACAAAATATCATTGACATATTTAAAAAATATTGCAACAAAAACAACAGTGAAATAATGATAAGATTCATCTCCCTAATATTATTGAAATATAATTAACACTTATAAAAAACTTACAACACTTCAAGCTTTTAGCGATCATCTATATTTTTATACAGTGATATCTTCAATTATAGAAAAGTGATTTTAAATACAATTTTTAATTAAATTAAAAATACTGAATAAAGAAAAAGTATACCAGTTACAATAAAATTTGTTTTACGAAATATTCAAAAAGAACTTTGTCATGATTTACTTCACAAAATTGTAAAGTTTATATAAGTCTGTACCTAAACGACATAACCCAGATTAAAAAATTTCAAAACTTAAAGAAAATTGTTTCTGTCAAATTTTATTTTGTGTTTTTCTTTGCTATTTTATTTTAAATAAAACTTTAGGCTTAAATACCTGACATTGATAAAAATATTTTATTTCAGATAATTGTGCAATATTGCTTAAAATCTTTTGCTATGTTTGTGTATCCACCCTGAATTAAAATCAAATAGGAATCATTTTTTGAATAGATTGAACTTCAACGATTAATTTAATGTAAGATAAAACCTTTTCTACTATTAATACCTTTTAATAAATTGAAAAATTATATATATTTTTCAATTTATTAAAGAGTATTACCGTATATATAAAATTTAATAAAATATATTGCGGGTCCTATGACAACAAGGTATATTTGAAAAATCCTTATTTTTCCAAATACTGATGTATTGTATTATTCATAAATTTTAATCGTTCAAAATATTTATATATATTCTCCATATCAAACAAAATTATAATGATTTCTATGTTCACTAATAACATTTATTTAGTTATTTGATTAAGCTTATCATTCCTTTTCATTTTTATTTAAAAATGGTTTTGAATGTTAAATAAGAAAATAAGATTTTACCCGATTCAAGAAGATTTTGATAATGTTTTCTTCCGCTTGCATTTTTTGATAGTTTTTCGATCTTGTTCATGTTTAATTTTCACACCTTAGAAGGTTCAGAAATTATCAAGAACTATAATCAAACATAATAAAAATTATTCTGAAAATATTGCTTGCATTCTAGAATGGCATAACTTAAGTTATCAAGTTGGTTCATTTTTTTGCATAGCTGATATTTTAACTTAGATAAAAAAAACATTTGTGTATAAAAAATAGTGCATTTAATAAATTCAAACAAATTTCTTAAGGATTGTTCCATGAGTTGCGGTTTAAGATGTGACAAAACCTTCAGATTGTGATGGAATGACTAACAGCCTTAATTATAAAATTTATACATTTAATGACAATTTAATTAAATTACTTGGCTGGAAACATGAAAAATGTAGATTTTTATCAAACCTTATGCAAATGTATGAGATTTAATATTTATAACTTGTTTAGAAAAATGAGTTGGCAAATGTTAATGATATTATAATATTTATTCTGTAGCAAACGCTTACATTTGAAATTAACTATTAACTAGAAAGTTCTTAAGTAAATTACTCATACTATGCAACAAATTGATTGAAGATTTAACGAAGGATATTAATAATCCCCCTTCTTTTAAAATCAATTATGCAAATACATAATCTAAATATTCAAATTTGTGAAGATTTATTAAATTAAAGATCCTATCTGAAAACGTTTCCTTAGAAATAACTTGATATTTTTGCATAATTGTTATTATGAATATAAAATTAGATATTATGATAATTATTACCTAATTAGTTAATTCCAATATTACGAATAAAGTATACTAGAACTATAAAAATAATCCAGTTATATTTTAACCGAAATAATTAATAAATTAATTTTTCGGATGTATTGATGTAACCACAATTTGGTTATACTTTAAAAATTTTGAGAATCTATTATAAAACAAAACACACATAAAAGATAATTAAATAGAGATAATCTGATATGAACATTAATAACAAAATATATTAATTAAAATACAGATTCATAGGAAGATAAAATTTAATATCTTAAAATATATTATTCAATTTCATATGATTTTAGGTTTCAAATTTCAGAAATAAAAACTATTAACCAGACACATTATGATCATAAATATTTTTATTCAGAAATAAAATATGAAGTTATTTTAGCGTTTCTTTTAATAAATGTCATACATACAGTTATTTTTTCACCGATTAATGTTCATGCGTCTTCTTTCTCCAATGTCTCAAGCTATTTTCCGTCGGGGTTAAAAAACTCAGCTTGCAAAAGAATTCAAGGAATGACGAGCTGCTTTATGTCATAATTAAACCAGTGAATTATAGCCACTTGCCACTGCAAAACCATTTCGTCTTACAAACCACATCAGCATCATATTTAAAGCAACACTATCTAACAATTCTGATTAGAATTTTTTATTTACTTTAAACATTTGAAAATACACAAAATGCTGTAAATTTTGCTTAGTGATTCAATTTTGTAAATTTTTTGCCGAATGCATTTTGAGTTGCCGTAAAAATCAGTGTGTTTCAAAGTAATAGAAATTAAATTTGCAGTAATAATTAAAAATATATTGCGTGGGGTTCAGTGTAGAATCGAGAGAAAAAATTTAGAAAGGGGGTTTAGAAAAAACATTTGGCGATACATCTTGTTGATTAAATTCAATTTCTGGTAATCCAGTTAACCTTATCTTTGTATAGCTTTTTTGTATCATTTAATATCACATAAAAAATTGTTTCATTATTAAAGTCTTGAAGAATTTACTCTTTTAACATCATCTACTACAGTAACTGATGGTTGATTTCCCTGTTAACAACTTTTTAGACCGAATAGGCAATATTAACTGATTGCAAATACAATTTCTTTTTGCAAATTCCATTGAAAACCAATAACAAAATAATCAGAAACACAAGCTTATAATATATTTTTATTTTTAACAACAGCATTAAAGGGTATATTTTTTTTAAAAAAAATTTAATTTAAAAAATGGCTGTGTAAAGGAATTTTATGTTTTCTAAATAAAATATATTTATTAATATACTTATATTAAAATAATTTTAACTATTTATTTTATATTGCATCAGAAAATAATTATTCTGTTTATAGCTTGTTTTATTACCGTTAATCATTTATTCCATTACTATACATTTAATAGTATTTAAAAAATTTTTAGTATACAATTGGCAATAATATATATAAATATATATCCATCTTCTTTTATATGCTTAAAAGTTCATAGAATATTAATCAAGTTTTATGATACTAAGAATTGAAAAAACTGTTTTTTTAAGTACATTGATATATTTATAAGAAAATATTCTTAACTATTGCAAGCCTTTTAATTATTGCTGGATAGTTAATTATTTTCACTTATTAATTAATAAATTTCCCTTCTTTGTTGATTTACTTGAAATTTAAGAAATAATTGTGATTGTTTAAACTTTGTTTATTAATTTCTTGTTTTTAATGAGATAAAATATCTTATAAAATAGTTATATTTTATTTTTTCAATAAAAAGGACTTTATATTAATTACATTTCCTGTATCATAATACTAATTAGGAAAGTAAAATATTATTAAATATACCCACTTAAAATTTGATTGTTGGAAGTTAAATCAATACATTTTGTCCAAGTAATTTTCTTGAATTTTGACAACGGTAATCATTAAATGTTTTTCAATAAAGCATGGCACAAATTAAAAAGAATACTTCTCCAGAATTGAGAGCATTTTTAACTTGTGCCTTTAAGATTCCATGCGAAACTCTATCAAGCAATATTAATGGGAAGCTTTAAAAGAGAACACGTGTTGTATTAGCATATCGTTTTCCTCCATTAATCAAGCCGCTGCTGTCATCTGTAATTTGTAAGGTTGTCTGTCTCAAATTTGTCTGATAAAAGAAAAACTAATGTTAATGTGTAGGTGTATTTTCGCAAACGAAAAAGTTATAGAACACTTCCCTGTTATTTTATGCAAAAATCTCTGAATAATTTCTATTTGCTAAATATTCATTATTTTTGGATTATTAATCTTAACTTGCTAGGAACAAATCCTGTTTTAAAGTATATTAGTCAATCGGCTTAGTAGTAAAAATAAAGGTACTGCTTAATTTCTATTTAAATATTTCAAGGCGAGTTGTTGGTCAAACTGTTAATAATATTAAACATTCACTTACCATCAATTAGATGTATTTGTAAATTTCGATATTGTAGTTTTAATAAATGCAACAATATTTTTGTTATGTTTAAATGTTTGCTTTTTTCTACTGTTTTTATGTTTTTAACAATATTCTTGCCCTACTGTAATTATATCGGCTTAGCATAAACAACATGCATTATTCATTAGATAAAACTTTAAAGCTTAAGTAATGTTTATAAAGTGATTAAACCGTTTATATTTGCTGATTTATAATTTTCTATTGTTCTTAACCTGAACATGCATACTTAATGCTCGTTTATTAAGGTCTCTCAAATTAAAGTAATAATTTGTGGTAAAGGCATGAAAAGTGTTTGCTTGAGTAACATTTTAAAAAATACGTTGAGGTATATTATTAAGAAGCGTATTGTATTAGAATCTCCATATAGAGCTATAATATTAAATATTTCACATGAATTTAAAATTTTTGAATAATAAAGATGGTGCATGTCAGCACATAGTCTATAGAATTCCTGATTTTACTTCCTTTATTCAATATTTTAAGCTCTAAAGTGCACTAATGTATTAAAAAATAGAATTTTTTCCTACAATTTCCCAAAGTGTATTTCCGATCTCTTAGTAAAAATCTTACATGCAGCTAAAATAGCACAATTGCTTGGACATTTCTACTCGCTATCTCTTATCGCGTGACTTAGAAAAGATACCCAAGTGCGAGCTAAACAAAAACACACACAAGAAGGCATTTTTCTTCCTGGAGAAAACAGGCAAATCTCTTTTATTATTAAAAACATTTTTGTTCCATTATCGTGATTGCTTAGGACGTGTCCAGAACTGAATCTCGTCTCTTTCTCACCCTAGAGAGAAGAAGGCTAAGATCTAGTACGTCCATGAACTTGGTACATGATGGGCATTAGAAGGGAAACATTTCAAGGATATTGTCAAGTATATTAAATCGTCTATGGTACAATTTGCTGAACTGGCCGCTGCAAATGGAGATTTCGTCCGCTCTCCGGCGGTAGATGGCACTGCTACACGTCCTCACGTGTTTCATCCTTTCTTGCATCACCGGTCCACTGACAGCGTGGTCAGTAAAATCCCTCAGGGTTCTCAAAGTGAAAAGAGGGGCAGATATGCTTTTTGGATATCGTCTTTTCCTAGGGATGATTTGAATACGAAAGAAATTTATAGAGGCAATTCTTCAGCAACAAAAGTGAATGATATTTCCTTAATGTAAGTTATTAACAAAATCTATCAAATTATTTATAATTAATTATCTATAAATCTTATGTGTTTTAAAAAAACTATAATTGAAATTATTTATTAAAATATTTATTTACCAGTTATATATTCAGTATTAATATATATTCTGATTCTAAAAATATTTTTTGCAGGTAAAAGCATAGATAATAAATTATTAATTTCTTAATTAAATTTTTAAATTTAATTTTTCAGATGAAATTTTAATCTGTCATCAAGCAGTAGTTAATTTATTTTATTTTTCAATTTTGAAAATAAAAATTAA
Organism: Latrodectus hesperus; assembly: GCA_037975125.1. Classification (NCBI taxonomy): domain Eukaryota; kingdom Metazoa; phylum Arthropoda; class Arachnida; order Araneae; family Theridiidae; genus Latrodectus; species Latrodectus hesperus. Next base: position 55,579,947 of record CM075853.1, on the reverse strand, counting down.
TTTATTCCAGAACACATAATTTCCTTATATTCTGCAGTAAATTAATTTTTGTTTTCTTAAATGGTGAAAAATTTAAATCCTTCTTCGCAGCTGTTGATTTTTGAAAAATTTTTACTCATGAAAGAATTTGTTGATATCATTGGTTATTAACTGTAAGTCTTTTAAATGTTTTATTAAATTTCATACCCCGCACTTATCTTATTGGAAAAATTTATAAGCGTTTGACTCTTAGAAAATGTATCAGAATACTTAATCATTTATGTGATCATAATCCAATATTTTGATTTATATAAGAAATGATTTAGTAATAAGATGTAAAATCAGTTGCATACCAATATTTCTTATAAAAACCATAGTAGGAAAAAAATTTCAGTTTTATTTACTTTTTTAAAGTTAGTGAGAAAATTAAAATACAGTTTCAAAACATATTAAAAAATAATATGAATTTAACAGACAACTTAAAACTGTTTTTATTATTTTTTTAAATGAATGTTGGTGATTTCGGATTAAATCTAAGCAAAATTTAGTTTTAAATTTAATTGCGTTCGTTTGTCATATTATTTACTCGGTTAATATTTGTTATTTTGTTAGTATACCTTATCATTTCCCCTTCCATGTTGCATTATTTAACCACGTAGCTTAAGCACACAGGTGAAACGAGAAAAATGCAATATTTCTCCAAGTTGAGACTCGTAAAAATTGACAAAATATACTTTCTTTTTTTCATTTACTATCCTAAAATCCTATCAAAAGAGTCAAAAGAGAGAGAAAGCCTCTGAATGACAAATGCCGATTTGTCACCTTAATTAAGTTTTACTCGTAATAGAGATATAATATTTTATAAATTATATTATTAACTTTGAAATTTATAAAGATGGTTAGTGAATAAATGGGATTAAGTTTATATATTCATGTATATAAAGCATTGTTATTTATTTAAACAAGCTACATCATTCCTAAGCAATAAAAGAACAGGAAAAAATGATTGTATTATATATATATATATATATATATATATATATATATATATATATATATATATATATATATATATATATATATATATATATATATATATATATATATATATATATATATATATAATGTATGTATATAAATTCGTGTGTATTCTGTATGATACCATACTAAAAGAATCTAAAAACTATCCTTGATTAGTAAGTTAATTATTTTTTAATTATCTATCATTTCTTTTAAATTATTTTGAACTTAAGATTATAAAAACTTATATCTTTTTTATTCATATTTATTTCAGAGGTATATTATGTTTCTTATATGAAATATTTGTTTCTACTCTTAAGTCACGCATCTGGAGACTGTCACATGAAGGATATAACTTAATTTGTTTTAACTTGTTGTTTACAATTAAATCTTATGAGACTTCATGCATTCAAAGTCAAAAATATATTTATCAGCTTTTGCTAAAATTTATCATCGACAGAAAAAAATTAATAGGATTCATTATATAAATGCAAATATTATTGAAATTTAGATTTAAATAATTAACTTACTTCGAATCAGAAATTGTTTTGTAATCCAGCTTTTTGTTTTAAAATTTGACGTTTATAGTACTTAAAAATATATATGTGTTGTTTTAGTATTAATGAAAAAATTTATTATATGAATAAAAAATTTGATTTGCTTAAGCGAATAATTTAATTGAACGAGACTTTGGTATGATTTATTGTACTGTTGAAGGAAGAAGGAGGGATTTTATTACTGAACTTTTTAACGGAAGCTTAACGATGAAATACATATATAAAAATAAATTAAAATGTATAAAAATTTACTCTGAATACATTAATTAAGTAACCACAAATAGTGATATCCTAAAATTTGAATTTGTTATGAGCTAGAAGTAAAAATGTATAAAATGGTAATTAAAAAAATTCAAATAATTACAATTATTTATGATCAAATATATTTTAAAATTATGAGTTTCTTTTTGTCTTAAATATATTATCCGATTAGAAAATATTAATTTACTGAGCTAAAGAAATATGCCTTATTTTATCACTTTATGATCCATATTTTTTTGATTAATCATTTATTTATTATTTGGCTCTAGAGAATATCGAAAAGTAACTATACAAAAATTTAAGAGGTTAAAGATTCATATTTCTCTTCTGATTAAATATTTTTTAAACCACAATTGACATATAATTTCAAATTATAATACTGTTATCAACAGCAGACTGAGACCTTATAATGCTTTTTTACGAAGGACGTAAAATAATATTCAAAAACTAAAAAAAAATGGATTTTCGTTTATTTCATCAATTTAGTACATTAGAAAATCTAATTTCATTATGCTCAAAAATTTTTATTTAAATTTATTTTATTTCCATAACTGCTAGTTTTTTAAAAATATTCTTTAATTTAGAGGAGTAATTTGTATTTATAATTAAGATTATCGCGACTTTATTTGCTTGATAAAGCCTTATATATGTTATACGACTATACAGTACTTGCCTATCTTATGATTATTAATTTAAAAAAGATTTCCCCAAATTATGTAATTTTATTAATGTTTGCAAATTTTTTATTTAATATCAAACTGTATTATTATACGCAATATAGATATTTTAAGAAAATTAGGTCATAAAATGGCATTTGAAAATGCATATACCTTTAAATGAAATTTAATTTAAAAAAAGTATTTTTTTTTAAAATTAAAATAAGCTTTTATTTACTGTTGCACTTTTTTTATATAAGTTAAACATTTTCAAACTTCATCAAATATTATCTACAATATAACCTTTACCTCTCACAAAATTATGCTACCTAATATTGCTTCAGGGAGATTATTTTCTTTTCCTCTGTAATTATCAGGATACGTTGAAATTAGAATAAATTATCATTTAGAAAATGACATCTGATTAAATTTTTTTAAAAGATAAATAATATATATTGCTTCATTAATATTTAATCAGTTAGATACATTAATAAACATTAATTTAAATTCAAATTAAAATAATTTCAATCAGCACTAATTGTAAATCTAATAAGCCTGGCCATTCAAATATTATTTTTTGATTTTCCTGACAAATAATTATTTTCTTAAATTTTTTTCCTACATTGCGTAAAATAATTCTCAATTTTAATTTTTTCATTTACATTAATTGAAGATAATTTGATAATAAGGTCCTGCAAATTTTGTAAAATTATTCTTAAAAAAATAAATAAATAAAAATATTTTACCAAGGTTAAATTAGCGAATTTAAATCTTTTTTCACTCTTAAAAACATTTTTCGAATTCTTCATTCAAATTAGAATGGCTTAAAAAATATTGTATTCGTAGCTATTTTTTTAATCTTTACTATCTGTTTTCAAGAGCTTATTTTTCAGCTCTGCAAAGTTAAAAATCATGACTTTTCTATAAGTGCAGGAGGTGCCATCTATTGTGCTTTGCTTCAACAAAAAACTTTAAATTAAAATATACTTCAATTTGTCCATCTTAGATTTATATAATCAATTATTACTTTCATGTGAATTAACTTTCTCCCTTAAGCTATTTATAAATTTCATTCTATTTCTCAAAACTTAATTATTGCTGTTTACTCTGGTAAACTGAAGAACATAATTTGTTGATGGAATCTCATTCTTAAAATTTTGTTGATTCAAATTAATTATATTATTTAATAAATCAAAAAAATTTTAAAAAATATTGCAAGCGCTGCCATCTGTTGCTAATAAAAATAAGGAAAAACTTTAAAATTCTTTGGAATTTAGAATTTTGCAAAATTTATTTAATCTTCCATGTTCTTCATATAATATGGTAGAAGTATCATTTATATCTTAAAAAAAAATTCACAGATAATATGTATATAAAAAGATTAAGGAAATTCAAACATGAATTCTTACATATAAAACCATGAGAAAAAAATACAATAATTGTTATTCAAAAATTTTATAAAATAGAATTACAATCCAGTTTTAAATGACATATAAATTTCCAATAATTAACCTTGAACCTCATGATTATACTAGTTTTGTATTTATCCCAGGGTAAAAGCAATAAAGTATGAGTGCATGATGCTATGAAATTAAAAAACAAAGAACAAAGAAAAGAAAAGCTGGTAAAAGTAAATATAATTTTAATTAGTTTTACATTAATTTTTGCATTAATATGAATTTTAATAGATATTTTTTATGTTGCTTCTTTGAATTATGCGATGTTTAATGCTGATAAAAAATACGTATCAATGTTTTTAAAAAATACATCAAAAATAATTTATTTTATACTATGATACAAATTAAAAATTTTAATAAACATTTTTATTTGCAATTTTGCAATAAATATTTATTTATGTCGTATAAAATTTAAACAATAATAAGTTTTTGTAAATTTTCATATAAATTAAATTGATTTTTGAAAAATCATAAATATAGTTATTTTATTTCGATAATTTATGTTCGTAAATTTACTACTATGTATTGAAAATTTTACTAAAATTATGAATATTAAAATACCTTTAGACTTTTAAAAGAGTTGTTCATGAATTGTTAGTAGATAATGTTTTTAGTTTAAATATTTTTATAGACATAATTTGAAAATGCCCAATTAGATAATTGATTCATTTATTTTAATTTCATGAGAGTCATTCATAATTATGTAATTCAATGGTGCTGATCAAGACGACTATAATTATGTGATAACAGTAAAAGCATTATTAACTGAACACAATTCCATATAGAATCAAAATAGTTCCAATACAATTACCAACACTAATCTATAAGAAAATGGTAATTTTTGCAGAGTCTTGAAGAGTAGTGTGTAAATTATTTGTGTTGTAAATGACAACTTAATAATTTCATTAATTTAACAATAGTATTAAACTTTGGTTCAATGACATTAAACATTACAAGTGAATTCTACCTTTACAAAAATTATCACAGCTTGCGTACAACTTTGATTCATTGAGAAGGATTGTTATCAAATATATATTAAAATCAATTTTGTTTTAATATTATTTCAGTTATAAATTTAATCTATGCCTTCTCTTTTTGAAAAAATAGTTCACATACGATATAAAGTTGCTTAGTTCATAAAATATTTTAGCAAAAAAATGAAATTATTTTAAAGATGTGAATATAGCGATATAGAAAAATATCATATTGGTACGTGAAATAATATTTCGCATTCAAATAACAGCAGTAATACAGTTCTTTCCCTTTAAAAAAGTCATATTCTTGTAACAGTATCACGCGACTGAGGCATTTTATATTTAATAAAATCAAACAGCTTACTCTTAAAAATAATTTCATACTATATATAATATATATATATATATATATATATATATATATATATATATATATATATATATATATATATATATATATATATATATATATATATATACATACTGAAACCAATGAGTAATGCTTTCAAAACTTCTAGAGCAAAATTTTAGCGCGTGTATTTTTCTTCTTAACATCTTCCATATACGGAAAAGCTTTAAAACGCTGCTTCAGTCTATTTTTCTTGCCCATATTCTTGGAGTTTTTATTTTTTTTACTGAAATGGCAACAAAATTACGTCGTATGTTTTCGTATTACGAGCCTCCTCGAGAATCTGAGTGGCAGGCAAGCACCCGGAAAAAAATAACAAACGTCTTTTCAACAAACTGGATCGAGGCGAGTTTGAGAAAATGCAAATGAAGTAGAGTATCGCACATGACGGGACAGATCTATATCGAACACCATGATGTATTCTCAGAGGGTCGAGGAGACGGAAACAGATGTTCCTTGACGTTTTCTCGACGACCCTTCTGATGGGTGAGAGCGGAGGGTGCTAGTAGAAGTCACAGTGGTAGAGATCGACTGCTAGTTCCGTGCTTTTTCTTTTGTTTCATTTCTGTCCCCCCTCTTCCTTGCTCATCTCGCTGCGCCACTTATATGTCTCTCCAACTATTCTGGGCTCTGGCATTTTTTCCACTGCCATGCGCATAAATAGGAAACGTCCGAGAAATATTTTCCAACTCATGAAAATGTCTTCAGTTTTCTCGAACAGTTACAGCAAGAGTGATAGTTTTTCTAGATGGTGGGCAGTCGCATGAATATAAAGGCTATTTTCAAATAATGTTACATTGTATTTTAAAGATTTTAGGTCATGTTGCTGCAAATCGAGCATGTATTTTTTTAAAAAAATACTACTTATGTGTGTGTGTGTGTGTATATATATATATATATATATATATATATATATATATATATATATATATATATATATATATATATATATATATATATATATGTATATGTATATATATATACATATATATATATATATATACATATACATATATATATATATATATATATATATATATATATATATATATATATATATATATATATATATATATATATATATATATATATATATATATATATATATATATATATATTAACGTTCATATTTACACTGTTAACTGAAATGAAATAATAATGTATTTTTATAAATTGGTGAATCTACACCAATATATATTTCTATAATGTAAGCTAATGCATTTTTTAATTTAAGGAGATAATTAAATAAGTAAAACAAATAATTATAGATTTTTTTATATCTCTTAAACGCTATAGTTAATATAAGTAGTGAATTACGTTAGTTTTGTATAATTATTCTTATTCAATATACCTAGGTTTTGAATTATGTAAATAAACGTATAAATTGCATTGACGTAGTTTATATTAATAAATTAATATTTTGCTTGAAAGTATTCGAAAAAAGATATTATCTTTTAACTAATATTTTCAAGACAATTAGGTTTGGTTTCAGATTTGGTGTTAATGCCTTTATAACTCATTTTTACAAAAATAATAAGCCCATTGTTATTTAAAATTAATATTTTAGCATTCTATAATAGAATATTATTTTGTTTAAAAATGTCAATCACTTTATATCTGTTAAGAAAGCATGGGATTTACTACGTTTAAACACTCAAAGTAATTCACTTTTTGAAACTTGTTGATCAATATTAATGTACATTTTGATTAGAGTTCATTACCCCTAACGTAGTTATAAAAGAAAAAGTGAATAATTGTTAACTCACACAAACCTCGAAACAAATAATAAGCAAAAATGAATTTATTACTTTTTTATAATTAAAAGTTATATAATTCAACTTATTCAGCTATTATTTCAATTTAAAAATTATAGTAATTATTTCTAAAAAACTTATGAAATTTTAGAATATTAATCAGATTTTATTTCCGCTATTCTGTCATTTGAATGATATTGGCTAAGAGATATAAATTTCAATAAATATGCTAAACACTAAAAATTTCCGGTACCATGTTTTCCAGTCTATATATCAGAGGGATATCAAAAACATTCGTGTTTAAATTATTAAAACATTCTATAATAACGCAAATGCAATTCGCGTGCAAATATTGACTCTTTTTCTTACTACACGTAGTCAAATGCATTTTAGAATATTTCGCATTGCGCCCTTCAGCGAAGTGTCACTGTGACATCTCCTTCGAAGTTATGTCACCTTGCTCTTGCCCTGATACGGAAATTGATGGAGCCTCCACAGCCTGCCCTCTTTCCCATTTAATAGAAGGAAGACAGCTTAGGATCTGGACTTCTTCCTGGTAGGGGGTGGGAGTAAAGGGTCCGTCCCCCAACGCATTCCAAACAATCCACCACGCATTGATCTTATATCTCCTAGCATCATATCATCCCGGAGCTCCAGTCATGAGTAAAAATGCTGACGATGTGTGTGTCCCGATGGAAAGTATTCTAAATAAATTGAAAGAAGGATAGCTTCAAGTAAATCTCTCAGTGCTTAAAAGTAGTCGCCAAGCAATTTGTCTTTTGTGTCTACACTAAGAATTCTTTAAAAGGCAACAAATTTGAGGAGCGAAAAAAATAATAGTTGATGATTTTTTTCCATCACTGTATTTTGATCCTGAATTGGATTAGATGAATTTCTTTGAAAGATTATGTGGTGTACATTTTTAATAAAATAAACAACAAAGTAGTTAAATCTTAGGATTAAAGTAAGGTAATTATTTCAAATTTTTTCATGTCAAATATTTCGCATAACATATTCTACAATAAAAAATAAAGTAAATTTATCCTGAATTTTTATTGCTGTTATGTAGAGTTTCATTATCACGTTTATATAAAAAAAATAAATATTATGAGGAGAAATATATTTTTTTCTGATTTAAAATTTTATTAAAATAATGAACTGAAACTTCTGGATTGAATGCCAAATAATAATAGAGATAATGAAAGGTTTGATAATGTGAAAATGAATAATGAAATGGAAGTTTCCTTATAAAATCAATTGAAATTCCTTTAATGTCAATAATTAATTGATGATTTAAAATTAAAAAGAAATTTCTGGTTATTTGGGATAGAAAAAATTTAGAACTGTTTAATAAATGCTATGACTTTGTGAGTATACGTAGAACAAAAAGACACATATACTGTTCTTCATTTTGAAGCTTGCAAAGCAAACATTTTCTTTAATTTTTTACTTTTCTATGTCATTGCATAAAAATATATCTTCAAAATACATTGGAAGTGATTTTTATATTTAATATAGTATTCTGTATTAAAACAAGTTTATATTTATAAATATACATTAATTTTTTTGTATTTCATATTGTAAAAATAACTGGTAATTTTTTACTTATAGAATATTTTTAATACAACAGTTATCCACAGTTCTCAGATGTAATATTTTAAACAAAATGCAGCATTCAACTTTTATATAATTTAACATTTATGCAACAAAAAATAGAAAATTTCAATTTCTATATTCTTTGACTAATTAATATTAGTTGGAAAAGTTCCTGAAAAAATATATTGCATAAAAACTAAATTATAAGACAATATATCTTGCTAGCAATAATAGTTAAAGCCTGGCAAAATAAGGTGTATTCAACTTCAAAAGGATACTTTAATTTACAATAAAATATTAGATATAAATATAGTAAAGATACTTTATATATATAAAGAAGTACTTAATAATAAACTTAAATATATAAAGAAGGATAAGTTGTTAGAAAGGTTGATGGTGAGTGATCCAGAAAAAAATGCAGTAGATGACCAATTAATAAGCCAGCAAGTAGAACCTGAAATCACTCAGAAAGTGCCGTTAATCAACAAGTGTGCACAGCAAAGAGGCTATATGCTTCACAGTTTACTTTGTCCAAGCACTTTCACCACATATGCCCATCTTCCTAAATACTTCATATTCTTCAAAGATGGCCCTTAGTGACACCGTTTAGAGTTGTGAAAAGAGTACAAAAATTTATGGAATTGTATCTTCTTTATAGATATAAATATCGTATAAATATAATAAAATCTTTATAGATATCTTACAACTATCTTTCTAACAACTAAAACTTTTACATGTATTCAAATGCACTATTTCAATTTAAAAAATAAATAATATGTATATATATAAATATATATAAATATATATATATATATATATATATATATATATATATATATATATATATATATATATATATATATATATATATATATATATATATATATATATATATATGGTTATATGATTATGTGATTAAGTTATACGATGCAGTAAATACTAAATTATAAGATATTCTTGGAATTGGTTATAAGTAAAGGATGCGTGACAAATTATAGTTTAATTCATTTTTAAAAACAAGTATTAATTTATAATAAAAGTTTAGATATAAATATTTAATAAATAATCCACACATTCAAATGAAACACCTTTAATTTTATAAAATATTCAAATGCATTTTTGCAGAAGATTCTAAAAAAATATCCGAGTCAAAGGATTTATGGAGAAAATAGAGTTATTAGATTAAAAATCAAAAACTTGGGAAGGACCTTATTATTAGGTTCGAGGACTCATTTATGTCTGATTTACTGCAATCTATGTTCGAGACGAAAAGTTGTGAGGATAACAGTTGAAGTGCGTCTTAGATCTATAAGTGACTATCCAGGCTTCTTCCTTCACTCCACACACACATGACGGGATTAAAACTGGTAATTACAGGTAGAAGCTTGAGACTGCACGCTTACAGGAGAATTACCTTAATCAAGCTGATTACTAAATTGATGAATTGCCTTAATTGCATTTCCCCACCCAAGTATTTATCAAATAATAGAATTAAAATGGTGTAAAAAATGATATTTAAATTAAATTCACTTGAAACTCAGAATTTTTAATCTATTTAATTAATTCGTTTCTGTCTTGTTCTAAATTATTTTTAAAAATACTCATCAATAGTTATCAGTTTTCTATAATAAACTATTATATTTAAAAAATTATGAATTAAAATGAGTTATTTACATCTATGTGACACATTTGGTGAATTAAAACAAATTGAATTTATATGATTATTAAATTTTAAAAGTTATTAAAAACAGATTTCTTATTAATAATTTAGATTTAATTTATTTATATAATTTATTTCGCTTTATTAACTTCGTATAATAAATTAAAATATGTCATTTGTTTTAAAGAGTTTAACTTGAAGTTTTAATATTATGAAAATAAATTTTAAGTAAAAATATTGTGTAAAAATATTATTTTAAATATTATTAAAAACTTCTTTGTTAAGTAGTACTGAAATTTTGTTCAGTAAAACAATTTTTAAGTTTGTGTGAGGATAACTTAAAAATAATATATTATACTCTCTTCTTTTAAATACTGCTGCTAAAAACCACGAATATATTTATTCGGACTTGTAAAAGCTGATATTACAAAAACAGTGCGCATAATTTTAGTTTTTAAGCTCTGTTCTAGTGATAAAGTTTAGCTACACTGTTTTAAATTTTTTAATGCAAAAGATTTATAGAAAAGTCTTTGAGCTTTATTGATGGGATTTGATTAAATCAATTATTTAATCAGGACAATTTTTATAATAATCTAAATAGTATATGTCAACCAAATATGAACCTGCACTATTTAAAGATACTTTATATAAAAGTTAGTTATCTTAATAAACAAACACAAGTACAATTTTCAGCCTTTGATTTGGAATGGACAATGTATCAAGAGAAATCAAGCTAACTTGACTCCACGACTGAAATAATCACAATTTTTTAAAGTCAATTGTTATATTTTGTATGAACACGAAAGTAAAAGTTGACATTGCTTTATTAGAGTAAAAACTGCATTTAAAATAATTGGCCTAAATTTCTATGTAAATTGCAATGTTTTAACTTTTCTTTTTTATTATCTTATATTTTCATACTCTTTTTGTGTGTTCATTGACTGAATATGATAAGAATATTTACTACGAATGACTTTCATTTTTGAGAGAAGTATAGTTACTTTCATAGAAAAATGCGTGAGTTTCGTAAGAAGAATCAATCATATCTTACTTTTTCTTAGAAAAGATTTATTTTTATCTCTATATTTTGTTTTGTTACTTCTATTCAACAATAATTTATTATTAAATATAATCTACAATTCTTTTGTAGTCTCTGCTAATCACTTTTCTTAAAAAATTTGGTTTAATAATACTTTCCAAACGAAACAATAAAGTTAGTAAATAAAATTGAATAAGAACTGTCAAAAATACATTTATTTATAAATATTCTTGAGACTGTATTAAAAAAGTATTTATTACAGTTAAGATAACTATAATATGAGAACTGGTTTTTGAAATAGGTAAAAAAAATCTTTGTATTAGAGTCAACATTCCTTTAAATATTTCTTAATAGTTACGTTGATTTATTTCTTAATATACTCTAAATTGCTCTTGCAGCACTAATTATCGATTACGAAGGATGCATGATTTTAATTTTCAATAAATTTGAAATCATATGTCCTGAGAAATCCATAGGCAAAAAGAAAAACTCTCTAGTTGCAATAACATCATTTATACTGAATCAATCAGAGAATATGAGATACAACTGTCCATGCAGTTTTAACAAAATGTCACAGTTAAACGAAATGTAGTGTCTAGTGAAATGAAATGCAGTATAGTGACTAGGACATTAATTGGTAACCACTAACCAGGGTAAATTGCGATCTGGAGAACATACTCGCCTGGGTAGCCATTGAAAATTTCTTATACCAAGAAATATTAGCATAATACCTGAAACATACAAAAAAGAAATGTACAGCCATTGAACAAAATATCTCAGCTCAAACAAGGGGTTATCAAGAAGTGTATTCAATGAAATACCATATTTCCAATTTTGATGATAGTTTAATGTGATGATGTCGAATGCACTCCAAAAATGTCATACATCCTGATGTCGCCATCATGACTCTTAAAACAAGATGTTTCTTATTTATCTTTTTGTTGATCTTTTTATACGGAATCAGGATTACCCTGAAACAAAATATCATATCGTTGTTGTTTCTAGGTTCTTCGTTAATCACACCATTGAAGGGGCTACTGTATGAGATGTGGAATCAAGGATAGCTGAATTCCTGGTTGCTGACTTGACAATCTATACTGCTGTAAATGTATTCGAATTATTCGTGCTGACACTTATTTACTTAAAATTGATTTAATTTCTCCGAAAGTATATAGTTGTGGTATTCAATAAGAATACACCAGCAAAATCGTGCTGGATAAATTTCCATATGGTAATTCTGAACTAATCGATTTCAAATCCTGCAAATTGCCAAAGTATTTAAACTTTCGAAAGAAGTAATTCAATGTTACAATGAGCTGCATTCCTAATTCGATTCCTGATTACTGACTGAACAATCCATACTGCTGTAAATGTCATTGAATTATTCATACAGACATTTATTTTCTTGAAAATGATTTCATTTATCCCCACGTGGTTGTGAAATTCAATAATGGCATACTTGTAACATATCTATATTTTTGGTTAACATTTGGCTGGATGGATTTCCATACGGTTATCCTGAACAAATTGATTCCAAATCCTGCAAATTTCCAAAGTATTTCATATTTCAAAAGAAGTAATCCAGCGTTATAATGAACTGTATTCCTAATATGTTAAAAAGTGACAATCAATGTCAAAAACTAACAATTAAACTTTTCTCTTTTTTTACGTGATGTTTCATAAAATGTTTCACACACACGGCAGAAACTTTCTAATTTAGTTTCTACATAAAAGAATACAATCCTGTTATCTGAAACTGTTAAAGGATCTACACGCATTTTATTTGAATGCTTTGTAAAAATTATAATTTGCATATTATGTCATCTTCACCATACCAAGTGAATTTCCTGTGTTGCATGTCACACTTTTGAAACCACAGCCTTAATGTGTTGCAATGAATTTAATTAATACGAAGTTTATTTAAAGTATACATTAGATGAATTAAAAAAAAATCTGTCATTTAAAAATATTTAGTTATATATTTTGAAACAAAATATTTTTTGATTTTACCTAAATAAAATCATGTAATTTCAAAAAAACATTAACAAAATATTATGCAAATATTTTAAAATTTATAATTTAGAATTATTAGAAATATGCAATTCTTTTAATTATGCGTAGAAAACCGTATTTTGTGAAGCAGAGTCAATGAAATTTATCAAACTATTGTTCCCTTAAAATAGTTTATAAGTTTTATCCACATATAATTGGCTATTAAAGTCTTAGTAAATATCTTATACTGCTAATATATTTATGAATCAATATTTTTGTTTATTTAGATCTTAAAAATAAAATGATAGCATTTCATCGTTTCATATATATATATATATATATATATATATATATATATATATATATATATATATATATATATATATATATATATATATATATATATATATATATATATATATATATATATATATATATATATATATATATATATATATATATATATATATATATATATATATATATATATATATTAAAGAATAATTTGATGTCCTTTGAAATTCTTTAATCTACCAAATTTTCCTCTAATTTATCTATCTTATGTGCATATGATGCATGTGTATATATATATTGTTTTCAGCAAATTAAATTGTGTAAATTATTTTATAATTAATTTAATTATCGTTAATTATAATAGTTAACACACACACACACACACACACACACACACACACACACATATATATATATATATATATATATATATATATATATATATATATATATATATATATATATATACATACATACATATACAGATCACATTCTCGTCATAACATTTAATTTATGAAATATTCAAACTAGAAATGATTACAACAAATGAGAATTTTTTAAGCTTAATTTTTTAGTGAGTTAACATTTGCTATAAAATTTGCTTTAAGGAATAAAATATATCAATAACCATTAATTCAAGACAAAATGATAAATTTCTAACAAAAAATGTAACATCGAAAAGCTGTTTTTTATTACGCAGAACAATGCATTATTGATTATTCATTTTTTATGTTTTTATTTTTATGGTGCATCACTTTTTACAAATAAATTTAATGTTTATAATAAAAGTTACCCTTTTTCGATTCTAAGATTACTTCTTTCCCATTTAGGATTACACTGAATGAAAGATATTAAACAACATCCAAACATTTATGTTATCCTACTAATATACTAATGCTAAATATGATAAACTGTTGATTTTAAAAATTTTAAATTATTATCTTATTTACCTTAAAACATAATAATTTCCAAATTTTAAAATGTAAAAACATAATATTTAATATAGTAATGTAAAACGTCCCGATGATATCACCTAATCGACTTTTGCTACAATGGCGCAAATGAAACATGTGCAATGCGATATAATTTAGTTGTCCCTTTCGATACTGATAAGCTGTAGCCCTCGGCCCAAGAATCGAGATAATTTCGAAAATTGATTAAATCAGTGTTTCGCCCCGCAGCGCCGATTTCCCCACTTGTCGAAAAGCCCAACATTTTCGGTCGAACAGGTTTGTCTCCGGGCGCTGAAGTCGGGGCAATTAGTCCGGCTTTATTACACAGTCAGCTGATTGAGATGATGCATATCCAAGCCATGCCTATAAACATCCAACCGCGAGTATTTGAGGCACTCCCATTTAGTTACGAATCAAGAAAATTCTGGATTTTGCGGCTTCTCCGCTTTAATGAAGAGATTGATTTTGAAAACTGAATAATTTTATCAACCATTAACTAAAAAGGTTATTTTTTCAAATGAACGTATTATTTCACATTGTATGAATGTAGAAGTGAAAGCAGCGCTAACAGCGTTTGTTTATATATTTTACATTCAAATCTTAATATTAAGATTGATTACTTACCTAACATTTTAAAACATTTTGGGTTTATCTATATGAATAGATTGCTACAGAATTTGATTCGACAACGTTATGAAAGAAATATACTTATTTAACATAAAAGTGTCAATAAAATCAAATTGAAAAAAATTCTATAAAAATAAAATTGTATTTATTTAATTTTAAATACTAGAAAAATTTTTTAAATATAAAATCTGTACTAACTTCATATTTAAAAAAAATAAAAAATGAGGTCATCAAATATTTATAGTTTTTAGATCCATTTCAATCAATGTGAAACATTTGTAAGAATAATTTGACTATATTAATCCTGATTCAGGCTTCAAAGAAAATTTATCAGTTCAAAAATTTTAACTCTATTTGTTTATTTTTAAATACAAATAGCTTTTTTTTAAAAATTCTTTTAGATAGTTTGTTATCTTAATAAGTATTGTTGTTTTATATATGATTCCTATCAATACTGTGATTGTTATACTTCAACTACTTAAAACTTTCTAAAATTTTTTAAAATTAAGTTTGGAGTTATTTAATAAGAAAAATTTTACCCATTGCTCATATTAATCATTTAAAATGTATTTGTATTATTTAGACAATTTTAAGTGACTACGATTAGATTTATAAACGTAAATTTAAAAAGACATACTGAATAGTATTTTAAATAAGTTATTTATAGTTTCGAATAAAACCTTTATGTGTTTTGTAATATTTGCGTCTTACATATTAAGCAGATTGTAAAGAAATTTGTTTGAATATTCGCCTATTGCGTCTTAATTTAGCGCTCTACTTGAATCTTTGAATATTCATAAGCTGTGATGCATTTTTAACAAATTTCTGTCTTCAACCATACTAACGTTTTAGCGACCCAAGAAAAATGCGTCAACTTTTAACGAAACGAATTCAAGAAGAGCGCGCGGAACTATTTCCAAAAGCGTTCATTTGTTTCCTTTGCCGTCATCCTTTTCCGCATTGTCGTGGCGCGGCTACAAATGATTCATTAAGAAATTATTCGGGACGCTCGGATTCGGCCCTTTTACAACAATACTGCAAAAGCATTGTTAATACTCGGCGACACTAAGACAAAACCAAAAATTCTTATGCCACTGCGAGATAATTGTGCCTCTGCATTTCACAAAAATCCCAACCAAACACAAAGGAAGAGAATTGGACAATTAATCAAATTTTATTTGCCAACAGCTCCCAGAAATAGTTAATGAAAGTGGAAATTAATTGTGAGATGAAAACTGCGCTTCAGATGCAAACCGGCTGGCGCGTTTGGTCTGTTTACATATTATCCCGAATAACAAAACTTTTTTCTTTTGATCAAGTTATAAATAAATTTTTCTGTAGAAAGAACAGTTTGAAATGGATGCGATAAACGTGAATGGATTAAAACAATTGCTTAGAAGTCATATACATTTGTAAAAGGGATTATACTTCTGTAAGAAGAGAAAGTTTCCTTAAAAATTCTTTTTTAAATGAAATCGAAATGCACAAACAATTATTTTCTGCATAAATATTTTAATAATGATAAATATGTTTAAATATATTGAATTCTTCTTCTGTAATGCTAAAAGAAAAGATAAATACCTACTTTAACATTCCTTATTAGTATTTTATATGCAGAAAATTCTATTGATTTTTAAAAAATATATGCTTATGAAGTCCCATTTATTTTACGTTTTTGAATCTTACTTTTAATCTTCATTTAAATATCTTTCGCAAGTTGATAAAAAATTTAATTACTTTTTAGCCTCAAAATGTTTTATTTCTTTGTTCAAAAATGATTATATTTTCTTCGGAGAAAAGACAATTTTTTATGATTTTAGCAAAATTCCCAAAACGACAAATGTTCTTGATATGAAAACAAAGTACACCCTTAAATCTTTATTTAACATTTTTTAATAGTAATTTTAGTTTTATCATAAAAATTTATGAAGATTTACAATTTATTTATTATAATGGTGTTATAAATAAATTGTAAATTTTTATCAAGATTGAGTGTAATTTATGTCTAAGTGCTTGTATTATTTTAAATTATAAAATATAAAAATGAGTAAATACGATTACTACATCTATATCTTTGTCATGATAATATTAAATACACATTTCTAAAATTGTATCGTTTGAAAAAATTTACATGAACAATATCTAAAATAACTATAAAATTTAATCTTTTTCTTGTGTGATTTTAGAATTTCATTATGTGGGGAGTTGGAAATCTACAGTGAAGAGAAAGAGAGAAAAACACATAAATATTTTCTTACCTTCCTATTTAAAAAATTGAATATTTAAAATAGAAATTTGGCATTTCTCTTATTTATTAAATTATATTCAAATTTCATCTTAAATAATTACAAATAGATAAATTTAACCAAAACACTACTACAACATTGTTATTCTAAAATTATTCAATGTAAATATGCTGTTAGTTACCTGATCACGAAAATACAGTTTATATAAATACAGTTTATTAAATTTTTATAATTTACGATAAGTACAGTTTATTAAATTTTTATAATTTACGATAAGTACAGTTTACTAAATTTTGATTAAATCATTTGTACTATCAATTATTAAATTTTGATTAATAAATATTATTTTGAATAAACCATACTTGAAAATTAAAACAATTATTATCAAGGACAAAATGAAGCCCGATTTCTATGTGAAATTCATTTAATTTAAAATCTATGCATTATTTATTTATTATACAACCTGTTTTCAATAGAATTATTCATCTTTTTATATGACTAATAAAATTTTTTAACTGAATGAAATGTTTCAGTAGATGAATCATAATAGTAAAAGAAATTTAAAATAATTACATTAAGATGGCCATTTATTAATTCAGTTTAATGGTATTAGATTTCACACTGAAGAAAATTCAAAAAAATACCAAATGCTCAATATAAAAATGTTTATTTCTATAAAGAAGAAATTCAGTAAGTATTCTTTAACGCCTATATCAAATTTTAGTGGCATTATATGATTCATTATTTTAGTAAACTTAACTTATTAAACTTAGTTTTATAATTGAAATTTCTTGTTAATAAATTTTAACCACTATTTTTTCCCCTTATGAATACTATATTTTAATAGATTATGGTATATAAAATAATTGCGTTTTTTGTTAATAATAAGTATGAAAACTAAGTACTCATAAATGCATTATGACTATAAGAAAATGTATATGTAACCAATACACAGACTCAAAAACAACTGTGAATATTTCCATTTCTTGTTGTTTTCTAGTTTTATAAAATTTTGAAATAATGTAAATTACACTTTTTCAAATTCTATGTATTTTAAACAAATACATTTTTTCTTAATTATTAAAAGTTTTACTCTTTGCTTCATTTAAAACCATTGTGACTGAGTGATTATTTCAATAGTATTTTTTTACAAAAATGAAAACTAAAGTATGATTCTCCCAATTTTTATTGATGTAATTAAATAAATAAAAATCTTACGTCTGTTAATTATTACTTATAGTGTTTAGAATTGTTACAAATTACACTTAAATTGAAAAGTTATATTTTGTGAATTTCACTAATTTGTATTTTAGTTTGAATAAAAATATAACGACAAATGCAGCAATGAAATGCTTGTGAAAATTACTATTCTTTTACAAACAATAGTTAATTTTTCTTTATTAGCAGTAAAAATTTCGATTTATTTAAAGTAGCAAATGTAAATTTTAAAAAAATAAATAAAATTCAAATAATATAGTGAAATTAAGAATAATATCTAGTTTTATCTTAAATCAGGGAGAATCATAAGAATCCTAACATATCAAATAAAATACAAAAAATTATGTAAATAATTGTTAAAGTCGTTGAGAAACGCAACAAGAGAACCTTGATAAATGATTTCAAAATACGTGAATACTAATGACCTTAAGAAAACTAATGTGAAATACTAATTAAAATTCAAACTGAAAGATATTAAAATAAAACTGCTTGAAAATGCAGGCAAAGATTTTGAAAATCGTTTACAGCTTTGTAACCACATTACTTTTCTGCAAAACGAAAGGAGATTAAAATTTTTAACATGTTTAATGATCACCTTAATAAATTCCAAATGGTATGCTATGCCAAATAGTATGCTTTATTTTCCAAATGGTATGCTTTAAGGATTCTAACATGTTGCTATTTTCCTAATAAATACTAATATTTTTTATGAACACATTATGTGCGCAACTTGCAATTTTGTGGAAGCAACCCTTAAAAAATTTAGTGGCTTTTCAGATTAAATTAATAAATCAAAACATTTTTAATTTAATTCGTTAAAAAACATTAATTTTTAGTAACTTTTGTTTGTCAAACTCAAATGCATTGGCTTTTGTGTGATTCATATGATACTATATATTTTAATCACATATTCATTAATGTTTAATTTTTTTAGCTAATTTTAACTATTATGATTGTTGTACCCGTTATGTTGCAGAAACAGTCATATAAGCATGAGAAAAATATAGAATGGATGTGTATATATGTAAACATATATGCAAATGCATTAATGTATTTATAGAGTTAAAATTTATAGCAAAAAATTTTATGTTGGCAAAATTTTATGTATTGCTTATATAAATATTAGGCTAAATAGATGGTTCAATGTCGACCATTAGCTAAATTATCACGGCACTGAATATTTAAAAAAACGTATTTTTCAGGAATTATCTATATTTATGTGTTTGGCATATTACTAAGTTCAGTTAATGAAACATTTATCAAAATTCAGTGTTTGTTATCATTTTTATACTACAAATGTAAATAATAAAATAAATATTGCTGCCTTTATATTTCAGAGTTTTCACATATCAATTTCTCTAATATTTATATATTTGCAAGAATTTTCCTAAGTATGAGAAAGTAAAGAATTTGCGAAACTATTTTAATAAGTTACATTTCATAATTACTTGCCTTTCGTAATTAGAAGAATTTTTAGGAAATGATTAACTTTGTTATATGATCAGGTAATCAATTATTAGCAGAGTAAAAATAGCTAATAAAATAGTATGAAAAGTAAAAATAGCTTCTATATTGAAAATGAAATTTATTAAAATAGATTTCGACTAAATCGACATTTTTTTTATCCTCCGCTATTACTGATTTCTTTAACCATATAAAATTCTTAATATGAGAAAAGTATTCATATATCAAATACATCTCTTCCTGAAATCTTTTCTGTTCAAAACCTAAGCAATAAAAAAAACTCATTTTTAATAACTTCTCCCCATTCTTCAAATATTTTATCAAATATCTGGAAATAAAACATTCTTTTGAGGAATTTGCTAGTTCTTATTTAAGAAATAGGAGATCTTTGGTGAAACAATCCACACAGCATATCATCGTATTATACATTATTTTCTATTAATCTGCCAGTACAGAGCTCGGGAAATTCTATCTAATCATTTCTTATCTTATTAGTCTGTTTTTCACAAGAAAAATCCTTAATTCATAATGTTCCTTACATTACATTTCCTTTTCTTGTAATGCAGGATAAAAAAAGGAGATGAAATTTATAATCCTTTACTACACACACATAAGTATATTAAGTTATAATATGAGCAGTATATTTAACTCATTATATATAAAAATATTTTTTCGGTTACAATATAAGTATTAAAAATGAATAGCTTGTATTGTCTATTCTAAACTCTATAAAATTAAACTGCTTTTTCTTTTACTTCATGTTAAAAAAAATTTGAAAAATGCGCCTGAAGTACTTTGATTTAAATTTATTCTTTGTCATACGTATTATGCATATTAAATATTATTTGTTTATGAAAATGTTTTCCCCATTGTTGATTAAGTGACAAAAGTGTACGAGAACTTTTCAATAGCAAACCATTATAATTTTTTTGCAGGTTTTTAATGAAAAATGAGAATTTTACACTTCAAATCCCACGAGCAACCATTTACAATTTAAGGTGATTTATCAAAAGAGTTTAATTAAATGCTTTCCCCTCGTTTTAATTCATCACCTTTATAGCAACCCTGAACATGTCCCCTAAGGTAGAAACTTTGTTAGAAAATTAATTTTCTTACTCATACCATTAGCGATTAAGTGGCGGGATGCGAGTAAATTCTATTTGATTCGAAGCGAGACGTCTTTTTTTCCCCAGTTTCCTTCCTCATCCTCAGCGTTTTTCAATGTTCTAAAACCCAGCGATTCAAACCACAAGGGTTAAAGCTTCCTTCTAAACGTTGCAGTATCTTAATAGGTACATACGTTCGGTTAGTAGGCTATTCCCGTTGACGTGCGAGTTGTGTTGTCAAGTTGCTGGCTGATTAATGGTGAAGCAACAGGGACCGTGTAATGAAGGACGCTACGGACATCGAAATGCTTAAGGTTGAAGTCTCGCTAAATCAGGAGTCGAATCAAGCTGACTGGTGCAGGTTATGAAATGACGCATTATTATTCGAATTCTAAATTGCTGAAGTCAGTTCCGAATAAACATTCATGGGACGTTTAGTGTTCGAGCTTAAATTAGGAATATTGCAAATTTGTATACTTCTATATGGGAAAATATATTTCAGTTATAGTATTAAAGACAAATGCAAAATTTTAAATTTATAAATATTGAAATCAACATTTAATATTGACATTTTAAGAAAATCTGTATAGACTTTTTTACATGTTTTAATTAAACTGTGAATTTTATAATTGAGAATGGTTTAAGTTTTCTTTAGATGATATATTAAAAATCAACAACTTTTTTTTGACTTTTCGTGACTTTTAAACATGATGTATGAAGAAAAATGTACATTCATAAGTGAATCTAATTATTTCTATTCTCTTATAAGTTAGCACTCATACAGTAGCTGTTTCTAACAGCTAAAATTCGGAACAATTTCATACATCTACTTTGTCACTCAGACCCATTGTCTAGGTGGTCTGTAGATTCACATTAACAATTGGTATTATAAATTTGGAAATTATTTTTTTCATTTATTTCTATTTTCAATGCCCAGTTGCTACTAAAATTAATCATCACTACAAGTGAAGGGAGACACCTTACATCGAGGAGCATCCAGTGTGTGTGCCCTCCTATCAACGAAAGTGGGTGTCTCATCGTAATTTACAGCAGGAGCCAAGCTGAACACTACAAGATTTGGTCTGCTACTACCAAAAGTATCATTTTACACGGAAAACATTGTGACTATGAAGGGATTTTCATTTGGCTCGGGATTCGAAATCACAACCTTTCGATTACGAGAATGAACGCAGTAACCAACCTGGCCACTGAGACCTCATTTTATTTCTCTTATTTTCTACTTAATTTGCCAATTGCTGAGCAAATTTTACAATATCTTTCATTAATTCTTAAAAAGAAGTTATTTGTTACTAAACAAAGTTATTTTTTGAAAATTAAATTTTATTCTTGGTGAAATATAACCCTTGTATTCATAGCATTAATTAAAAAAACTATGCTTCTTTTTGTTTTTAAAGTGTTATGCAATTCTATTAATAATCATATTCGAAGTAAATACAATTAAAATTGTTGAAATATATTACCATTCATGCAGTTGACTAAAAATCCGTTTTACCCATATAGTAACTAACTAAAACTAAATACATTTGTCAAGGTGGTATTCCTATGTAACCTAAATTGGCAAAAAACATTATTTTACAAAAGTTAATTAACATTCAGAAGAAATTTAAAACATTTTAAAAGAATTTATGTTACAATTTTTGAAATTTTAACGGGAAATGTATCATGGTTTTAATTTTTTATACTGCATTTTAATATATTATCTGAATTTAGATTGTATGTTCTTTACGTAATATATAACAAAGAGTATTTGTATTACACCCTCGCACACAGCAGTGATAGTATTTAAATAGTTTGACAGCATTTTTTGTAAGAGGGTTGATGAAAAATATATTTTTATTTGACAATTTATTATTGCTTTCAAAATACGCTCTCGGGGATCAATATGTTTTCCAGTTAGTTGTCTACCTTAAATTGTAAAATGCCATTTTTTTTAATAATAAATAGATTCTAGACAATTATTTAAATGCAATTTTATTTGATTGTTTTTGCATGTAGAAAATTTGATTCAGGAATCAAAGAAAAAAATTAGTAAAAATTGTTTGAAATTATAACATAAATAACAAATACATAGCTAAACATTTTTATTAAAAAATATTAAGAAAACTGGCAATATTCTAATACGATATTCTTTTTTTGTTTTTGGAATCTAATAATTAAGTTATTTGACTTACCCAAAATGCATTATTTGCTGAAAGAATTTACATTTTCGGTAAGGAAAGTTATTTTTTTGAATGTGAATTCAATGCAATATTTAATATTTTAAAATGGTAAAAATTTACCTTACGGTCACCCTTGGCGAAATTTTCAAAATGTCGCCAAGGCTGGTATGATGACAAAATGTCGCCAAGGAAGAATGACGAACTTCCGATCGGGGAAAATGTCTGAAATTGTGACAAATATTTCTTACATTGTTGGTATCTAACAATATGCTCAATTAATTTTACAAAATTAACAAAAAACGCAGATTTATAGATATATTAATGGTAAAATTAATGGTAAAATAATAAAGTTGATATGTTAAACTATCCATAAAATTTTTTTATTAAATTTTATATTAATGAATTTAAATCGGTAAATATTCATGAGAAAATAATTACAAATAGGGTTGCCAAAATACTAGTTTGCCGGGTTTCCAGTAAAAATGTTCGCCAAATTTGGCACCACAAAAAACGCGCCAAGGGTGACCGTACACTAAAACTCATCTTTTAAAATTACAAAAAATATTTACTGTGCATTATTAAGACAATCAATAAGCAATTATTTTTAGATTATTTCTCATTTTAAGTGAAAAAAGCAAAAAATTAAAATCACTCCTTTGGAATTAAAATCTGAATTTTAAATGCGACTGATAATTATAAGTATAGTAAATGATTTTCACGCAGTTATGAGAAACATTTATGAGAAAATATATTGAAATACTGATACATTATTTAAAAGTGGATCTACGTTAGCTCCAAAACAAATCTTAGTTTCATAGAAATAAGATTATTTTTAAAAGAATTTAAATTAATTAAAATTTATAATTTAAAACATAAAAGAAAAAAATGCTTCAAAATATCAAAAGATCATTGTATATTTTATTTTTATTAATTGTGTGCATAAATATACTATTGAAATTCAATTGCAAACTCTTATAAATTAAAATATTTTTGAATGAATTATACTATAATAAAATTAATGACAAAATTTCGAGTCAGATGTCAATCGAATAAAATTAATAAATTTTATAATATTTATGAATTCAGATTATCCTATAAGAAATATTTCAGGCTATTTTAACCGAGATAACTTACCGAAAAGGAAATATGATTGATTTAATGAAGGCTATCATTTGATTGATATAACGAACGTAATTAAAATTAAAAGAGAAAAGTTATAAATATTTGGCTTATAGAAATAAATGAATGGTTTGAATGTAGAAGTTTTCGTGAATAATTTACGAAACTAATAAATGTATCTAATTAAATTAGGATTGAGTTAAAATTTCATAGAAAGCCTATTTATGACTTATTCATCTGTGAACAGTTAATATTCTTGTATTAATTACTAATATTATTAATTAAAGGTAAAATTTCATAGTTGTTGAAGATAGTGGCATAAATTTTCGGCAATGTTGAATAATTGAAGCATCTTTGGAATATTATTTTAATTACCTTTCATATTTAACTACCTTTATGATTTATGTATAAAATTTTTTAAACAATTATAAGTTAATGTCAATAATAAACTACATAACATAAAAATGTTTATAGGTTTAAAAATTATTAAAAACTTACTATATTTAGTAAAATCAATTAATTTAAGAATATTGTTTAATATCAATTAATTTAAGAATTCATTTTATTAAATCTGAAAATCAAACCTGTAAGAAAAATAGGAAATATTTATTCTTACAAACTTCTAATAAAATAACATTAATAAATTTAAATTTTATAATAATAAGAATAAATAAGGCAATGTCTCTTTACTTTTAATTTCTGCATTTTTGAGAAATATAGAGTAATAAAATTAATTTCGTAACTTTTTAGAAAAATAATCTTTTAAAATGTGTATTTGTTCTGTAGTATGCTCTGATGTAATTTATTCCTAATTGCATCTATATTTGTCTTATAATATTTATGCATCAACTTGTTAAATTTTTCTTAAAAATTTTGAGCTTTCCTCCCAATAATAGGTATTTTGAATTTTATTCCTTAACAAAGAAATTGATATATTTACTTTTTAAGAAATATATATAAATTAGTTTATTTTTTCCAAATTAACTCAATAACAATAAGTCAATTTCATATTTAAAAATGATACTAAAATCAAAGTTTTTTTACTAAAGAAATATATGGTTATGGATATATGGTTGTCAAGATATTCAGAATAGATGATCATAAAATAAATCATCAACACCCCATTTAATTATTCTAGAGTACAAACTTCGTTTTTCTTTTTAATAAATTGATTTTTGATAAAAAAAATGCCTATTTGAAATTATCAGTATCTTTGAAATTGTTCAAAAGATGGATGAAGTTAAGCAAAAATTTTGTTTTATAATAAAATTTCCAATAATAATCGCACATTTTATTATTAAACTAAATTTTATTATAATGAATTGTTAAAATGTTATATTTTATACATATATTTATTACTAGAATAGAAATTTTAATAGAAAGTTAAGAAACAATATTTATAAATATTTTTGCTATTAGTTTTGAAATTTGAGCCTTTTCTATTACATAACTATCCATTTTTTTCTTAAAAAAATAAGGTTAAAAGTTTTTAATTTAAAATAGTTTAAAATATTTATTTTTGTTGTTAATTAACACAAATTAAGAAAACCTTTTAAATTTGTAAGGGATAAAAAAATTCTTCAACAATATTTTCTATTATTAAAATATGTAAATCATAATCTCTTTCTACAATTCTACATTGATTTTACTGATTTATTTTCAAAGTATTTTTCCATACTATGTTCATTCAAATAAATATTAAAGTTTAAATTTAAACCTTATGTTTTTTTTAGAAAATTCTAATATTTTAAAAGACATAACAAATTTGTTGGTGTAAAACATTTTTAATTTATGCAGTCACTTGAAATTCAAACAAATAATTAACTGTTTTATATACTGGAGAAGAAAGGCTCTATTCTTTATATGTGAAATGCAAAAGCTCCCTTTTCTAATAATAAATTAATTAAATAAATAAAAATATGTAAAAAATAGAATATGTAGAAATAAAATAATCAGAGATCATTTCAATTAATGCAGCAACATTGTTTAAGAATTCTAAACGCATATGTAAAAACGAGAATATTTTTAAAGATCATAGAAAATTATTTAATAACGCCTTTAAATATTATGTTACTCAGAACAAACTTAAATATGCAAGTTTTTAAAATAATTGCGTTTATATTGATTTAGTTTCCAAATTATTTATAGAAATTCGTAATTAATATTTTGACTACTACCCCATCATAAAAACGGTATGTTATGCACATTTTTTCAAAAAATAAAAAAAATCAGGATCGAAAAACTTTGAATATATCAAATTTTAGATAGCAATATCATATACATTTTTATTTTTACAGAATATAATTTTACATTTAGATCATCGCCTTCTGGGATAATATATATTTATATATTTGCAGTCGAAACCATCCACTCAAACTCATCAATCAATGTAAGTTTCCTGTAGGACAGGATGGTAAACTGAATACCTCCTTAATATCTTTTCAATCACATTTTTTGAAAAAAAGACATAATAGAACAATTTGTTTAGCGTAAAAACAACAAAATACAATGAGAAAATTCATCCTTTTATAGTTGTTCATTTCTTTATAACCCTTTCAAGTAGACTAACGCAGTGTAGGACAGAAAATCATTTGTTTACTAGTCTGCAACCTCATCTTTCCGACACCTCTTCAACATTAAAAGCCGACCCTTTCCACCTCAAACTCAGCCGCCCCCATATCGCGTGCCGTCGTGGTGCACAGGTGCTACAGCACTCACTAATTACTCCCTCATGTCTAAGAGGGGGTGGGAGCGTAAGGAAAAGAGATTGGGGGGCGGTAGAAAGGGGCGTTCGACTGCATCGACCGTCGTGGATGGCGTCTTGCAAAGGAATATTAATTAGGAAATGATTCGAAGAGACTTTAGTATACAAGGAAACTGAGCTGGAAATTTTATCTTTAAGAACAAAGTAATCAGTAGTAAATTTCGGTCTCAAAATTGGTCTACATGTTTTATCATTTGAAGACTAGTTAAGTACTTCATCATTAACCTTTATAGGTAAAAAGTGTTCACATTAGTCTCAATTAATACTATTTCAATTAAAAACAAAATTTTATAACATACTTTTAACATGACACCCTAAGTTAAAATCAATAAAATATTTTTTCATAATTTTGACAGGCATATACAATTACCAAATGAAATTTCCATTTCAAGTTAATATTTTTCTCTGTAGTATTTGTTCCGATACAACCATCAATAGAAATCGCATCCATGAGATAAAAATTAAATGACTAATTAAAATGCATGACTTGAAAAACTAACATGATTTAATAATAAAATTCAAATTGATTGCTTGTTATAGTTTTTCTTCTTCTCTCTAAAAGCTGAAAGAATATATTTAGATATAGAATTTTTATCAAAACAAAATTCATAACAATTATTATAATCTTCTTACTTATTTATTTTTAAATAGTTGCATATGATAACAATTATTTCGCAGCATTTAATTTTCATTCTACAGGTCTCTTGTCTAACTAGTTAATAAGTTAATTTAATTAATACTAAAATCATTATAATATTTAATCATATCAAATAACGGAATCAACATTTGAAATAAGAAAATATTTAAAATAATGAATTATAAACATTTTGTTAATGAATTTTCCGTTTACAATTAAAAACAAATGACATTTTTTATAACTAAGAAGAAAGTGTTGTAGTCGTTTATGTTTGCGAGAATTATTTGTTTCCTTTTATTGTAAATAAAATACATTTATTAAAGTTAGAAGCACAGAATAGCTAAGTATTTAGTTTTTTAAAAGTTCAAGAAAACAACAAAATTATCTTTATATTTAGACAAATGTGTTGATAGTGTTAGTGCTATACATTAGATGATTACTTTAGAATTTTTGCTTTGATTCATTTCATGCAACATGTTTTTAAAATATAAAGTTCATTATGAATAAAAGATTGGGAATAAATTACTAAAATATGTAATTTTTCTAAATGTACTTAAAAATGTTTTAACACATTTCCTATTGATTTTATGAATGTCTTTTTATAAGGTTATTTTTCTAACATATTTGCTGATGAAAATTTTTAAATTAATTATAATCAGTAGTAGATTTTTAAATATCATGATTTTAATAAGTATATTTAATTCAAAATATTTAATTATAGGCAAAATTCATTAATACAGTATTTCCTTCTGCAAAAAGAACAGTTAATTGAAATTCATTATTATGCGTTTCTAACGTACATAATCATGAAAATGCTTTCGATAAAGTGATAAAAATTTCAAAGGATGAGTAAAAATGCATTGAGAAAGAAAAAGGTATTTTGAAACAATAAGTACTTTTTCTATAGGAAAAATACTAAATATTTTTTTAAATAAAAATTTGTACAGTAATCAAATTTAATTTAATTTACACACTATTGCTGACGTCAAAAAACAATATAATAATAACCAATTTAATGTTTGTCTTACAATTAGAATAATATGTTATAGATGCCATTATTAAACTAGGCAAAATATAAGTAAGTATTCTTTATCAAGTTGTTTTATATCAATTTCATTCGTTATACCAATTTATATCAAATCAGTTTTTATAACAAAGCCACTTTTAAAATTTCAAAACTAAAGATTTTAAAGAAAATTATATACTACTTTATAAACTGAAATATTCTGAAAAAGTTCTTTTACATGAAAACATAAGGGCAAAACATATGGATAATTAATATTAAACATATTGAATAAAAGAGTGTTTTATATATTTACTTTTTTGATTAAAAGTGTTTCTAAATTAGACTATTATCTTGCTTTTTCTATACTTGAATTAAATATAGCTATTATTTTAATCTAGTGAATTAAAAAATTTCCATAAGCAAAATTAAAATTGCAGTCTAACTTGATGTCTAAGTATTAAGTTATTAAAAGAGAGTAAAAATACATTTTAGTACAATGTACTGCGACATTTTTACTGAATAAAATCTTCTCATTCGTTTGAGATCATTGAAATAAAAGGAACTTCATACATATGTAAGAAATTGTCATTAGTTTAATTCAGTTAATAGGAGGAAAAACTAATGTTTTTTACAAATTTATGCACTTGCATTTATCTTGTATTATATAATCATTATTAATAGTGTATAAGAATTCATAAAAGAATATAAATAAAATAGATAATATAAGAAATACAATTTTTTAAACAAATTACTTGCTATGTTTTCAAAAATTCATCATTTTACCTATCTTCAAATAAACAGGTAATTTTTGAAACTAATGGAATTATGTGAGACTTGTCTTTCTTAGTCTTATTCATCTTAACAATGGATTATTTATAATGAATATTCGTGTTAGTTTGTATAAAGTAAATTAAGTTTTCCTTTAAAATAATGAAATCATTATTGAAATATATGTGTTCGCTGACATATAAACTCTCCTTATTTGTATGGCATATTAATGAGGATTTATATTCCTATCAGTTCCGCAAGTTTAAAGAACAACTACATTTCATTATTTTTACAGTTTTCTTTCATACATCATACAAATTTTTTACCTAACAATAATGATTAATTTCCCTAAAATTTTGGAATTTCCTATATATATATATATATATATATATATATATATATATATATATATATATATATATACAAGATAGATTTTTGATTTTTATTGTATAAATTTTATATTAGGAAATTTAATACAAATTTATTAATCTAAATGATAATTTCAAAATAGTGCATTTTATATAGAATGAAGTTCTTTTAACATATTTGAAAGGAAAGCAGGTGCTGCTGTAATATAAGGAA
Source organism: Latrodectus hesperus (assembly GCA_037975125.1). Classification (NCBI taxonomy): domain Eukaryota; kingdom Metazoa; phylum Arthropoda; class Arachnida; order Araneae; family Theridiidae; genus Latrodectus; species Latrodectus hesperus. The sequence continues at coordinate 55,549,629 of CM075853.1, read as the reverse complement.
AAGTTTTCTTCTTTCTAAAATTTATCTCTCTTCAATTTTGAGACTAAATCTGGAGTTTCTATGAAAGTTGCAATTTTAAGTTCAGAAGAGGGAGAAACTATAACAAGAGCATTGTACTTATTACGACCACTCTTCCAACAAGTAGAAAAACTACAACCGTCTTCTTATTTAGAAAAATTTAGGAAAAATTGGGGTTTGCAATCAAAAATTTTTCCAACATTTTCTTTTTTTATTTTCTTTCAGGGTTGAAAGTTAGGAGACTTGGAAAATTTCTCTTTCTCCTTCTCATCATTCACGAAAATTTTATTTCGGAATCTCGCTTCTCAAGCGATAGGATTTTAAATTTCTTATTTATTTTTTTGTGATCTCATGCCCCCTCTGGCGTTTTGTCATTAGAGAGTAACCTTGATGAATTTCTTACACCCCTAGTAGGGAAGGGGAAAATAAAATAAATAAATGGTGGAATGAAGAAGTAAAAAAATAAAAAATTTCAGCTTTTGTTATGTACCCTTAAATCCAGTTAGCTACCTTTCTATCTTTTCACTCACACAACTCCTTTCTTCTTATTTATTTTTTAAGGTGTTTGTCAGCTTACGGAGGTAGCTCTTTCTTTTGAAGCCATCTTTTCGGCGCTTTTGTGAATCAAAGAAATTAAATAAAAGTAGCCAAAGCCGCGGTTCATTCTTTCAATAAAAGGAGTGAAGATATCCAGCAGTGTCTTCACACCTTTATCGAGGATTTCGAGATTGTAAAAAGAGGTTAAAAATTCTAGTTTCTTGCTTTAAATTTTTGTACTTTATCATTAACAAATTTGGTAATCGACAAAATTCTACTTTCTGAAGTTTTTTTTGTAAAGTCAATCAATTCATTAAAATCAATAAAAAAAATGGAATAACAATTTTGCTCTAAAAAACTCAATTTTAGTCTGACATTTCTAAAAACGGTCAAAAAAGGAAATAAATGTTAGCAAGTTAAAAGTATCATTCTTATAAATATCAGTATTTATTATCTAAACATTTTATTAAAATATTTAATAAATAACTATGTATTATTATGACTTTTTGAATCATATATAATGTGAAATAACGAGTTAATATTACTCTTTCAAATATTATAATAATACAATTAATATATTAAATTAAAATATAAAAATACTTACATTAAATATCAAATATAAATTACAATCATATGAAATGAAAAAATATGATACATGTTTTTTATTAAAAATATTAGTGTTATTTACTGACCTTTATAAGCACTATGTACAGAAAAATCCATAAACATATGTGACAGATCCTTAATTCATTTATTAGACATAAGTCCACAAAATAAAAATAGTTTCGAAGCATTTATTAAAATGTTTTACGGGTATTTTTTCACGTTATATAGAATATTTTACAACAGAAGATTTTAGCAAAATTCAATTCCTTTATTTCATTGAATACGGGTCTCGGTAATTGTTTCTTCAACTTAATCACAGTTTGAAAAATATGCGTTACATTTCTGTATTTTTAAGTTCATCGGTCGCTTTCATTCGAACTTTGTGAAATGCGATTTTACTGCAAGATAATGCATGAACTAAAATTGCTGATACAAAACAAACTATCTTTCAATTAAAAAATGTTAAATTGCTTGCTTTGACAGTAAATAAGGAAGATTTCTCATTCATAAATAATTTCTGATGAGTGGTAGTCGTACTCATCACCACACGCAAGTTATTTCGATTCATGTAGAGTAATATCATTTTGATGCCTGCCGCGTGAATAGCTGTATCTATGAATTCAATCAAACATTAGACTGATTGAATATTCTGGAGTATAAATATTATAATTGATACTATTACCATTTGTTCTTAGACTTATTTCTCATTCTTTCCAATTTCTTAAATATTTGATCATTTATTATTTCTAGTGTAACATATTTTTCAATAATTGTTATTTTATTATTAGCAGTTCTTCGTAGTCTAACAATTTAAATTCCTAAAAGTCCTTCCTGTTTGATTTGTATACCATCTGTACATTAAACTTCAAACTTGGTCACCTCTTTCTATTATTATTTTATTTATTTTTAATGAACTTTAAAAAACAATAAATGTAAATAATTTCTATACAGAAGTAACAAATTTAGAGAAAAATTCTTAGTAGTGGGAGAACAAATCTTTTGAGAAAATAATGTCTTTTCCGAGATCTCTTCCGTTAGAGTCATTTGTTGGAGACCTCTAGAAATTATCTTCCGGTCTCGGGCCGGAAGAATGCTCACTGGATGGCGAAACACAATCAATATTCCTACGTTGCTCCCTTAAAGTTTAGGATGTCATTTAATTCACGTAACTAAGGACGATCTAGAACTAATTTCCTAGACTTTAAATTTGCCATTTCCTATTTCTCGTCGGACTCTCCCTTTCAACTTCAGAGATCGCTCCGTCAGATAGCTGAAGATGGAAGTTATTTTAAGAGTTCCTTTGAAGAATTTCTTAATTTATGTCTTACGCCTATGAAGAGAAGTATGAAATTATGCAAAAATTCTGCTTCACTATACAAAAACATTTTATGTAAATAATATATTTAGTTTCACAAGTATTCTTTTACGAATTGGAATTTCTTTATTATCGACATCTAAAGAGAATTTGCTTTTAGTGAAATATTTAACATCAAGAATAAAATTTAGTCTCCTTTACTTTTCTCGTTTATCAAAAAACACCATAACTAGTATTATAGATAATTGAAATTCTTTCGACTTAAACAATTAAATAAGCCATTGAATTCTTCAAAAGATAATACAATATTAGTTTAACGAATCCAAATTATGAACACTAATGTTTCACCTGATAGTAACTAATTTTTTATTCGATTTCACCGATTCGATGACTGGTAATGTAAAGTGTAAAATAACCCAAAAACTCATAAAAATCATATCACTAGAAGTTCCAAGTTTCATAAAGTTTTATTACAAATAACAATCAAGATTCATTTAAGCTATCCTTTTTGTCCTATTTCTCCATTTAAAAATGTTATCAAAAATATCCATTTTATTCAGATTATAAGACATTTTCATAATTCCTTTATTGCAGTTAAAATAATCTGTCTGAGCGATAGTTTAATTATAGAAGTTTTATAAGCAAATGATAATTATTCAAATGATAATAGATAAAAATTTCAATAGTGTTTTTTACACTGAAAATTGTATTTTATATATTCTTTTACACTTTAATAATTTTTACAGCTTTATTACATTGAATATTTTACGATTTTAAATAAATTCATTTTTATAATAGCATGATAATTAAAGTCTATATATGAGTAACGAAAACATAAGTAATATTTATTTTAATATTGATTAATCAATGTTAAATTAAATTTAAATGTAAACTTTTTACATTTAAAAGGACATTTTACATTATATTAATATTTTTATACAAATATGTTCCTTATTTTTATCATTCTTATTTATTATAAAAGATTCTTAAAGAGCTCTCTTTTATTATGAAATGAATTCAAACACATGCGAAAATTAATATCGATTAACGTAATAAATCGAGATATTAAACTCAATTACAAAAGGCTTTGAAATCATTAAAAATAAAAAATAATAAATAACTAATTTGTCTATTGAAAAGAATTTGAAGTATTTCATTTGAAAGAAAAGCAAATAAAAATTTGAAAAGCATTAATTCAACTACCAAAACACTTTGCTTACCTTTTATCGAAACGAAATTATTCTATTTATTAAGTCGCATAATAAAGAAAGACTTGTCTGGATTAGATGGATTAGAATTTTCTGCTATTTATTTTGACAAAAGGCATCTCTATTTTGAATTTTTTTCCTCTTACGTGAAGTGGGAAGAAGATAAAAAAAGTGAGACACATATATCTCTAAACACAAGCAATACAGACTATCATTACAGGTTGTGGACGGGCAGCGGCGAAAATTGAAATACCATTCCCAGAAAGTGTTATGTAAAACACAAACGTAAAAGAGAATGTAAAAAAAAAATAGAGAACGCGTATTACCGAAATTGCTACAGAATTGCGCATGCTGTTGGCTGGGATGCTAAGAATTCAGTGGATGACGCCCCAATAAGAAGAAAAGGCAAGAAAGGATGAGAAGGAAAAAAAGAGCAAAAAGAAGGAAAAGAAGAAAATAAAAACTAGAAAGAAGAAGTTCTACAGAAGGCGAGGTATTCGAGCTGCCAGATCGTGAGCAGCATGGACAATGTGAATGAATGAGGGATCGGATAAAAATGAATTTATTCTCCGGATGTTTTTATTATTACATGAATCATATATGAGACAACTCTATCTTAACCATATACTAATAATTCTGTAAGATTGAAATGTTTGATGAAAATATTTTTTTTTAACTTTGTTGTTTTAACCATCCAGTTTCGGATTGTAAAATTTATTCAAATATGTATATGTTGAATCATGAAATTCCTTACTCATTTAGCTTTAGATTTGATTGCTTAAATTGAAGTATAGAAATAAGTAGTAAAATATTTTATATTGTGTATTTATACATCATATTTAATTTACATATTGAATCATTGATGATATTGAATGCATTTATATTTTATTATAATTTAATGTAATTTAATGCAACATTAAAAAATTTAAATAATATTAAAGATATAATTATTATTTATTTTATCTTACATTGTTCTTTTTAGATAAATTAACTTCACTAATTTCCTAAATTTATTAATTAAACTTTCAAGTAAAAATAAGTTCTTCAATTTTGCAAACATAAATAATATGAATAGAAATAAAATTTTCAGTTTCCATCAAATAATTTTAAAATGAAAAATATTTACCATGTAGGAATTAAAGTAAATTATTCAAAAAGCTTAAGTAAATAGATTTGTTTTAAACATTGCTTTTACAGTCAATTAAATCATAACTCTTTCATACACACTTTGTTTTTTCATGTTTATTGTTTACTGTTACTTTTTATGTACTTAAAGTATTTTTTTAGTTTCGGAGAAGATTTTCTTGTATAGAAAGAGAAATCCTCATTATTTATATTATTTTAAATAAAAATTAAAAAGTGGAAATCATGGAAAAGCTATTTTCAAAATTTGTTTTCAATCTGTTCTAAAAAGTTTTTAATATTAATTAATATTTTCAATCCATACTAAAAAACATTAATTAACATTTATAGTCTTAACTATTCTACCTATAATCATTAAAAGAATAAACAATAATTAATTGAATATCTGATATGTGTCTTTATTCAAAGGACAAAATGCTTAAAGGGAGGTTTTGCTGCTTCAAATATGCATGCCAAACTTGCTATAAAAATATATGTAACCTCTTGTATATACCTGTCCCTGGGGTTTTTTTAACATATTTTTAAATTTTTATTAAATATTAGTTTTAGTGCTTTTCACATTTCTACTCAAACATTTTTATATTATTAAATATATTTATTTATAATTATTCAAATAAATATTCATAGTTACATTATGTTGAAACAAAATATGAAGATATTAAATACTTCTATTTTATATAACTCATAAATCATATCCTAATTTTAGAAAATGCTCTAAGAGAAGGAACAAATAATTAATATATTTAAGCATTGCAAAACTTAAGAAAATTTTCACCTACACAAAAATGATTAAAAATTTCTTAACTAGACTCTACTTAAGCGAATTTAAGGATCTCCATAAATTATTCTCTGAAACAAAAAACTGTGTTTAAAAATATTAAAATGAATATTTCAATATTATTTATGGAATACTTCTCAAATTGCTCATAATGATTATGAATAATAGCGTTCTGATAAAATTAGTAATATTAGCTTTTATGTCCTTACATTAATGTAGAAAAAAATATTTTATATTGCTAAAAATTTTTATATTTTATAGTTTTATAGGATGAAAATTTAATCATTCCACCGTAAGATTTATTTGAACTTGAACTGTATGTATATATAATGTTCAACATCATAATCAATCAAAAAATATTTTAGAAAAAAATATTGAGAGATATCCAATATTTGTGCAAATTTTCATACTGAGTGTGTTGAAGCCAATGTAAAAAGTCCAATTTTTGCAAATATTTTACACATCAGCATCATATTGCAAGCACTATGAAAAACTTTAAAGAAGAAAAAAATTTAAAGGTAAAAAAGAGTATAATTTTTGGTAAAAGTAAAAGTCCTAAAATTTAACTTCTTGTAAAAAATCTAAGTTTATTTTTTAATATGAGCAATTTATTTATGTGAAGAATACATTTCATGTTCTTTAATAGCAAATATGTCTCTAAAATTGAAGACTAAAACCTTTAAGTAACAGTAACTGAATAAATAAAATTTAAGTAATGGTAAATGCCATTAGAGTCACGCACACATATCAAAAATTTGGCTTTTTGTTTGATTTTATAGAACACAATTTTAAGTAAATACATGTATATTTTTTATATCACTATTGAAAAAATACTCTAATTTTTTAAAAAAATATCATTTGTTTTTTTTAAACTACATAAAACCGAAATTGCTAAACATGTTTCACAAACTGCTATAAAATAAATTATAAAGTAAAGCAAAAGCAGAACATCGTTTAAATTTATGTGATTTTTACTTCGAATCATAAACAACTTGAACAAAAGTGTCATAATTTTTTTAAGTTTTTTTAATATCTAAAATTTTTTTGTCTAAAACTTATTGTGAAAGTAAATGCACCTTTGATTAACAAAATATTTTCATTTATATATGTGCTCGAATATGGCATTAAATATTAAATAGCAATTACGCATACCACAGTTGCAAATTTTCATCTAAAATTTTTTTGTCTGAAACTTATTGTGAAAGTAAATGAACCTTTGATTAACAAAATATTTTCATTTATATATGTGCTCGAATATTGCATTTAAATATTAAATGGCAATTACGCATACCAAAGTTATAATTGCGTTTTCATCTCTGTGCTGTGGTCCTATAATAGTGTCCCAATAAAAAATATATTCAATAATATATATTCCTGATTATATTACATATATATCCCTATAGTTATGTAATTAAGTATACTTTTAATATTAGTGAATATAATACCACTTCCATTAGAAATATGCCTTTTAAGTATTTTATTTAATATTCTAATCCAAATTCTCACCGTAATAAAGTTATGTAAAGAGAAACAAGTTATATCATTTTTAAAATTCATTAGTCTGCCTCATTTAAGATTGGAAAAAAGCTTGGAAGTTTTATGATATAAATTAATTTTTATAATTAATACTAGTATGAGTACTTTATCCAATAAAAATGCACTGAACAGTTTTAATTAGATTATTGTTTTTGTAATAAACATAGAGTGAAGTTGGAAACTGTGTAACTATATTTGAAAAATATTTTTTGTAAGTATTCAATCAGAAATATGTTAGGCAAAAAATAGAGGATTATGAGCAGCATTAAAAATTATGAGCTAACTTTTATGTATTTTGTAAAAAGTAAAAAAATTGTAATTTTTCACGGTTCATGTTTATTTTACTAAGAAATCAATTTGGCGATATAAAATCATCAGGATTTGCCAGCACTTTCTTAAAATCAGTTTATAACACTTTCTTTTCATTAATGTGCACATTTTAGGAAATCAGAATAAGAATAAATTAACCAGTCTCTCTTTTAAATTCTGAATGACCTGTTCGGGTATTTCGACTTTATTAAGGATATCATTGAATAATATATATTAAATATAGATTTTTCATATCTTTTCACAAATTATTACTATATATTCGATTGAATTCATTTATACATTAGTGCATCCCCAATATCCTCCTTATCCCGATACTTCAGTATCACATGGTATAAAAACTTAGACCAAAAGTTTACCATCTTTACGCAAAAAATTTAGCATCATATATTGCAAATTAGATTATAACAACACTGATGCCTATCATAAACAAGAGCACTTTTACTTACATTGACTGAGATGCTGTTTAGATTAGAAATATAAAAAAATCATCATTGCTATTGGAAAATTTTGTTGACAACTAGAATATGAAAATATATAAATTCTAAAAATTAAAACTTTAAGATCATAAATGAAAAAAAAAAAACAAATAGGGAAGTATATTAGCTCTTTCAACTTGTAAAAAAAATTCAAGTTGAAGATTATTGTAGCTTAAGATTAAATAGTTAGATCAAATCGATTTCATATTACACATAAAAGAAAATTCTTCGTTCATTTTATTACAATCATTGTCTTAATATTGCTAATGAATATTCATTAATGTTAACTTGTTTTTGCTTTTTTAATATCGAAATAAATATGTGTGTTCTCTTAAGTAATATACAGAACAAAGACAATGTGTAATTAAATTCCTCTAGATGAAGGTTTTTTAAAATAAACATTTCGATTATAAAAGCAGGTGAATAAAAATTTGTTCATCTGGAACTTTGCGCTTCCTCTATTCACGTTTCACTGATTCTCACCCCTCGAATCCCTATTTGTACTACTAACACTCTTTCACAGCGCAAATATTACTGGTATCAGTGCTATTATCTTTGTATATGTGAATGGTCCCCTTTTCAGCTTCGTCATTCTGTGCGCAGAATCGTTTCGCCGGTATCGCGGAGTCGGAGAAAAACGGGAAGATCTTCCGCAGTTTCTGTCGTTTCCCGACCGACGAGAGAACGGCCGGAAAACCAACCTCTCACTGGATGCAAGAACAGTTTTGCCGGATACTACCCGAATTTTCTGGGATAAAAAAGGATCAGAATTTTGGAATCGAGTTCCACTTTTACCTCCTCTCTCATCTTGGAAATTAATATTCATGTATATAGGTAGATCAACATATATAGTTTAGGTACTTCGTAAAACTATTTAAGTAGATATTTGTGTGGAATATACCCGATGTTGTTGTTAGGAATACTGAAACACTTTCATTCATTTGAGATGATTGATGTGCTTGAGATAATCATATAAACTTTAATACAAGTAATTAGGAGAAATAATTTTGTACAGAATATATTTTTCATTGTATCACATACCTGGATGGGTATAATGTGAATCCACGTGGCTTGCTGTACCAAATGTCCAATCAGGATGGTACCACACTTGAATTTTTCTACCACTAATCCCGAAATTGGGAGAATTTCTTAAGGCAAAATATTCCTTTTGGAGTGAAATTTATTGGCCGACTCTGCAACAGGTATTTTTATTTAAATAAAATATGTTCTTAATATGTGGCATCTCCATATATTTGCAGTATAATTGAGTTCAATATGTACTATATAAGGTTTCTGTGTGAATAAAAATGCATAAGTATTATGTGATATTACTATAATATGTCAATGGAAGCATTTAATCATACAGTTTAAAGTTTTTGACTATAGTTATGCATTCCTATAACAATTTTAAATAAATTTATATAAAATGAATTTTTTAATAAAATAACTTACTATATCGAGTTGTATGTACGAAGTTTTCGGAGGAAAATATTTTTAAATTTATGTTATGAAAAAAAATAAAAATTTAATTTTCCATTTTATATGAAATTTAAAAATTGTTAAAGTTTAAAGTTTTTATTTAACTAAGTAATCATACAAATATTTTGCTGTTTGATTTTTATAAATTCTTTAGTTTTTCATTTTAAGTTCATAATATAATACTTTAATTTTTTAATATTTAATATTCATTTTATCAAAACTTTTTTTTAAATTTCATAAAATATAAGAAATTTTTCTTACTATAAGGAAACTTAAAATGTTTCCTCGCATTTCCAAGCCAAAAATTTCATATAATTTTTAAATAATTAAAATTGTTTGAATGCCAACGGTATGAATGAAATACTTTGTTTATTTTACCTAAATCAAAATATTTTTAATTTGTGTATGAATAATAATTTAAAGATATTTATCATTTATGAATATTTCATAAGATGCTGTCATTCTCAAGAATACTTTATATTAATTGAGTTACATCATTTTTCATTAGATTCATTAGATAAAATTATACTTCTATATCTGAATAATTTGTAATAGAAATGTCATATTATATTTAAATAGTCATATTTAAGAGAAATCCTTATTTTTTTAAGATTCGTAAGATCTAAATGTCATAAAAGTTATCTAAGAAATATTTGTTCATAATATACTGTACAAAAAACTCAAATTTATATTATAAACTGGTAAAAGATTTTAAAATATATAAAAAATTACTTTTTGATAGTTCATGATGATCAAGTCAAACGATGATTACGGAAATTTATTTATTTTATTCATTTTGACTATTCCCACTTTTTTACTAAGTTCATCTGAATTTTAAACTATAAAAACCTTTTTTCAGTTTCATGCCTTACTATATTGTTTTTTAATTTTCATGTATATCAACTATTATAAAAATAAGAAAAAAACTGCTATTGCCGGATCGAGATATTATTTATTTGGAGGGTGAATGATTTGCGAATAAAAAAGAGTATTTGTGTTGAATAACGAGACACATATAAGCATTTGATTTGTTCTTGCGCATCTACCAAGATAACATGTTGGGTGCATGCCAATTTTCTTTCCTGTGCAACTGATGAGTTCACTACACTTTTTATATGTTCTCCAAAAAATCATATTCGATTGACACTGGTTTTGTGCAATAAATATCCGATTTCTATAACTTATTGTAAAAAGATTTTTTTTCTGCCTTAAATCAATTTTTCCGAATATTTAGAAATAAGAATATTTTAAGAACTGATGGATGAAAAGATTACTATTAGAGTGAAGCACTAAAATCAGCTTAAGGATATTCAGTTCGTTATGTTCTTAATAAATAGAACGATTTAAATTAAAACTGCACTTTCATGAATTGAATATAAATTTGATGTGTACTTACATTAAGTTCGTATTTACTCATATCATTTTTAAATAATCAAATGTCTTATACTCTTAATTTTAGAATAATTTTATTATTATTTTGTAGAATAATGAAAATTCTGGCGAACTTCAATTTTTGGAATGCATGAAAATGAACTGAAAACATTTCATAAAAAATGGAAGGATTTTGAAACTTTAAAATCATGCAAATTATTATCGTCCAATGAATTTTAATACAAATTCTAAAAATATTTTACTTTCAAAATATAAATTGGATCTTCACAATTTACATCACCTTTGTTTATTTTTCAACTGAAATATTTACTGCAATTTATTAAAAGAATAACAAAAATTTATAAACACTTTAAACTAATTAAAAATATGTAAATTTGCCAATTTTTCCAGAAAACGATTTTTTTATATGAAACAGAAGTTTTGGAGTATAAATTATTTTTGAAAAACATTTTTAAAAGGTTATTTTAAGCTGACTAGCTATTCATATTATTTGAAAAGAGGTTTTTATTGTTAAATTTAAAAGTTATTTTTGACAGTTGTTCTCTGCAATGAATTCAAAATTATGACTAAATATCAAATATATCATTACTTTGAAATATCTTAAAAGTTACACGTCCACCAGCACTTAATTATATAATTCAGAAGAAAAGTTTTAATTTAATAATTTCATAATTATTAATTAATATTTAATTATTAATTAATTTATTAAAATTTAATATTCATTTAATTATAATTTATTATTAATTTAATAATTTAACAATTTCAAGTTATTTATTTTTAGAATTTAAAATATTCACATAATATATTGCATTTAATTTGTGCTGAAATGGAAACTTTTCCTTTGTTTCTTATATAGCAATAGATTTTCAATAAGATTTTAAGCAAATGTTCTTAGGCTTAAGTAAAAACCATGCAATTAAAAACTGTAAGCTATAATTATTTATTCAGAAATGGAATAATTAAAGTAGGTGTACAGTTAGTTTAGTAAATTAATTCACAATTAAATATAACTTTTAATGATGCATTAAATACAGTATTTCTTCAGTACAATAAAGTACTTTAATACAATTGAGCATTAAATCATTTTAGAGTTAAGTATTAAATAACGCATAATTTAATGTTGGTGAAAACTAAATTTATAAATACAGAAGTGTCGGTTTTTGAGAATATGCAAAAAATAAAATGGATAAATACCTAAAAAGTAAGAGAAAAAGCCTAAAAAATTTTTAAATGTCATTTGGCATATCGTAGTTCTATTATTATGACTGAAAAAGACAAAAAGATGCAACTAACCATAAAAGAACATCTTTTATAATTTCATTAATATTATTACCTGTGTCTTACTTTAGAATTTATTTTCTTTTAATTGAACCTGTAAAAATAACCACTTTTAAACACAATGTTTTCAGTGATTAAAACCCCAAAGGAATTATTTTAAATAAATGAATTAAAATTAATCAAATGGATAATATTTTTAAATAGAGAAGTTAAGCCAGTAAAGCTGAGAAAATTATTAACGTATTTGATAAATATTAAAAAACAGAATATCAGGACTGAATGCTTATACTGAAAAAAATTCTTTAAAAGTGACTATAAATATATATTTTCAATATTAAAACATACAGTTCATGTTTTCCGAGTTATCAAAAAATTCTGCGGTTTAAAAAACGCTCTTCTCTCATTACAATTGATTTTTATTACATTAAATTACAGCAGTAATTTATCCTTTTCACCAGAATTTACTGGATGCAAAGAATATAAGGTTTTATGTTTTAAATTTTCTTAGCAATAAATAGGCATCCTTTGGTTTAAATTTAAATCGAAATATAAATAAACGGATTTAATCAAATTTATTATAAAATGTTTCGTTTTGTAATATGAAATCCTTATAATACATTAAAAATTTGTTTATTGAGGTTAGAATAATTTCGTGTCTTATAAAACTAAAATATTTCAGCAGGGATATTTCTTTGTAATTCCAAAAATATAGATAGACATTAAATTCTTTATGCATTATGTGATAGTTAAAATATGTGGGATTTTTGCAACGTGTTTAGTAAAATAATTTTTTGCCATTAGATAATTTACGGGCTCTTAACGTGAAAATAGAGGTATTACTTTTCATTTATAAGCAACAATATTTTTAGCTTTTTTAATGCTTTAAGTATTTATTTTATATATATAAATTACTTTAATTTGTTTAATTTATTTTATATATTATTACTTTTGGCAATATAAAAGAAAAACGTAAAATTAAATAAACAAATGATTTTGTCGAAAAAATTTAAAATGTAATTTTTCTCTTTTTGTTTATGAATTGCATAAAATATTTTCTTATATGCTTTTTAATTAATAATTTTAATGCTTATAAAAGTCTTATTTATTAAAATATATTAAAAAATAACACTAAAAATGATGTGTACATCATATTTATGTTGATTTATTACAAATAAATCAGTGGAATAAAAAAAAACAATTTAAGTGGCTAAGTATAACTTCCAATCCCAAATATTTAGATTATTAAATAAAATAAAAGATTAAATTACCATTTACATTTTTAATATATACACACAATTACATACCTATATACTTATGCTTACAATTTGTTGTGAAACAAAGTTGTCATGGAAGCTCTCTGTAAGACATATATAATGAGAAGCGAGTACCTCAGAGGAAGACATTAAGCACACCAAAAAGGAGGGCAATATTTGTCTTCATTTATTGCGCAATTAGCCAGGCTTCGGTCCACTTCTAATTATTTCCACCTCTTACTTTGCCTCTCTGCTGTAACGAGAGCTAAGTGAGTTTTCAAAGCCAAATTGGATGAGATAAACCCGTAACTCTTCACAATGCGTATGTCATGGGGTGCTTAAGCAGGCTTGAAATTTCATTATTGAAAGAATACAAAAGTTACCACCCATGCCTATGATAGATTTTAACATTCGACGATAATGTGCTAAGTTATATGATGCCTATTTGTTCACAGATGGGAAAGTCTGACAATTGCCTTATTTAAAAAGATAATTATTTCGTGATAAAGCATGTTTCTGAAACAAGAACCCATTATTTTGTTGAAAATGTTTTTGCTAATAGTAGTTTTAATTCTGGGAAAAGAGTGATATTCAATGTGATATTATTTTACCGAATACATAAATAAGAGTGATCAACATAGGAAATGGTGAATTTAAAGTAATCGACATTGATTATTTGATATCAGTTATGAGATTTTCTGGTTTACGGTTGAAGAATATTCGAGAAAATATTACATTTTAATAAATAAAAGCAACTAAATTTTTAAATTTTTCCATGTTTACTTTTTATAAATAAAATGAATTTATAAAAAGCTTGCTTATGAGTTTCCTGTTCAAATGCTTGGCAAAATGTATTTTTGACTTAAAGAGTGATATAAATGCAAGCATCGCAAATTAGAAAAATATAAAGATGCCTAAAAATATTCCTTTTCCATATAAATTGTTTATAAATATTAAATGTTAATAAGTATTTTATATTATTGTTAATTTGTTTGAATTAAATTAAAGCATGCAAAAGAACTAAATATTAAACCTTTATTGATATTTTTCAAAAAAAGGATGTACATTAGATGTTAACCAATTGCCTGGCGATTCTCAGTCTCATATGAATGTATTTTGTTTCCTAGATTTCAAAAATATAATAAATCTTACTCAGTTATAAATTGATATTTTAATAATTAAAATTCAATTTAAGCAGTTTTACAAAAGACAATTAGAAAATGGCTTAATTTGTCACCTATTAAAATTATAAATTTGATTCATATTTTTTGAAATTTGAGCTAAATATATTGTGTTTTACGTTTTACGCCTGACGATATCTCTGTTTCTAGCTCAGGATGAGTTTAGGTAGAGATCACTGGATAATTAATTTGATATTATTTTATAATTACAAAAAGGGGCTTTTAAGCCCTTTTAAACATTTCGTTTTAAACATTAACAATCATTTTAAACATTAACATTCATTTTAAACATTAACAATTTTTTTCATTTCGTTTATTTATATAAACGAAATGAAAAAAATTTAGATAAAACAAATTAAAATATTTACATCAATTATGAAGGATAAAAGTAACAGGTCAGTAAGCTCTATTCAATCAAGTATTGCTCATTTTGTGTAACGAAGTAAACATAAATTTAATTTAATAAAAAAAATTTTATTGTATAAAAATGAAAAATTTTACTTAAATAATTCTACTTGCGCAAGTTTCCGTGATTTATACAATTTGAGTACACCGAATTACATTTAAGCAATCAATAATATGCTATGCTTTGATATATTTCATGGATATAGTAAAAAATTAAATTATTATTCAAATTTTCTTTGAATATATTAATAGCAATACACCCAAACTAATAAATTTAAATATCTGGAAGGCTATTTTTTCTAATTATAAGGTAAACACATATAAATTACATAACACATGAAATAAATATAATATACGTAAGAAGGCGTAATAACAAGAGAAAAAAAGTGACTCAAAAATTTACATTTATATTTTATACTCGTAACAAAATTGTTGATATTTATATATTTGCGTGATTAATATTTATATTATATATAGTTTCTTCCCCTTCAAGGCAAATTTTAATATTAAATTATGTATGTGTGAATTGATTAAAATCTACCTGTGTAAGGACACTTTATAACTAAACGTTTTTCAAAAACTGATTCTTAAAAATGTACGTTGAAAGCAATCATTATCGTTTAGTAAATAGTTTTTAAAAGCTTAGCCTTTCTAAAATCTGCATTTATAAGTTGTTTAGTATTTATACCAGTGTTTTGAGTCAAACTTTTAATTCCTCCAGAATTTATTTTCTCATAAAATTCATCGCATTTCCTAAAACATTCTTAATATTATTTTAAAACATATTAAGAATACATTAGATTATTCTTATTAATATTTTACAATATTTATTGAATATATTAAGATCTAATAATTTTATTTTAAAATAACGCACACAGCTGAATTTAAACTATAATTTTTAATTCTTTAATTAATTGATAAAAGAGAATTAATTTGTTTCTGGCTTCATTTGATGAAAAATAAAGCCCATCGTGAATACAAATATCTCCCCTGACAGCTCAATGTTAGTGTCGAAAAAAGCAAAGCCATGTTTTGCTTATCTCTTGATCTGGCAAATACACCTCTAGTTCTTCGACACGCAAGGTGTGAGATTTAGCGGATAGCCTCGATAGTCAAGAAACACTTAGTGATAAAAACAAAATCTATTTTTATATCATGGTCATTAATCTCGTGATTATTTCCATTGCTGGCTTGCTTTACTCCACCACCTTGCATAAAACGGCACGTGATACGTGATACCGACTTTATGTGATTTTCTCAACTCCCTGTAGAGAGTAGTAGTTATAAATGATAACCGTGGCCTACATAAACTTTATAAATGCAACACTTTAGGGATTAAAGCTGCTATCTTTCAAATTTTAGATTTTGTTGTTATATATATATATATATATATATATATATATATATATATATATATATATATATATATATATATATATATATATATATATATATATATATATTATACATATTATAAAATTTATTATATCAATAATCAGAATGACATAGTACATAAAAGATTCAAAATACGATAAATGATTTACATTAGTAAAAATTTATTTTACTTTATATTTTCACTAAAAATTGTCTTTATATAGGGAACACATTTATAAAAGCCGTATTCCGTCATTTATAATATTAACTCATTTATATCAATATTTTCGGTTTATGTTATTAATTAGTCTAAATTATCTTTATTTTATTTTTGGCTGCATCATTTTCAAAAACAAAAAAGTTAAATCTTACAAACTTTTATTATAATCTGATTCATATTCGTCTATTTCTTATTAAATTTTATGAATTATATTTTTGAATGCAATTTCTTGTTGTACCCTTGCAAAACAAAAAATTAACAGTTTTTTTACTCACATTAATGCATTCCAAAAAGAGATATTGATGTTAAAATATGAAGTAATAAAACAGTTTCCTAAGACACTAGATCTTTAGTCACTGCATGCTAGCAATCAACAGTTTCCAAGGAGTCTAGTTCTCCACAAATGGTTAAGAGTACTGCAATCTGTTATATCACAGATAAATTGACTGCATGCGTAACTCTGCAAGCAAAGTCAGGTATTTAATTGTAGATATAACATAGTCGCTATTCCTTCCCTAACTCTGCGCGATTCTTTTATAAAAATTCAAACAACTTACTATTCAATCCGTAAAGGAAAACTGCATAGAGAAATCACAGCGTTTCCAGGTACATTAAAAGCATCGGAAGCTTGAATGTAAGCAAAACGCATGATTCCTAGACGATGCTAATGAGTTTAAAATAAAAGCTTTGATGTATCTTTCCAGAAATTTCAAAGTGCAGTAGAATTGCGAAATCAACAGGGTGTGCGACAGCAAAATCAACTGTGTTAGTGTCTCATTATTTGTTAATAAAGACAAATAATGTTTCTTTTTGGACATCACATCCTAGTTTCCAAAATTTATCAAAATACACGAAATACCCCAGAATTTTAACCCCAGCAACGATATTACTCTGTATCTGGACTCTCTGAAGCTTAAATGTAAATTGCTCGTGTTGGAATATAATAAGTTTGATTAAAGCCACTGTTTAATAACAAAATACAAGATTATCTAGATGCACGACTTTAATACTGTTTACCGTCTTATCACATATTTTGCCACTATTCTGGAAGATTTACCTCAGAAAACAAAAGCTGTTGATGTTAATGTATATTTAATACTTATGTTATGTTATCTATGGATACTTATGAATTGTTATGTTATCTACTATGGAAAATCAACTACTTTTATGACTTAAATTTCAAGTTGTCCCCTTTCAAACTTATATGGATTATTTTGCAAGCAACTCTAAGTCAAAAGTGAATGCTCAGAAAACAAAAATTGTTGATTTTATACAATCTCAATTTATCCATTGTTACTGATGATTATTAATGTTTTCTCTCCTTTCATTCAAGCTTATAAAAATACTTAATTTGCATTGCTCTTGAACATCTTTTATATAAATTTCTCACCTAAAAAACCATATTATGAAGTTACCGTAAGATAATATACCGTAAGGATGTTTTCATTGGAATGTATTAATTAAATATCATCAGGTAATGTAAATTTCATGTTGATACCAATGCTTATATCAAAATGCATCGCTTTAGTCCTAGTAAATGTGTAATATTAATTAGATCTAAAGCAATGTATATAAATTAAGTTACACTTATTGTTATATCATTGATTAATTAAATGATTTGCGTTTTATCATTATTTGTTTAAAGATATTTAGTGTGCAATCATTTAGTTAGATAAAAAATATTTTTTATTCTTCAATCTAAAAGTTTAAGATGTTGATAAACTAAAATAAACAAAAGTATTTTTTATTATACTGACCATAAAGTTAATTTCCAAGTCATTTATTATTTTCATATTTTGAAAATATTCTCAGGTATTGAATTATAAAATGATTAAATAATAAGGCTCATACTGATATGAATGACACGATAAAGTCAGTATTTGATTTTTAAAATATATATTTTCTAGTTATGTCAATCAGTTTGAATCTAGCTACTGTGTAGAATAATAATTTATTTCACCCTAGACAATTTTATGTGTTCAAAAATATTGAAAATCTTTGATCCCTTTAAAAAAATTACAGTTATATAAACTGCAAATTTTGAGAAATTTCCATTTATATTTTTTCAAAATTAAACAATATAAATAATTACAATAGAATATAAATAAAAAAATATAAAATCAGAAGTGTAAGGCGGTGATATGCTAATGAATTAAAATGAAAAACTTTCTTTAACTTTAAACTGAGATAGATTGGGAAAAATTGAAGAGTTACTTTCAATCCATATCTGCTTTTTGCATGTAATGTAATCTTTTTTTATAATATTAGTCACTCAGTGAATCCCCTTATTTTCAACACGATATAATTGTGTAATAACTAGCTAGAATCAATTTCTCTTTGCTTACTAAGTTATTCATAACAATTTCCTGGGAAAACATTCTAGCTTTAATATTCCAGAAAAGTAATAATCAATATGAATCCTACGGGAGACAGAGAGAATATGCGGATTCGCATGAATCATATAAATCTTGGATTTTATTTAATATTCATTTCAAATAGACAGCATCCTGTAAAGTACCATTGTATTCTCTCTTAATTAAAGGTTATATCATATTCAGTTTTAATGTGAAATTCATAAAGGTTTATAACTAATGAACTTTAGGTAATCTTTTAATATAAATGGGTAAAATAGTATCGGAGAGTCATACATTTAACTATATAAAGGTAAATTTATTTTGTTTTGTTAACTAAATGAATGAGTTTAAAATTATTACTTAACTACATGGAATTCGTGAGTGTAGATTAATAAAGGAAATATTCACTGTAACATAATTTAGAACTAGAAATTATGTACATTTAAATACTGTGAAGTTAAATTTTCTAAATCCAAACTTCATGTAACAATTAACTAATGATTGAATTATGGCATAGTTAGTTGTATTTATAGAATTCATTGTAACGGTAAATAATTTTGAATTAATATTCAAAAAATTTAATGAAACAAAGAACTTTAATTGTTTTGATTATGTAATAAATCAAATTTTGGAATCATACTAAATTAAATGTTATTTTGTCTGTACTTATGTAACATAAACGTGTTTTTGTTGTATATATATATATATATATATATATATATATATATATATATATATATATATATATATATATATATATATATATATATATATATATATATATATATATATATATATATATATGTATATATGTGTGTATCTATATCAAGCATATTATAATTGATACACGTAGTGAGTAGCCTAACAGAAAAGAGAGAATTGTACGCTGTTGTAAAACATTTGTACATCTGCTTCGTGTTGCCTTGTGGAAAGACTTCTATACAGATAGAAGTCATATTATACTTGTCCCAAGGAAAGAAATATAGGAAATTCTTTTTTTATCCATCATGATAGTTGCACATACAGAAAAATTGACAAACAAAACTATATTAAACAGGGCTGGGTAATAATTCAGGACTCTTTAATAGAATTAAGCCTTACCACTATATAGACAACAATGGGCCTGTAATTATTTTGCAGTTAATATTATTTAACTGATTATATAATATTCCTCACAAGCTCCCACACATTTATCGAATCATATTTTGTAATTAAGTAAAATTATATCAAATCTAACAGATTTATCAATATTTTTAGCTTTTAGTTATATTTCAGTATTTATACAACTGAAGTTGTTTTTTCAGTCATCGAGAGTGTAAATATTTTTTCTCTTATAATTCTACATTATTTAAAAAACAATATCGATTCAATAACACTTTTAAATCAAAGCTTCATTTAGCATTTTTTTAATTTTTAATTTTAAAGAAAACATTATTCCAAGCGAATCTAGGTTTTAATAGCCATCTCAGGTATTTAATCATTTAATTAAATTCCAAATATCTGCATTGCATTTCTTGTAAAAAATAACAAACATCATATTTCCTTATTGATCGAGGAAATAACCAGCAATATCTGATATTAATGTATTGAAATTAAATTTATTATTTGCTGTTGCATTAATTTAAAAATAAATAGTACAGCATGTAGAGTTTTGTAACGACTAAAATTATTCTTTCCTTAAGCATTAATTTTTAAATAACATTTATAATAACATATAACATAAGTTTTTCCTACAGTTTCATCTCAATCAATTAATGCAAAAAATGAGATAGATAAATTTCAAATAATATATCAATACTCTGTTGGCAACATTTTAAATTTTAAATTCCAAAACTCGAACATTCACGTTTCCTTATCTGCAAGAGCTCAGAGGCACCAGTATTGACGAGCTGTCAAACCGATAGATGGCGCAGTTATCGCCTCATTTCCTAAGACTTAAGTTTAAGTTTTCCCATTTCTTCTCAATTTAAAACACACCTGGAATTAGTGCATAACTCAATTTCGTCTTAATTAGTAATTATCTATGTAACAAATGATCTTTTTGACTATTAATATTTATACTCAATTTAAAGGACTCGCTTGATTAGTACGAGATCTATTACTGAAAAGTCTTGTTTTCACTCCCCTTTTTTAAGGTTTTATTTTAAGAAAAAGAAAAAAAGAGGAAGCTATATATATCCTTTTAAAAGCATGGATTTACATTAAGTCTATAAGACTGCGTGAATTAACTGCAGAAAATTCTTTAGCCCTTGTTATAAAATCCTTTTTTCCCTTTTCTTTTCCTTTGTCTCGCGTGGATTATTTTCCCCTCTAATACTAAGATGCACGCGTTTATCATCTATTTTCCAGGAAATTACTTTTGCGGTAGCCTCATGAGTAAGTTTTTATTGACTTAGAGCAATTTCTTACTTTTGGTTAATTTTTTTCGGGCATATGTTTGTGAAGACCCATCTGTTTTTTGAAGTAAAGCGATGTTTTGGTAACTGCTTGAATAATCTTCCTGAAAGATTTTTAAAAAGGAATACATAATTTCTTTGGAAGGCATGCACTTTTGTTTAAAAGAATAATGAATTCTTCTTTCTACTAATTGAAATTAGTCTTATAAATTTAATAACTTAAGTAAAGAAGTTAATTTAGAGCTGGAAGTTAAGGTTTCTAATTTTTTTGAAAGATAAAAATTAATTTGAGACGTTGTTAATTAACATAATAATCTATAAAGAATGTTTTGCATGGAAACTATTAGTGGATTAATAATACACTTAAGCAAATATATTTTATAGCCTTATATTTTTACTTGATTTAATAATTATAAAAATGTTTATCTAATTTTTGTTTCCTTAATAAGAATTTCAAATGAGAAAAATGAGTTTAAAAATACGAAAACATAATACTCTCATATTTATTTCTTATGTCAATATTTTATAGAAATTTATCAATTTTCAGTGTTTATCATATAGTGTGAATTCATTTACAGAAAAAGAAATAACGTATCATACGCATAAAATTTTAATTATTTTGAATTAATAATTAGTTAATTTTAATTTTAAAAAGCCGCGATTTCTGGAAGAAAATTCCAATTGAAGTAAACGCTCCGCTTAAGGACAATAGCTTAAAAATTAAAACTGATCATAAACGCCATATCAGTGGAAATGCCAGAATAAATTATATTGTGAATGAGAGAGAGAAATACAACGCAATGAATCTCATAGTGGCTAAATTGTGGCCCATTTGTGTCATATCACTTAAAAAGAATTCACGTAATATGAAAACATAGCTACAAATTAAATTATATACTAATTTCTTTTTACTACGTAAATAATAGATAAAAATATTGAAAACATCGCGTATAAGAAGCAATTGTATTATCTCACTAAAAGAAGTCTGTATAATTCCATGTTATAAAGTGAATATCGCAAAAGCAAAGCCTTAAATTAATTTAAAAATGAAAGATTCATATTTTTTAATAAGCAATAAATCAAACAAAAATTATTGGAGTTTCAAAACATGATTCTTTCCAATCCAAATTAAAAAATATTCAAGTAATCCAGATCTAAATTTGAATATAAATTATTCGTAGTCTATATTTTCATCATCCATACCTCTCGGTTCTGTATTTTTATCTAGAGGTATAACTTCAGCAACTTACAAAACTAATATTTCAGTGATAATGTCACAGATTTACATTGGCTACCAATTAATTTTATACAATAATAGAATATTTTTAAACATTCGTAAGAGCAGCACCAGTGGAAAAATTACCTTGCTCAAAATTAGTTTTATTTACGCATGCTCAGCAGAATGTTTTCCAAAAATTGTAATAAAACATTTAAAAATAAATTTAAATAAAGTTGATGGACTGTAGTTAATTTCTTATGTGCTAAACTATAATTTCTTAATGGGAAATTGTGCATTATTCAAGGGATCAATCTGTTACGAAAAAAATTTTTAGTCATACAAAATACCTTAATTATACAAAATTTCTAAAAAAATATTCATGAAAAAATACTATTTAAAAACGAAAACATTTGAAATCCTGAACAATGAACATATTTATTGGGTTCATATTTAACTATTCAAATACATTAAATAATAATAAGAATAATTTCTGCGTTTATTTTTAAAGTGCTTAAATAAATCAAAGTTTCAATTGAAATATATTTACGATTTAAATGTTTTATTATATCTCGATTTTATATTCTTGAAAAAAGCTTTTTAATTCTCTTTTTATTTCTAATGTGTTCTAATGCTCTCTATTTAGCTAAAACATTTTTCCTTTTTTATTTAAATCAAAGTATTTTAGGCTAAAAATGATAATTCCTTTTTCATTCTTTCAATTGCAAGTCCTAGTTAAAATATTTAAATTGCGATTTACATAAAATATTACGTATTAATTTCAATTAGCGCAAATAACTCCTGTTTTGATTGGTGAAAAAATACAACCGTGTTTTCTTAAAATATACAAAATAAATTAACTTTGCCTCTCTAACAAGCTACTGTTTTTAGCTAAGCTTTTCATGACGATTAAAAGCTGTTAGGACAGCATTCTCAGCAGAAAGGGTGCTGATGTGTGCGTGGGAGGGAGATTCTCAGAAAGAGTTATGAGCGAGAAAAGCGTGTACTCATTGAAAAGATGTGTATCTCTCCGTCGCCGACATTCAGGATAGCCATTTTCCGAAATTATTTTCCGGAACGTCTTTTCTAATGAATAAATTACGCCGCGATATGCTAATTTAAGTTGATCTTTTCGTATCCCACAGACCAAAAGGTATTCGTACTTAATAAGATATAGCGACATACAAGGGAAAGATTTCGCTTCTCTCGCAAGGGGGGGGGGTTGAGGGAGTTATTCGGTTCATTATAAATCAAACATTTAGACTTTGAAATAGATATCTGTAATTAGAGGCAATATTCTGTGTATTCTTTGCTCAACAGTGCTAGAGTTTAAGAGTTTTTGTTATAGAATAAATATGAAAAATTATATCTAGGGGAAAGTTTTTTTGAGCATATATATGAAATTTACTAAAATATAATAATTATTATAATACTTTAGTAAATTTATTTTATAAATAAAGTAATTATTTTTAGTCATATTTATTGCTGCAGAAATTAATTTTGAATTTAATTCTTTTCAATTTGTATGTAGCATTTTGGATAACAATCTGCAAGTTTTCTTTGCAAGTCATCATTTATTATAATTCATCTAGGTTTTGAAAAGTAATTTATGAAAAAAATAAATTTATAAAATTGTATGTTATTTAATGTCTTCAAATTCAAGACAGCGTATTTAAAAAGTGAAATCAATAAAATTAAGTTGATTTTGTGCTAGGGAAATAAGTTAGCTAAACAGATATTTATCTAATAAGTGTTTTCAAATGTTTTGATTTCACTCACATTAACAAGAATTTTTCTTAGATAGCACTTCATATCACAAGAAAAAGATTAAAATTTTTAACATTATGTTTCTCAATGCAAATCAATGAACATACACTATTGGTCATTAAAATAGATAAACCAATCAGAAATGTTTACAACAAAAGGAAATGTTTTGGTCAAATATATTGTTCTTAAAATAGAAAAAAGGATATATTATCTTGTAATTTGGAAGTCGGGATCATGATACTTATAAATGCTCATTAAAATCGCCTATAAGAGCCATATCATTTTATAAATGATAAGTGTAAGTATAAGGATTTGAGTGAAATGAGAATGTATGGTATTTACAGATGAAACTATACACTCACGATATCTTTGTTCATTGACCGTATTGAATTGAACGTATGATGAGCCATTCTCTCTTTAACCATTCATCACAATTTCGATTGGCGGAAAATCTTTAGAACGTGATTGCGAGATCAGTAGTCGAATATTTTCCATAACAAGGAATGTTCGGGTAATGATGGAAATATGCGTTCCTGAGTTATCCAGATGAAATGTATCTTTTGCAGGTTCGAATTAATGGTAGACCCATAAAACATAAAGCAGCAAAAATATACCGGCTACTCTACAAAGTGCCTTCAATGCGAACAAAAGGTGATCGAAACATATACTGGCATTCGGTACTATCAGACATCATTATATGCCCGTGTGATAATGTCGAATGAAGCTAACAATGTACGCACTCTCTAGTGGTGTAAATATGGTTTCAGTTATCCTAAATGCTATAAATGGAGCTAGGATTTTTCTAAAAACACAATGACTAGCGATTCTTGAGTATTATATCATTCAAAGTACTCTTTATAATGTAGTGTTAAGGGTATCAAAACTTTTGAGAATGTTGCTGCTAATACAGTATAATAATCATATAGTAGCTTATTTCTTTGTAAATGACCCAATTTCCGACTTAAAGCTCGTAACGATCAAGTAAAACAATGATGTCTTTCTTTTCAGCTAATTATTAATAGCAGGCTACTGGGATCAAATGTGATATTCCTTATTAGCATCATCATACTGATTCTATATTTTGCGGATAGTCAGTGGATCTCGATTAATGTAAGCTGCTATATTGTGATACTACAAACTGCAGTGTGATATTGTATAGTGCAGGCTATCGACATAATGTTCAGAAAATATACAGCCACAAATTAGAATCTAATTAAGCTAGAAACAAGCTGAGAAATATTTAACTTACTTACGTGAGGCATAGAGACTGCTTTTCATTACAAAACAACACTTAAAGGCAATTACTTATTTATGAAAAATCTGCAATAAGATTGCTTTATTTAAATACACCAAAAAATTCGCTACCCGATATTATTTTACGTCAATGTATTACATTCATTATGTAATTAAAATCTATTTCATTTCTATTATCAATTATTACATTTCTTATGTAAGTATTAATTTCACGAGTATGTAGCTTATTGTTTCTTGATAAATCAATTTTACTACACATCAATATATTTTACTCATTGAATTTTACATAAGCTTTTTTATGTAGAGCATATCATAAATATGCAATTAACAATGGATTGAATTTTTCTGTTAGTAAAAGCTTCTAAGCTCAAATGACTGCCTAAGCATTTTGAGGCCCGATCAAGTCATGCGCTTGCTACGAAAAGTGTTACTATTTTTTTAAACTTCGATTCAACATGAATGGAGAGATATGTGTTATTATATTCGTTTCTCTTGCATGCTTAAATCCTCTCAACAAGAAAATATACTACTTATTTTACTGTAAAAATTATAGTAATTTTTCGGATATACGATAACAACATATTTATCCCCTAGATTATTTCAGCCTTACAACATATGTTATCATAAGTATAACAAAATTTAATATAATAACAAAAAATGTAAGAAAGAGTTAAAGAAATACTTTATTATGTTAAGGAAAGAAATTTCCATTATTGTGCGAAAAAATGTTCATTTAAATGAAATGGAATATTATATGTACTAATTTAAAATTATTTCTACTTTTGCAAAAATGTTATAAAATTATAAATTGGCCAAAGTATGTCAAAATAGAGGTTAAATATATGAAAATAGTGTATTTGCACATTTTATACCTCAAGGATAAATAGTGCTAAATCCGAAATATATAATTATATTTTTTTATATAAAAATTTTTGTGTATTCTGAAAATCACTTTCTGAGATTTTAATTGCTTATATAAATATAAACTGTTATTTATTTTAACGTAATGAACATATATATATATATATATATATATATATATATATATATATATATATATATATATATATATATATATATAGGATATATATATAGGTAATTAATAGAATGCTACATTAATAGTTTTTCCAAATTTATATTACATTTTTAAATGATAGTTGAAGATGGAATAGAAAATTTTATACTGAAATCCTTATAGTTATATACATTTGATCCGATAGTCTGTGCAATATTTTGCTTTAGAAACATTTACAATAATAGCATTTCAGAATGTTTCAAAAATGTCTTTTGAAGTACATGTAATTGAATTGACTTTTGCTGGTTCGTCTTTTATTCGTGTTCTTCATTGAAATCAGTAAAT
The DNA here is from genome assembly GCA_037975125.1 of Latrodectus hesperus. Classification (NCBI taxonomy): domain Eukaryota; kingdom Metazoa; phylum Arthropoda; class Arachnida; order Araneae; family Theridiidae; genus Latrodectus; species Latrodectus hesperus. The sequence continues at coordinate 55,522,753 of CM075853.1, read as the reverse complement.
GAGAGATAAGTAATCTTTATTTATTTATTTTTTGAAAAAAATATAGGATATCCCTTTCAACCAGGGAGTAAAGTCATCAATTTGCTGTAGATTGACACCACCAGACAATACAGGCGATTTCAACTTCTCACCCTTTTGGGGTACTCAAAGGGGTAGTTAAAAGGGTGAAAAGAATGGGTTGTTACGCTCTACCACCAAAAGGAAAGGATTGAATGGTTTTTTGTTGAGAATGTAATTTCTTTCTTCTTTTCTATTTCTATTTTATTTTGTTCCTAGCAAAACGTACATAAGTTTCTAATCAAATTATTTTATTATTTTATATACTAAAAGGGTTGACAAGCTGCAAGAATTCTGATTTCTGTCAAGCTGTTAGGTAATGATGCGTGAGGAGAGTATTTTCCAAGCTCTTAAGGTGACGTCATAGTGAATTTTTACATCCGACTTGTTCTATATTGTAAATCTTTTTTACAATTACATTTTTGTATAAATTGTAACTTATCCTTCACATCAATTTACGGTATAAAAATGGAATGATACTTTAAGCAAAAAGTATGCATTTTATATTAAATTAATCCTATTGAATTAATAAATTCAAACATTCTTGTTATTAAATAAAGAAATTAGGAAACTCTTAGTAAATGAAAGTATTGAAATTTTTTTCACTGACACATAAATATCATACAAGTTATAATAAAAAATTAATATCAAAATTATAATAAAAAATTCTTTATAATAACACAGCAAAATCAAATGGAAACAAATCATTTAACAAATATTTCAATTTACATGCCATATAATTATCATAATTTCAGATGATTATTATTTTAATATAGAAGGAAAATTCTAAATACTTTTAAATCATTAATTACACATTTCTTAAGGAATCTTTAATATTAAACTCTGATTTAAATTATTTTTATAATTTTTGTTATTTTATTTAATAATTTCACATGGTTATATTTTTTTGATTTAATGTGATTTTTTTAACTGTATATAATATAAATAAAGTAAGAAAAATGGATTTTTAATATTTTTTTTATTTTAAATTAACATAAGATTTCAATTTAATGTAAATTTTAAACATATTTATTATTAATGATGTAAAATATAAACTATTTAAAATTTTTTTTCAGTTTTGGACAAATACTTAATTTAAACAATCCATACGCAAAATGCAGAGCCATTTATAAGCACACACGCCTACATATAGATTTTATTTATTAATAATTAAAGAGTTATAATTTGCATTTATCTCAAAGAAATTTTTACTTAAACATTTATATATTTCTAATCACTTTTATACAATAGTTTTATAATTAAATGATTAATTGTTCTTATTTTATAATTAAATGTGTAAAAAATCATTAACTGCGCTGTTTGGCATAAAAATGATCACATTTTTATTTGTAGTAAATAATTCTTCAAATAAATTAACCAGTCAAGTTACATAGCTCATTATATATGTGCTTAAAAAACTCGCACACAGTACTTTTATTGATTCGCTTATACATTTCCAAACCAAGAAATAAAATCACGTTAAAAACAAATTTAATTATTTCTCTTTTAGTTTATATCTGAACTAATTTTAAAAAATTGCATACGATGAAAAAATAAAAGCGTTTATAGAACCTTTACCTCAAAAACTGTCAAACTAGACAGCATTATTCTGAGTTACTCCATCACATTTATATTAAGCAAATAAACACTCAACAAAACGTTATATATTTTTGATAACTCTCACAATCTTGCCGTTTATAACTTCCTCACATTGACCATTACCCCAACAAATGGTCCTCTTCAGAGCCACTTAAACTCGGATATTCACTCTGCAAGACCCCTTTCTCTCCTCTCAAAGAGGATTGAAAATAGTGATAAATAAGACTTTTTCCACAATCTCTCCAGTAGTGGCGAGTTAGATATCCCGCTTTGCGCCTACGCTGCAGAAACAGTCCACTAGAAGTCTCAGTTGAGGAAAGGACACTTCCCGCCGATATCCCTTAACTCTTTTTATTACTTCAATAGAGTGCCCTTCCCATTTTCACGACCAGGGCTCTTTCCCAAAGCGAAGGTATTAAAAGAGTCATTTATATACATAAGATGCAGTTCTGGTACTACGTAAGCGAACATTCATGTAATATGTTATTCACAATGAATATCCAATCTACGGATTAGTTTTCTTGTAAGAATAAAATATACTTCTTTTAAAAAATGTTGAAATGTTTTTTTTCCTCTATTGTTGATTACTTTTATATGCTCAACTTGCTTCAGCTCGAAGATCAATTTGATTAATGCCAATAGTAATATTTCTACAATATTATGAATTCACAAATGCATTTATAAAAATTAAAAATAGTATACTGAAAAATTATGTTATGATTTCTTTAATTGTTTGGGATCAGTTTTTGCAAATATAAATTTTAACTAATTAATGGTAAAATAAAATGTATATATGAACAGATGAAATTAACTAGTCACTATTTTCCTGGATGTGTGTATAAAGTTTAATTTCACATATTTTGTTATTAGACAAATAATAAATATTACAATTAAAGCAACGTGAGAAAATTATTATCAAAGATAATAATAGTTTGAATGTGCCAGGGAAAGAGTCATCACCATGCGTCTCTTCTCTTTTAAAAGATTTAATTAACCATATTATGAGAAATGTAAAAATGAATTTCAAATAATTTTCAAAATTGTGGGCTATAAAATAGCTTTCACTTTTAATTAATAAATATAAATCTATTGATTAATTTTTTACTGTAATTATAATTAGCTCTTTATTACTTGCATCTTTAGTTAATATTTTTGCAATGAAGAAGCGCTATATTTTTCTTGTAATAATTACGATAGTGTTCAATTTATATTATGACTTTTATAATTAAAATTGATCACAAAAAAACTTAAACTTAGATCAATAAAATAATTTATATTTACTGCTAAGCTTCTTTAAAAGTATTTATCTTTTTATGATAAATTAATTGTTAGAACAAATATTTCATATCAGAAATCTTAAATGACACTAAAAATAAAATCAAAAGTTTGTTGTTCTTGTTACTAATGACACTTGGACAAGCCAAGCTCGCTATGCCTTGGCTATGCGAATTTAAGTCAATTGGGAGCGTCTTTCCTTTCAATCAGAGCACCATGAAGGTGAAAGTACGACCTTTGCTCTTCAAATCCTCCGATAGATGGCTGCACCAGAGAATCTACTCCCTCAATTTTGGCATTGATCTGAAGGGGAGTAAATTTCTCCAGACCATTGCACCCATGGTAACTGCTCAACGACCGATCACAGGACTTTCGATTCCACAGATTTAACGAGCACGTATATCGCATGTACTCGGTGGGTCTTTGGTGGCATTGGGAATCGAATCCCACCCTTCCGAATGGAAGACCGATACCCTAACCACTAGGCTACCATGGCCCCTAAATCAAAAGTTTAAATATTCCTAATAATGCTTCAAATGTATTAACGTGAAATATATTAAACAAAAAGTACTTATTAAAAATATATAAAATATTTTAATGAATATTCACCGACAAATAGTTTGACACATAAAGAAGAAGATACATACTGCTATTAACTAATTCAAGGCTTTTTTAATAAATAAGATGTTTAAAATTTTAAGGAAAAAAATTAAACTTCTATTTATAGAAGATAATGCTGGAATATTTTATTTTAAACTTCGAAAAATTATTAATAATTGCTCAAGCGGAATATCACAAGACGAAATTTAAATAAAAGGTAACATTACTTATTTAATTTTAGGTTTCGATGACGTTGCAGCTTATATCAAGATCATTTATCATTCTTTTTCATTTACTTTAATTTGTCAAATATGAAAAATTATTGTAAGTAAAACATGATTAAGCTTGATCAATTAAATTTAATTTCAAGTGCTGCGTAGGAAAGAGTTAAAAGGAAACTGACAAAAGAGACTTAAAATTTATGAGACCGAAGAGTTTGTAAACTTCGTACACATTTATAAACTACTCAGTCATCGATGATATTTTAGATGATAAGATTTTTAAGATCAATACATTCAATCTTACCTCCAGGAATTAAGAGGTTTACCATAAAGTAAATAGCTTTTAATCAAAAGCTTGGTAATCCTCCCTAAATCTGCACCAACTTAGGAAGAGAGTTTAATTTTCTCGAGGATCTTCAGAATTAAAAACTCATTATCTAAATAAAACTGCTCCTCCTGTAAAAGAATTTTTTCTCTGGTTTTAAATTCACTGCTATTAATATTTGTTAACAAGACACGATTTCTACTTGCAATGCAAAATGATAAATTTATTACGCTACTAAATTGAATTCTGCTCGGCTTCAGCAGGAGATGAAGTTGCTCCAAACTTAAAAAAGTACTCTCTTCTTTGTTACTTCTTTGACTTATTTACGCTGTTGGAGCACGATGCTCGTTTTTTTCGTTAATTAGCTTTCGCAATTATCGTAATTAAGAAAAATTCGAAACCAACGTTTTTGGTGTTGATATTTCAATTCCTGATCGTATCTTATATCTTTACTCGAGAAAAGAAACATTAACTTTTTTTAATCTCACACAGTGTGTAGTTGATAATAAAATTGTACTCAGATGTATGCTCTTTTTATGTTTAAATTATTAATGGCTAAAGTTTGCACAGTTTCTAAGTAAATAAATTTTATTGATTTAAAATTTGTAAGCTTTTAATGGATATAAATAATAGTGTAAAAATGTGTTGTATACATAATGGATGTGAATAAGATTGTATTCTAAAGTAAACACTTAGCACTTATAAGTGAAAATAGGTTAAAAAATATTATATGTTACTCAGCATTATATCAGTTACAGTTTTTAAAGGTAAATTTGCCATTAAATATGAAAGATTTTAAATGTATTTGAGTTTTTGTAATATGGAAGATTTCTTTTAATTAATTTAATCATCTTAATTTAAATAAATTATAACAATTTTTCATACGAAAGAAATGCATACAAAAATAATACAAAATAGTTAATAATTTAATTCCTAATAAACAATAATAAAACATAAAAGTGAAAATTTTTTTTGAAATTTAAAAAATAATTTCACATAATTATAAGTTTTTTGGATGACTATAACTAAAAATCTTCACGCAGTATTTATTTATGTATTCTTGAAATATTTACTCACATATTCAAGATATTGATGTTCAGATATTGATGCACTTGTGATATTTACGCCCATGTTTAATTTAAAGCGTTTGAAATGCATTTATGTGAATGATCAAATAACTCATTGAAATGACTCTCACAGTGGTTGATCAAATGGCCAAAAAACTGTTTGATTTTAATTTATGATTATTGGTAATCCGTTCAAAAGGCACTGTAAGTCTATTTTTCTATTACTCATAAAAACTTTTCCTTTTGATTTATCGAAATTAGCATCCTAAAATTCAATGTGATTGCAAGCATGAAATAAATCCAAGTTATGTTACTGCCAGAATTATTCTCGTTACTAATGTATAAAATAAGTAATTCATTATTCATATATAAAAATCAATCTAGTTTACGTAAGATAAAATAAATTTACATAATTTTATTAAGTCTTTCATTATTTTCATGAAAGATTGATAAATTTCAATACATTTTACAAAATGTTTACTATAAAATTGCTACCACTAAGAAAATTGAATTTGTAAATTCTCAAATATATTTATATATGTAAAATATTTACTAGTTAATATTTGCTTATGTTTGATTGTTAACTTACCGTATCTTACCTATACGTACCTTTATTGATTTCTTTATGATTTATATAATTTTTAAACATTTTAGACATTTTTTAATAAGTTATAATTTTTATCAACATCACTGTTAATACAATTTTCTTAGTTTTAATTCCCGTAATCTAATGTATATTATTTTTTGTGTCATCAAATTTTTTTGTGCTTCTGAATATTATTCAATTTTTTGTTTTTCAGAATTTTTTATACCCTGTAAATTATATTTTTCGTACTCAACTTTTACGTGTATTATTACATTTTTGAGATTATTATAGTTAAATTTTTTAAAGAGTATTGTACAAAAATGTTTGAAATTTCTCAGTTAAAATTTTTTTAGTCCGTAATGTTAATTTATGTTATTAATTATGAGGGCAAATGTTAATTTTCCTTATTAAATACGTGATTCGCTTTTAGTTGAAATTAATAACAATTTATGTTCACAAACTACAACTGTCAAAAGTTTTGGCTCCAATATTTTAACCCATATTTAAAGTCCATATTGACAATGTCTTATTTTAAATCTAGAAATTTTTTTGATTAGATTTATTTTGATAATTTTAGCTCAAAAATTATATTGATTAAATAAAATTAGATTTTTTTAATATTTAAATATTAATATAAGGTATCGTAACTTCTTAAAAATATATCAGTAGTAAATTTCAACTCTTGAAGGAAGAATTATATTTTCAAAATTAAAATACATAATAAATAAGTAAGTCTTACAACCAAAGCTTTCCATGTAATTGTCTATTTTATTTCTATTTTATTGTGTTTTTCTTGTTATTTAATTTTGTAAAACACGAACATTTGCTCGATTTCCTTAGAGTATGTAAATAATTCAGTTTTCAATGAAATGTATTCTAATGAACATATACATATACTAGTGAATATCATTTTTATGATTCTGTTACTGATATTGTTTATTTCAAAGTAAAACATTAAGCATTGAAATTTCTTTTGATATATTTAAATTCTATTTTAAAAAATAATCCATAATGTGTATGTTTAGTCATTTTTAAATTTAAATACACCATATATTTGACTAATTTCTATCAAATATTTTATAATTCAATCTGAAACAGATATATACAAGTATATATTATAAATAAAAATATATAGTTTTTTTTTTTAAATTACAATAAATATTAAATATATTGATATCGAAATTGAAGCGACACACTTTTGTGACTTTCCACTTGGAACAATATGTGTTGAATAATACTTTCTTAATAACTCATTGCAATTAAAAGTTAATTACTTAAAACTGAATTTGGTGGACTTTCTTATTTTTTACACCAGTTCTGTTTTTTTATTTTGTTGACATTATTTCAAAACGAAGATTATTAAACTGATGGAACGATTTTTCTCGAGAAAAAAATACTTCAGCAAGAATAATCCATTTTATTCATCAGATACACAGTTGATTGAATTTCACTTTTCAAATTAACATAAACTGAAGGAAGGCAATACAGGTATTTTCGGAGGAACCCCCCCCTTCCTCTCTAAAAAGAAGAATATAAATCATGAAAAGGAAACAAAAAACTCTCAAAAAAGGGAGAAAGAGCCAAAAGAAAATGAATTAAAAGAAAAACAATTGCAGATAAAGAAGTTAATTATTTGCAGTATTATTGATCACTAGTGAGGCTTTGAAATCAGTGAGATTTTTCCATTACTCGCTTCACTAGTTAGAGAACCTCCGAGGAAACATTGAGATTTCCTAATGATTCCGAAGGGAAATGAGATATGAAAAAAATCTTCTCACGTCAAGGGTACAGTTAAGCATTATCTTCCCCAGTATATAGCTCTCATTCCCAATGCATAGAGTAAGCAATTTATGCCTAAAAATAAATTAATTCCCTTCAAATGGTAAACATTTATAATGATCATAAGAAAGTTATTTTATCAATTGAAATAATTAATTACAATATATACAGTGTAATATTTCTCTAGCATATCTTTTCTCATATCTTTTGACCTTAATTGAGAAATTTATCAGAAAATTATATAAAAACTTAAAATAGATGGTAGTTTAACATTACAAGTATTATAATAAAACTTTAAATTCAATTATTATTTAGATCAACAAAGAAACCTTTTCCAGTCAATATATATTTAGGAAATTTCTTCCTAGGTCAACAAAGAAATATTTTACTACAAATATATTTTCAGTAAATTTCTACTAATATCAACAAAAAAATTTTATTTTTTCTCTAACATCAATCTGTGAATGTAATTAATTAAAGTTTTAATGAATTAATATTTGAAATAACTGTATTAACATCACTTATGATCCACTAGAACATTACGAAATTGCAAAACATAAAAAATTGCATTTGAACTTGTGTGGTTGAATAAAAAGTATTTTACTATTAAACTTCATATAATTTAAAGGAATTAATATAATTTTCTTTTAATAAAAACATAATAGACAGAAAAGTATAGCCATATTAAATAATGGTTATTTTTATTTGTCATTAAATTAAATAAAATCTAAATCTCAGAGTACAAAATTACTTAAGAGGTATAATTTCTTATGACAATATATTCTATGTGACTTATGTCTAAGAATTTTTTAAATATAAGTCCCAAAACTGCTATGAATTATTAGTATTTTTATTTAAAAATTCACTTCATAGACGATTTTTTTCTGTAAACAATCATTAACTGTCTAGTTTGATTTTAATATGTGTTTTTAATTCATTAATTTATCTTTTCGATGAATGTTTATCAATCGACGAAACAAGAAAGTTTTTATCCTGTAAGCTAAGTTAAACTGCGTATTCTAGTGTTAAAATTTTCTCTCAGCATTTTATAAAATTTACTATGCAACAAATGACTCTTAAAAACTAATTTTATAAATAATTTATTAAAATGTCTCTCTCAGTGTTTATAACTTATATCAAACACTAAAAATCAAATTCGTATAGCCAAGGCATAGCAAACTTGCCTTATCCAAGTGTCATAAGTAACAACAACATAACTAAAAATCAAAATTTAAAAAAATAATATTTTTCTTGATATTGTTAGGACATAGACATTTCTCTTATCATACTTGTAAAATAAATATACATATTTTGTACTTCATCAAACTCAAAGAAAAAATATTTATGTATTTTTTAGCTTCAATTTTATTTTCAAATTATTTGCTTATTGTAAAAACAATGGAATTATATAAAAATTATAAACGTAATTTAATTTGATTTTTTGTAATTTCTTAATAAAATTAAAAATTCTTTCAAATATAGATTTTGTTTCTGTCAATGTGAGATATATTTTTTTATATTCGCTTATCAAAAATGCTTAAGAAATTCTGAAATTTCTGTAAGTATTACTTAAAATATTTTGAAACGGAAAATTAATTCAACGAAATTTATGAGGTAGTTAAAGAGGAAATAAATTTTTCAAGTTTGTTTTCCAATTTTTTACTCATTAAAAATTGTTTTATTATTCTATTATTATTAGAATGTTATATGTGTTTAAGATTAATGAAAATTTATTGTAATAACAATTTAATATGTGGACTATTCAAGATATTGTAAAATATTCAACACTGCATATTATAGTGATACAATTTCATGAATATTTTTAAGAAATACATAATTTTGCTTTAATTTCTATGTACATTTATTATATTAAACATGTTTCCCTTTTATTATTATCATAAAAATATTGTAATATAGTAACTGCTTTTACATTTCACTGCTTAAAAATGATATGAAATTTAAAAATGATATGTTATTTTGTATGCAAAAAATTAGTTTAAACATTTGTGAATACATTATCTAATAAAAATGATAAAAGTTATATTAATTACAATTTTTGAAGAGAGAGGCATAATCTAAAATGTATAAATTAGAATAAATAAAATATAAAAAATATCAAAATTTATCTGATTGTGGTTTCATACTTTTAAAATTACGAAATTACGTAATATTTTATACATATATTATAAAAATTAGACATGCGTAAAATAAAAGTAAGTTTAAGAAATAATTGGTTAGAAATATTTCCGCATATTTTATTAAAAAAATAAATAACCCCTCTATTTTGACTAAAAATAGTTCAGCATCCCACATTTGCAATATTTATTTTCAAAAGTTAATTGAATTAAATTCAATTGAAATGTCTCACGAATATAACTGCAGAAAGAAAAATTCACTTTCGTTTTACTTCTTTTATATAAGTCGCCTTATTTAATTATTAATAGTTGATTTTTATTTAAAAAAGTTAATATCAAGAGGAAATTTTCATTTTAAGAAAAACATTCTGTATTTTAATATTCTTTCGCTAAAGAAAAAGTGCCTGAAGTGATGAATTTATTATTTAATTCCTTCAAAGAAATATTTCCAATTTAATTTAAAATATTAAAAATAACTGATTTTAAGTAAAATTAAATTATCTGGTATTATGAAAGACGTTTATATCTGATCGAAAGGTAGAAACTGGAATATTTAATTTTTTGCTTTCCATAAATTCTTTCCAGTTGAAGTTCGATTAAAACTTTTATCGAAGTAATAATGGCAAATGAATCTGTGCTTAACCTTTCAAAAGAAACAAATTCAAACAGAAATGAAATAAAAAATATCAAGTTATTTCTTATACTATGAAATTCATCAAGCTATGGATGATCAAAAATGCAATTCTGAGGGATTTTTTTCACATTTTTCCCTCTTGTAGCCAATGGAAAATCCCCAACCCTTCTGTTTAATTCATTGTCCAATTACCGGCAAGCTTTTCTATCGTCATAAAGAATGCATATGCAGTTGGGTCGGCTAGGGTGAAGGCATGAAAGAGAATATTCATCTTCTTGAGAATTTTTTTCCAGGTTCTTTGGAATTTTTTCTCAATTTTTTATTCTCTTCTTTTTTATTCGGGTGTTTTAAAGAAATAGTAGAAGCATTTTGTTTGAGATGATATAGGTATATGATACATCATTATGTTCTAATATAGCTTGACATATTTTGCAAAAATACATTGAAGGGTATTCTGAAAAGATTATTGGGATACTAGTATTTCTCTCTCTTTACATTTAATGAGTTATAAAGTGTTTCAAATTCGTTTTATTTTTATTATATATGCTTCGATCAATCGGTAGTCTATTCAGCTGTAAGAAAAAAACTTACAAACTTCTAATCTGCAAAATTTTATCTTATGAGTCATATTAGAAAGCATATTTTTTAAAAATATAATTCATGCTATAATGCATATATTACAGACAATATTACATTTTGCAGTAAGCAACGTGCTTCTTCTTCTTCTTAGATTTGGGTTTGTATGTCATTAGGCACCTCTGCTTTTATCAGCATTTCGTACCAATAACTCCAAACCCAATGTTTCCTAGTTCCAGTTGCTCGGGTCACCCACTTTATTAATAAAGTCTGATAACCCTTTAATGGAGTCTTGGTGTAACTCTCTAGTATGGATGATGCCTAAAGAAGTTAATCTAGGGAGGGCAAGAGCCTCGCATTTGTAAATGATATGCTTGGCCCTTTCCTCTTACATATAACATTTACTGCAGATAGAGTCTTGCTGAAACAGTCCTATTTTATGGAGGGGTTTTCTGAGATAGTAGTGTCCTATTATGAAGCCTACAATTAAACGTATCTTTTGCCTAGAGCATCTTAGAATTTCAGAGGCAATCCTCGCTGATGATCCACAGATCATACTTTTAGCGTGGGTTTGACCAGGAGTGTTGGGCCAAGCTTCATACATCTTCCGTTTTTCCAATCTAAGAACATTGGTTTTTCCGGTCTTCAAATTGATCCCACAAAAAGGTTCTGCACCAATGGGAGCAAAAGACGATCCTTTTTTAGCAAGTTCATCAGCTCTTTCATTTCTTTCGATACCTTTGTGCCCTGGCATCCATGCAAGGATCACCCTGTTTCTAGTTGCCAGTTCTGTAAGAAGGTTTCTACACTCCAGAATCATTTTAGATTTGATTTCGAAGGAATTAAGCGCTTTTAAAGCGGCTTGACTGTCACTAAAAATGAGAATCCGTTTATCAGCCTTTCCGGCCTTGCCCTGGTTCGTCCGGTTGGCGGGACGCTTCTCTCCTTTGTTTGCCTTGGGTTTTTCAACCCAAGTCCCCTCGGTGATTTTGCGTTCCTTCATCAGCTTCTTTTTCTGGGAACCAGAAAGTCTCTTTTTAGGCTTGATTCTGGTCAAAGAGTCAGTCATGCTAGCGATAGCTTCCTGACTCTCACCAGAAGAAGATGGTTTGGATTTTCTACCTCCTGTGAAGGATTCATTGCTGCCCCTTCACTAGATTGCCTCTGGGTTCCCTTGTCTTTTTCAGCAAGGTCTACTTCACAGGTTTCACCTGCCAATGCAGAAAGGTTAGTTATTTCTTTTATCTATTCAGCCATAAGATAACAATTAATAAGCTCAGGTAATATAACAGTTCACCCAACATTGCCTGAGTTACTGGGCAAGGCAAAATACTCTAGAAATTCGCCAGGCAACTAGAGGCTCCGTTAAGACACCATTACCGCAGTGCCAAATAGCCTTAGGCACTGGTCGCATAACACCAGGGTTTAAGGGAGCTGGTTCACGGCCTCTGATTCTATATTTAAGGCTATCCTGTCATTCCTACAGGACGTTCGGCGATCCACCACCTGCCGACGCGCCTGATAGCTGCTCAGGCCCCAGGAAGAAATGTGCTAATTTTCTGCAAGCATTTTATACAGAATTTTTTTTCACGGAAAATATAAATTTGTTATTTAAATAACTTATTTAAATAACTGTTATTTAAAAAACTTTCAAGAAACTCAAAAAAATATCTTCTTTCTTTGTTGTTTTCACAATAATTTAAACAGTTTCAAAAATTTGAGTTTTTCATTTTATTATAAATTTAAATTAAAATTTTCTATGATGAGTATTTCAACGTACGCATGAAATAAGTCTAATAAACACTGTAGGAACACTGTTTTGTTATAAAAACAATTAAAATATAATTATTCTAACAATTATACATGGATTAATTTATGATTTAGTTATCATTATAAATCAATTTAATTCAGTATAAAAATGTATAACAGAAAAAGTTTACTCTTCATGCATCAGAAGTTTTGTAAAACATAAATATAGAATATCCAAGTAGGAACATTTTATTATTTTTATTTTAACTTTCTTATAGTAATTTTATTTATAGAGTTCACAATATCTTTAGAAGCTCATTGAAATTAACTATAACTCATGAAAAGTAGTTTTATAATAATGTATTGATCATCGCTTATCTCTTAAAGTTTATTCAATTTTAATTTACAAAAAAAGATAAAACATGTTAACTCGAGTAGAAATATTTCCCTGTATATTTTTAATTATAATTTATGACCGTATGCCGTGTGTAAACATCATTAGTGATCACATGTGAAATTTATTTCAAAACATAAATTTTATAAGAAATAAATAAGCTTTTAACTGCAAAAATAATGTGAAAAACCAACATAAATACTTTAGTAAATTTCGTGTTGAATAATAATGATGAAATGCAACAGTATCTATTTAAAATTTGTGGAAACTACCTCTCAAGTTTTCATGGAATATAATAATACATTATAAAAAATGCGATATCATAACTTACGATATTTTTAAGAGTATAAATAAACAATGTATAGAATAAAACTTTCTGTTATTGCACTTAATTTGAATTACGATTCATACTTAGTTCTGACGTTAACAAGACATAATTGTTTGTCTACAGAAATACATTTCAAAATAACTTACTATAATATGTTACTTAGTACTAAATACTTTACAACTATTTTAAAAGTAATATACAATCCCCTCTTACTTTAAAAAGTTTAATAATCCAAAATTTTATATGAGTTATTATAATTTTGAAAGTAGAAAAATTTAGGTGCATATTTAATTATCTATCTATTCAACATTTATGAAAATACAATAACTGTCAATTTTTTAGTTGTAATTTAGAATATACAATACAACTAAATAATTTGTGGAATATACAATACTACAATACAACTTGTGTAATAAATTTTTAAACAAATGCTAAGACCATGCTCTAAGTTAAATAATTTAAATTTTTTTATTTTACTTATTCGTTGACAAACCTAATGTAAATATAAATATTTCAAATTTTACTTTCTACAACAACTCTTAAACTGAACATTTCAGATGAGTGTTCTCTACCAAATCGCAACAGAGCATCATTTACTAGTTCTTTCGATGCAAACATGGGTGAAATCTGCAAGTAAATGAATAGCAACGTATGCATTCTCATCAACGAAATCGATCCCCAAAGAGAGTTTCCCCAGAAAGGGGGAGGGGAATGATCACAACATATTTCACTGAGGAAGAATTTCGATAAAAGTCTAACAGTAACTTACTACTTTTTTGATTTTTATTTCCCACTGCTTTTTCTCAATCGAATTCCGGAACACGACTCCGTAATGGAAGCACCTGCGTTCCGGGACACGGGAAAACGGGAGAGCGGGAACTGGGCCTGTGCGTCAGGTGTCAAGATCCAAAGAGGCTTAACTTGTTTTCCGGACCTTTCTTCTACCCCTTTGCGCCAATTCAGATTTTTCTTGATTCTCCTTCTCTCGAGCGGCTCCATACTCTGGCTTAAGAACGCGGAAATAGTATGTAACTGTAACTGTTCAGGATCCTGGTAGAGAAAATTTTAGCTTGGAAGCACAGGTATTCATGTCTTAAGGCTGGTACCATATTAGGAGTTTACCGACTCGCAAAAGAAAATACAAAATGGCTAGAATGTTAACATCGATTGTATTTCTTCAACATATTGTTGTTTGTCTTTATATAAAATTTTTATTTTAAAGAAATATGCTTTTGACTTGTATTCATTATTTTTAAAAGAAGTAATTAGATGTTGAAAATATTACTACAAAAGCATAAAATTTCGATTAATCGAAAATGGTTTTGCACTTGGTATTTGCAGGTCTTTATTTATAAATTTATTGTTATTTTTAAATAATAAAATCTGTAAATGTTTTTATTATTATTAAGATAATTTTATTATTAAAATAAGAAAATTTACAAATGTAATTTAAACATATCAGGTTTTGTTTTAAACGATAGTATTAGATAAAACATATACTTAACTATTATGTTTAATATTTACTTACGAATGCAATTTCTTAAAACAAAATAAAATGTATTCATCAAAATGAAGATTCAAACATGTTATATTGCAGTTAATTTTATTTTCAGTATATCATTCAAAATTTTGCAATTTTACAAAAATTGTTACCAAGTATAAATTTTAAGGTAAATGTACAAGTTCAGAATGCTTATAATTATATATATTCCAACTCTGTATTGAGATAAGCAGTAGAATTTACCTATAAATTGTAATATTTATTAAAATAATATATGCTGCAAACTTTGATTTGTTAGATATATTTGTAAAACTGCAAACTGAATATTGTAATAATTGCTGTTTGAGAGAGAAAGTGATATTTTTTTCTTAGAAGAGTTAGGTTGTTTTCTATACATATTGTAGCTTGAAATCTCTCGTAAATAAATATTTAATGATTTTTATATTTTAATTCAGAATTCAAAAGACAAAATTTTTAATACCTTTGTCTCAGCGTTTTCCTTTAATTATTGTAAAATAATAAAAAAATATGTAAGCACAATATGTTTGATGACAGATTAAGGCCTTATTCAATACTTTCAACTAAAAACTTATAAAGTCTCTAGAAAAACCAAATAATTTATTTTTAGAACCTATATGTTGTTGAAATATTACTTATGTTTGATATAATTAACTAGTGAAATACTAGGCTTATCCAATGAAAAGTAATCATTCCTTGTGAAATAATTTCAGATTTATTTACCGCAAAGTAAATGTAATTTATATAATGTGATTTTGATTAACTTTATGTTAAAATTAATTTTTGTTTTTAAAACTTTATTACTTAAAATATTTATCAATTCCTAACTTTTAAATCATCCAACTTTTGAATAAACCATCCAATGAATTTAAAAATATATAAGATATCCACGAAGCTAATATAAAGCCATACATTAAACAACAATGGAGCTACAAAATGAAACATTTTTAATGTTCTCATTTATTTAATTCTTTATTATTATTATATCCAATTTAGAAAGCTAAATATCCTCTGGATTAATCCAAATTCTACTTATTATAGAATATTCTGCAATTAAACTAAATCACATGATTATAGTAGTGCAGCTTCGAATTTGATCCCAAAACATATCCTCAGGATACAAATCAATACTAATTCAGAGATTAGATTAAAATTACATTTGAACTCATGTCAAATTGACATTAAACTATATACTCTATATTGACAATTGTGGAACTGCTTATAGGCAATTTATGTACCTTGAGTTTATACAATAACTAATATAATAATAAATGGGAAATGAAATTCATATCATGTCTAAATTGAGTTGAATGTAAAAAATAAATTATAAACAGAAGCTGTAATATAGAATAGGAGAAAATAATTTGATACAATATTATAATTAATTAAAATTATTTTTACTATTCAGGTAATATGTTTTAATATTTATAATTATTAGGCAGATTATTAAATTCTCCCCCTTAAGTATTGCGTACAATATTATTTCAGAAAATATTTCGCTTTGTACAAACTTTATTTTACTGAATAGTGCTAAAAGCTAATGTAAACTACTAAAGAAAGAAATTGTAACAGAATGTTAATATAGTTTTATGAACATCCCAATCTTAATCAAAATAGTTCTTAAAAGCTATTTCTAAAAATTACGCTTATTTCAAATTTTAAGAGATAGTTACGAATGACATCCTGCTCCATTATAAATTAAACCATATATATATATATATATATATATATATATATATATATATATATATATATATATATATATATATATATATATATATATATATATATATATATATATATATATATATATATATATATATATATATATGAAGAGAGAGAGAAAATGACAAAAAGAGATATAGATAAAGCTAATCTTTCCTCTTATTTGATTTTTTTTATCAAATAAATATTTTAAAAGATTTGAAAGTGAGGAAAATCTTAATTTACACTGATTCTCAAAATATTGAGAGATCTAATATTATTTCTTTATATTTATAAATATATATTATTTAATTAAAAGTGGTGAAACATTTATTTCAATTATTTTACTCACAAGAGTCAATTAGTTTAAATTTTTTCGCAAATTAAAAAACTGAAATGAAGTGAACATTTATTCCTCTTTAAACTGTATTAAAATATATGGAGTACTACATTGCATTCAATAAAGTGACTGAGAAATATACTATTATGTTGAAAACCGAATAAAACATTTGGTATTCAGCCAGTTACAATAAAAGTTGAATCACTAAAGCATTTTCTAATCCTGTGTACTCTCTTTAATGGAGCTTTTATAAAGGCCACAGCACGCACCAACCATTCTCTCATTAATAAAATAGACAGGACTAAAAGGACAGAAAACATGGTTTTTTAGAAGTACCCTAAATGAAGGATACACAAAACTGATGAACATCGAGAAGTGAAAATTGTCCCTGGCACATTTTTCTGGAAAAATGCCAGACGGTGTGTAAAGATGACCTGAGCCAGATGTTTTCAAACCCGTTCAACACATTCCATTATCTCTTTTGCTACGGTTCTCTATCTATCGAACAGTAAAGTTTATCCCTACTGGATTTAATGGTCGAGTTTAATTAAAGTTTCATTAGTAAAAATTTTAAGGAACATGTTCCACTGTGTAGATATATTAACTTATGAAGATAAAGGATTAAAGTTAATAATGGAATTTTGAACTTCATTACAATAAGTTATCTGTAATAATTATTTCGAGTTTCTTAAAACGCATCGAAAGGATTTGTTTATTACTTTGCAAACTCAGATTTTTATTAATGAAATAAAGAAATAAATAATTATTTCTCGGAACATTAGAAATTAAAATTTAATTGTGTTTTATTTTACAAATATTTTATGAGATAATGTGCTGGAACACTTATTTTTTTTAATTAATTAAATTATTATGAAAATAATTTAAAATAATGCTTATTATTTTATTAAGATGTTTATATTTGGAATTATTTATGGTATTTAATAAATGTAAATCAATTCTTCTTTTTAAAAATCTGTATATTTCAAATAAACGAATAACTTTCCAATTTCGCGTGATTTCTAGAAATGTCATTAATATTTAAAATCGCGCTTACATTTCCCATTTTATTGGATAAAATTCTGGGTAAAAATTAAGAGAGATTTTTCCAGTAATACGTCTTCTTTCTATCATATTTAACGTCAAACATCAAAAATATTGTGGAAACGTCTACACAGACTATCATTAGTAGCTTTTATGAGGGCAAAGGTTTAAAAAAATGCAATATTTATGGTCACTCAGAAGTATTTTCAAATTCAATATAATTTGATATTAATACTATTTCTAAAAAACTTTTTTGTAATCAGATATTCATTAGTGTCTTCATAAAAAGCACAAAAGCTATTAAATAATGTGTGCATTTAAAAAATGTAATTCAGTTTTTTATAGGGTATAATTTAATGCATTTTCTTGCTCATAAACTTAAATTTTTCATTTTTAAAAATACTGTACCCCAATATTAATGCTGATTAAATTATTAGTTTTTAATATTATATGATTCATAAATCTATTTATGCAGAAAATGATTTAGGTTGTTCATATCATTGGAATTTTAAAAGTATATTTTTTTTCTGAAATAAGTCTTTCAAATATGTTGATTGTTTTTAATGACTATCAAATTAAAAAATTAAATAGAAATATTTATTCATGACTTATTCTTTACAACAAATAAAAATAGGGTGTTTTAGTGAAAGATTTCTAGAAGAAATCAAACACCTTTTACATTTCTAAAAGTGAAATTTTTAACAATGTGACGTTTCTAATAATGCTGTTCTTACGAGCTTTTAAAAAATATATTATTCTTCTGTACTTTTCAAGTAGAATAGTCTTGGAATTACGGTATCCATAAATTAATTAAAACATTGCCAATGATAATGCTTGGATTTAAGGATGATACAATTTTATTCTTAGACAAGGAAATTATACAGCTAGAAAATGTGTAAGACGGCATTTACAGGAGTTAGATTATATTCTTATTAAAGTCAAGATTAGCTAAATATTTTAATTCGGTTGTGAAAAATCATATTTTAGGGCCTTCACATAATATATAATGTTTACTGATTTTTGTTGATATGGTATTCTTACAAATATGGTTTGAATATTATCATATAGATATTTTAAAAAATGGTGTTAGTTTTGTATTTATATAGAGACTATATGTAAACAAATTTGGGAATTTAAATAAATTTTCAACATTTCTCACTAACAATTTATTTTAAGCTATATTTCCATTTTATACATTTTCTTCACTACTGTACCATATGTCATTAAGTACAATCAAATATTTTGTGAATTTAATATCCACATTTTTTCAGAAAAGCTACTCGCAGTTTAGCTCAGCAATTCGTTTACACTGATGTGGGGTTTCTGAGCAATTTTAAATTTCATAAGTTCTTTTTTTATTCTAGCGAGGTGTTTACTTTGATGTGGTCTTTCTTCCGTAAATTACTGTACTCATTAATCTTAAGCAGACATTTCTCTTCTTCCCAACAAATATTGATTTCTCTTAGCTAGATTACTCATGTTTTTGTTTGTTTGGATAATTTCATCTAGTTTTAGTCAACACATGTTCAAATATTCAGTTTTATTAAATCATTGGCTTCTCAATTTTAATAATGAATATAAATTAATTATATTATTATGATTAGGTTCTCTCTAAATATACGAATAAAATATTTATACAATTAAAATTGAAACATTTACAGAGAAAAATATTATTATTTTGGAATTTTACTGGATTTTTTTATATTAAACCCCAAATAATGAAATGTTTTCATTTTTTTAAGAAATAGGAAAATATGCAGTTTTTTTATTCAAATTTTCAAAAAATATTCAACTTATATGCAGGATGAAATACATCTAATCTTCTAAACGAAAAGTAAAGGACAGAAGAGTTGGTATAGAATATGTTAATTCTACCTTTTCTTTGATTATTTTTGAGTTAAAATTTGTTCAATGTTTCTCCTTATATTCAGTAAAAAAATCATTCAAGAAGTTTTTGTAACACTATATTTAAAAAAATAAAAAGCCTCTTATAAATTGACAACACTTCTATCAGGAAAGATATCTGAGCTACCAATTCTCTCAGGATGCCTAGATCTGTTGGGTTACAAATGCTAAAACAAAATGAAGTTTCTTAATCAAATTATTAAAAAGAATCTATCCTTAAATATCTTTCTGATTGCAACAAGTGAAATTTATTAAACCTTTCTTCATTTCAACAGATAATAAATAATAGATGGATATCACTGTTCTAATTCAAGGGAAAATAAATATTTTATTTTCTTATATCACTACAATTTGTCCTCTTTGAAGAAAATATTTACCAAGCAGTCAGAAAAAAATAAGGATTGATGAATGAAACCTGTTTATTATTTGCATATAAATCTAGAAAAGGGAGATTTTCTCCAATACAAACTTTATTCTATTCGTAATTTCTTCATTGATGCAAATTGCCTACATATTCATTAGATCTTCATCTTATTGCATGAACCTCTTATTGCTCTCATAGAAAAAATATTTTTGTTACACTCTGATAGATACAATTGATCATACTTTTCTGTGTTACATGCATACTTTTGGGTAGTAATAAATCAATTTCATGTGAATACAGATTTCTAAATCTTAGTATATAGAGTTATTTTTTGGAATTTACTGAAACAATATATAACTTTACAGAATACAAGAGTACAATTTGAGAAACATGTGTTGCAAGCTCAATGTAGCACTTGTAAAATTAAAAAAAGATATTTTTAACGTTATAATGCAACTGCATATTCTTACAAATATGCATAACATTCATTTTACACATGGTCAAGATTATATTGTAAGTGACGATTTTTAAATGTAGCCATAATTTTTTAAGCAAAAATCTATCTATAGAAATTTTAATATTATTAAAGGAAGTTATTATTACTTACTTCAGATTAAGAAAAATATGCAAACTCGTTTTCAACTTTTATCGAAATTGAATCTACTTTTACATCAATAATGCCATGGCCAACATTCATCACGGCTGAGTTTTTGTCAATGTTGTCTGCGGGTGTATTTCAACCATGTTTGTTGCAACATGAACGGGAAACATAACGACATTTTGACTGCATCTTCAATTCCAACATTCCCAAAAAACTTTAACAGTTCCATTGGTTCAGGGCTAATTACTGGGAATCTTACTGATGCAACAACAACCCCAATGAAAAAAGCTCCGATAGCTTGTTTGGTTAGATGGTTAGTGTTCTCATTACTGGAAAATAATAAATCCTAACTTACCGAAGGTCCGTCATACCTCTGGTAATAACAGGTCAAGTATTCAGAGATCTTCTATTTGGTCTCTTGTTCTAAATTACGAAAACTCCCACTCGGCTCATTCCACTTAACTGGTAGAGCCCAACTAAAAGAAGTACAGTGAGGTATGCTGGTGCAACAACAGCCCCATTTTAGATAATCTCCAAAAGTTTCGGATGTTATGGAGCAATAGTAAAATACTGTATACAGAGATCATACTCTGTATAATTTTAATAAATATATTTGAAATGACTCAGTTTTACATAAAGTACAGAGCACAAATTAATAGCATCTTTTGTCATCTTTATATCATCCCATTGACTTGCGTGATAATAATCGTACAAGAATTTCCTAATAAATACCACTAATTTCCTATAAATTTAACATGACTTGATCTTTCATTTTTAAAAATAGTAACCAATTACTATTGACGTATTTTTCCTTCCTTTCTGTTTTATTAATTTTAATAGAATATAATTAATTTGATATACATTAATTTTGCTGAAAAAATTTTTTGTGTACCACAGATTCTGTATCATTTATGTATGCACATATTCTCTTTTGCTGTTTAAAATAATTAGCGACGTAACTGACACACAAAAGTATTATTTAATATCTTTTAAACATTGAATGTTAACAAACAAGAAGGATGAATTAAGAAGAAATAGATCCAACTTGATATGATCTCAGCATGTTTTATCCAATAAAACTTAAATTTTAAAAAGGCGGAATTTGAATCAAAAATAAAATTGCCTTTAATTAAATCATTTTTTTCAATTTCAGAAGCATAAATTACAGATGCTTTGGCATTTTCCTTTCTAGTGAAATCATAGCATAACTTGATACGCAGATATTTATTCGTTTGGATTTAATCAATATAATCATTTAGAAGAAATATTTCGAACTGTTGACTTTATGCTTCTGTCAATTTACAATCGGGAAGAAAATTTGCATTGTTTTTTAATTTCATGTGCATCATTTTTACCTTGCCATTAGTTTCTCATTTCAAACAAATGATCGAGTTTATTAAAACTTCTGAACATGACAATGAACCTCTTAATTTTTTTAATTATCTCTATTTAAGTTTTACCACGTAAAAGACTCTAAAAGGTGTTATCTTACATACATTCCATTTCTTTAATATTAATTACGTGGCAATTGAATAAATTTATAATGTATTCCGATGATTCATTGTAACAAGACTGATTTGTAATAAGTACTTTAAATAATATATTTTTTAAATTCTTAAATTAATATTTTCAACTAACTAAAATTTATTATATAAAAATATAATTTTAAAATATTTAATTTAGAATAACAAAAATATTTCTTAACTTAGAAGTTTTAAAATTTAGAGAAATTTAAATCTTCATTAAAATTCTAATTTTATGCGTAATTTAAGTTAAATGACTTCATGATTTAAATGAATTTATGATTTTTAGATTTAAAATTTAAATTGTGGGTATTAATTATTCAATAAGAATTAAGTATAAACTTGTTCAATTTAAGATATGAAATTTTTAACATACATTAAATTTAAAAAATACCGTTATTACAATATATTTCTAGAACATATTTGAAAAACTATTAGCAAATATGCTTCTACAGTTTGATTTATCATATGTATAAATTATAAATCAGTTATATATTTCCAATTTAAATCTTAGATATTTATTCATGTTTTACCTAAAAAACAAAACGGAAAAAATTTATGAAATATTTTATTCATGCAAAATCTGTAAAAATGTTCATAAAAATTACCTGCCTTGTAATATTTACTCTTGCAATTTTGTTTTCTAGAAACGCTGATAATTTTGTATGCAAAAAATCACAAAACCTTTAATTTTGAAAATCCTTTGAATCGTATAAAATTTCTCTAAAGTAAATCAAGTACAACTGTGGTCTGAAATATAAATCTTCTGGTATAACCAAATATAATATGCACTGAAATATACATTTTATGAATAAAACATAATAAAATATACTCGAAATCATGTAACTGGTAATAGCAATCTCAACAAGTGATATAATATAATCACGTTCAGTAAACGTAAATTGCAGCGGTTAGAAAACGCCAGTATAAAGTTATGTATGTTTAAATACAATATTTTAAGAATGTAAATGAAAATATAATAACTTTTGATTTAGAAAAGTTCAAATATTTTAATGTTATTCTTTTGAAATTTTTTATCGTAAATTAATTTTTATATAGACACAATATTACCTTATTCATCATTAAATTTTTCATTCAAGTGTTTGTCGTTATTAAAACAAATGTTTTTTTTTCAATTAAAGGTGTTAAAATTTAAGTGATAAGGGCTGACTGATATTAAAATTTCATTTATCATCGGCATAATAAAAATACTTAAGTAGTGAAGGAAATAGCTTACAGAAAAATTACCTGTAAAAACATTGCTTATAAAAATTTCTAAGTTTTTTTTTTCTAATATGGTTATTTAATTTCTTGATCTCCGGTAACCATCTGCCAGATAATTAAGTATAGTATGAATTGAAAGCCTGCTTTATTCCGATACAATAGACATACGTAAAAGAATTTTTATGATAAATTCAGATTAATGGACATTTGCTTTTTGAAATATGTTATTTTTAAGCTATTTTGTGTTAAATGAATTGTGGAATATTTTCTCAATATAATAAGAGAATATAATAGCTAATGAGAAATACCAGATTTCTTTTTATCTCTCACGTATTGTAAATAAATTTTATGAACTAAAAGTATTATATTGTGTTATTTGTAAAATATTTTGTGCAAGATAAAATGCTTTCAAATAAATTAATTTACAAATCTTTGACTGTATTGAATGGTACAGAAATAAATTTTAATTACCTGTGAATTAGTTAATCTTTTCAATTATAATGTAATAATTTAAATAATACTTTCTAACGAGTAAAATTACATGTCATGAAATTAAAAACAGTGATAAAATCATTGGCATCAAAATTATTTCTATCAAACTGCAGATTTTTAAATGCAATGTTTTCATAAAAAATAGTACTAAAATGTTAATATTGCCAATATAATTTTCTTATTTTATATATTAATTTTATTCAGAGTAAAGTACTTTATATATATAAATTTCACAATGTTCCTAATGTGAAGTTGACATTTGATAATAACTTCTAACAATGATTCGACAAAAGTAATTAATTAAAACAATGAAATGGTTCACATACAAATCAAATTCTCCGTATACATTTGTATACATTTATAAATGTATTTTTACTTGCATGATAGTAATAAAATTTATTTCTATTATATAATTTATATTTTCAAACTTTGTTACTTATTCAGCATATTCCGCACTATTATTTGTTATCATATAATCGAGTAAAATAACATATTCAATGCTTGAAAATGTTGCATATTGTAGCACGGCACATGGTGTGCTATTTACCTTATAAGTGGTCTAGAGGTGTAAAGGAAATTATGAGGAAAACATTAATTTCAAAAAATTGATTTTTGTAAATAGCTTTTCCGTAAAATTATAAAATTTGCAGTAACAATAAATAATATTTACCGATAGCATAATTATCTCAAATTATGACAGCTCATATGTTAAAAAAATTTAAATTTTATTTTATAATACTAAGTTGTAGGCTAACTTATTCTTAGGTTATTATCAAGAAAAAATGAACGTTAATATAGGGAAAGGTAAATTTAATAATAATTTATAAAAATGTCCTTCAAATTGTCTTCCATATTTATTTCCTCTGAAATTAATTTGAAAATATGAATATTCTCATTAATATACTTGTAATTATATGCATAACTAACAAAACAAACTTACAGCTGAGGTTGTGGAATTACTTTAAAAGAACTCCCACAAAAGACATTCTCGTCCCAGGGATACTTGCAGTTATTGTATTCAAAAGAAGCCCTTTTAACTTTTAAAACTAATATTGCTAACTTAATATGAATTTGAATAAATTTCCTTTGATGCTTTTGCGTTGTAAAAACTACTTTTTCAGCACTTTGAAAGAAATTATGTGACTTTCGTTTGAATGATAATTTGAAAATATTCTCGCATTTTCTTGAAACAATTAATCTGGAGAAGGGAAGAAAATGACGGTTCTGTCTCGCATTTTATGCAAATTTCGTTTGTTTTGTGAATAAATAAAAATTTGAATTCATTGCCCAAAATGAAAAGTTCTACAAGAACAAATGAAATTTGTGCGGTAAAATGTGAACCATTTTATTTCTTATGCTGAATTTTGAATTCCTATCGGGAGTTTAATAATATATATATATATATATATATATATATATATATATATATATATATATATTATATATATATATATATATATATATATATATATATATATATATATATATATATATATATATATATATATATATATATATATATATATATATATATATATATATATATATATGTAGGTATGCATCTATATTCTGCACATATTATTAACAAGAACAGAAAATATTTTTTAGACAATCTTTTACTAATGAACCTATATTAATGTCTTTTATTATATTAAAAATAAACATTAATGTATAAAAAACTTTCATTGCACATTAATTTAAAAAAGTTTCATATGTAAGTATATTTTTTTGTTAAATTAGTTGATTTTAGTAAGAACTGTTATGAATTGTTACTAAACCCATTTGTTAAGAATTGTTAATATAATATTATTAATTATTGTATATTCTTTCATGTTACTGCAATAACTTACAGTAATTACATTTACTTGAAATATACCAGCGTTGGGAAATTTTGGAGTATCATATTATTCTAAAATATCAAATTCACACACACACAACCAAATGATTAATTCAAATTTATTATAGTGTATTTAATGACAGTTTCAAATTAAAAATTTTTAACAAAAAGAAGAAAATGACTGTTTAACAATGGATATAATAATTCGTCAAATGTCGGTATTGTTTTATTATTAAATTATTTACATACATTACAAATGAATTAGCACTTTTTTATGTATCATTAATTAATCAAGCATACATTCTATACTATAGTGTTGGGTTGTAATTCCAAATCTCCTAAATAAAGAAGAATTTATGCATTTATTTTGTTTAAAAATTATGAATTCATTATCTTTGAAGAAATATTTTAACTCCTTATTTTTAGATCTCAAGCACCTACTAATTAATCCTTCACTATATGTAAAATTATTCATGTATTTTAAATGTAATTTTAAGTGTGTGTGTTTGTGTGTGTGTGTGTGTGTGTGTGTGTGTGTGTGTGTGTGTGTGTGTGTGTGTGTGTGTGTGTGTGTGTGTGTGTGTGTGTGTGTGTGTGTGTGTGTGTGTGTGTGTGTGTGTGTGTGTGTGTGTGTGTGTGTGTGTGTGTGTGTGTGTGAATTATTTAAATTTTCTCAGCCCAATATCTTTTTTTATGAATCCTTTTTAATTACATTTGACAGAATTCAAAATACCAATAACTTCATTAATACTTTTGAAGTATATATGGTGAAATAAATACTAAATGGAATTGCCATCATGTGCTCTTGTAATACTGGTATCTAAGCAAGAGAAAAAGACGAAGAATCTTAGATACACCTGCTTCACATTTTTTATCTCCATGAGTTGAGATGACTAAGATTATTAAAAAATATACAACTAAGTCTGTTGTGAAATTATCTATATCAATCAAATTCATTACACACAAAATGATAAAGTTAAAAAATAAATCTCTTATAATTATAGACATACTTGCAGAATTGAGATTATAGGTATAGCAAATAAGCGAACAAAAACATTACATTTGCATATGGTGTCGCCATAATATACACACTTGCCATGACAACAGTGATATGTCAGCTCATTCTTTTGTCATACTCCTTGAAATGAAGTTGAAAATTGTTACTTGAATCTGAAATAAAGATATTAATTGTTCACTGACTTTTTGGATGTAATTCATAAATATTTCAAATATAATCGCTTACTTGGTTTTGCAAAGTTTTCTTTATATAAATTATTCAATATAAAACAGACACAAAATTTTTTTTATTGAATTTGATTCCCTATTTACTTAGCTAAATTTAGTACTTGACTAAACTAAGCTAAATATAGCTTAGCAGCCAAAAGCTCTTGTTTATGTTATAAATACATCTTATTTTTAAAACTTGCTTAATCTTAAACTTAATTGTTAATTTCTTTCAGCAGATAATTATTGAAAAAAATTAATAATGTCTTTTTAAATCTTTCATTGAAAATGGTATTATTGATACATATTAAATTTTCATGAGTGCTTTTCAGTTGTAATCTCAAAAGCAGTTTTTAAAATATAATTTTATAAATATGCTAAATATTTATTGAAATTGATAGTATGAACTATTTAATCATCTTCAGTTTCTACCATTACTTATGAAATTAATAGAAATTTTTTATATAATTTCACCATCAAAAAAATTTTGTATTTTTACAATTCTAAAATAACGCAATAAAAAATGTTATCATTTTTTTCGACAATGTAAGCAATTTTCAAAAAAAATAATAAATAAATAAACATTTACATAGATTAAAACAAAACAAAAAATTAGCGTTCTTTTAAAACAAAAACTGATAATATTCTTGCACTTTTGAAAGAAAAGAAGTTCAACAGTAAACATTAACCGAAAATTAATTTGCAATTTTTATGTACAAGAGTAGGAATATTTTTCAACTTTCCCAACGAAGAGTTTGAGGCTCTTAAAAATATCGCGTGTTTACTCCTGTTGATTATATACGAAATAAAAACGATTCAATTATGAGAGAACGGGAGAAGAAAAACCTAGATTCATAATTTTTTCTCCTTGCTCTCATTCTTCCATTTTCTTTCAATTGCTAAGAAGATGGCCCAGGAAGATAAGGAAGAAGAAAGAGGAAGAATGTTAATTATTTCCAGGACCCAGTGTAGTAATCCATGAAATTGCTTCCCACTCTGATTTAGGGGCAATATTAGGGTTGGAAAACGGGTGGTTTTAAGATTCGTGGGAATCAAGACTTGTGCGCCGCCTTCCGGGGAGGGATTAAGATTCGGGAAGAATTGGATGAAGGGCAGATTCTAAATTTTGTAGCGAAATTACAGATTTTCGTCTTAATGAACTTGTATATCAACAATTCTCCCCTATTTATGTGACAATCAACATAACTCGGAATTACTTTTCGCGTCATATTATTGCATAAACTGTTTGTATATTTTATGGGAAGCAGAGAAGATATCTCCTGTAAACATTTGATATTCATTTGCAAGCTGGTAATTTAAATAAACATGGTGAAATATATGTACTCAATTACTGAACTTTTGAGATATACTCCATAAATTTACCTAATTGTTTGAGAAAAAAAATGCAGTTACATAGATTTCTTTTCAAATAAAATTGTATTTTATTTTTAATTGGAATTTTTAAATAATTATATATTTACCCGCATGCAAAACTTGAGAAATTTTATTTTTACTAAGCAATTAATTGGCAACTGTCATCCAGCTGTTGTCATATATCCAGCTGTTGTTGTCGTGTGACAGCTAAGCTGACATGTTACCGTTAACATGTTGACGTAGTTAACATGTTACCGTTAGTTAAAACGGGGCGTGGTCGCAATGTCCTCCAATTAAAATGATACCTCTGGGGTTGGTAGATCAAGCAATGGGGGTCTTCTGCTTGATCCCCGTTTTAAAATCAAGAAGACTCCACTCAGCTGCTTCTATACAACATATAGGTAGGGTAATTTTTTGAATAATTGAAAACCGTCATTAGCTTATAGTAACATATATAACGCATTTAGTAAGTAAACAAAAATTTATCTATTACAATTGTCATAATCTAAATTATAGCAAACTATAAAATCATTTTTTAATGACCTCCCTTTTTACACTTGAATAAATATTAATTCGCTTCATTTATTTATGATAGGCTTTCTTAATGCAAAAATGTCCATCTTTTGAAGAACAATGTTAACATTATAATTTATCCTTTTGTTAATTCAAATCAGTTAAAAGTGGATGCGCAAAATTTGGACTTAAGATTAATTTCTTTGAAAAAATATTTGTGAAATTCTTTCTCAAATTCATACACACCCTATATACGTTGGTATATATACTTTCCTTCATTTGTTGTTGTATTTAGTAAATTATTAATTCCTTTTCTAAAATTTTCTTAGTCATTGATTAAGTTCTCAATGTTCTTATTGAGCTAACTTTAAAAAGTTTCTTTCTGAAAAGCAGCAAACGTTCCCATTATTATTACATTTAGAAAAATAAACAATCGCTACTTTATCAATTTTAAACATGTTGCAACATTATATATTTCTTATTTGAATGCCAAAATCAGTAAATAATACGTTTGAGAGTTTTATTATTGAAAAATATCCTTACTAATGGTATTATCAATAACAGATCTTTATATTATATTGTTAATTATTTATGAAAGTAACTACCTTTCATATTATTTTTCCGTGTAGTCAATAATATATAGATATATTATATAATGTATTCTATCATTGTATATGAAATTATTTTACATTTAAAGTAAATTATTACTTTTTAGCATTTTGCCTTTTAACTGCAGAGTTAATAATGTGGCATTGTTTCATTGCTTTTCACTAATGAAATGATTACAGAATTACTTCAAATTGTTTTAAGTCACTCATTGATACCAATGTAAACACAAAGTTCTTTATCTTTTTATACTGACTGCTACTCAAATGCAACTGAAATATATTAAACAATGGATAGCCTAAAAAGAACATTTCCCCATTTAAAACATTTTAAAAACAAATTAATCATTACTTTTAGTTTTAAGTAATTAATAAATAATTTAATATGAAATATTTATCTTAAATTAATACTTTACGGTTTAAATATCCAGTTGACATTCTTAATGTTATTATTTATTCAAAAAGCTTCCATCACTTAAGAAATACTTTATTCTGTAATAAAACATCATACATATAATAATAAATAAGGACAGCAGGTTGCATTCAAGGATTACTCAAATATTTTCTTAATATCTAATGTGATATAATGCATTTCATAGCTTTGAATCATCCCAAAATAATGATGCTAGTTTAATAAATAAACAAAATGTATAAAAGAAAAAACTTGGGAGACTGCATAGCTTAACATGTTTTGAAATATTTAAGTACACGAAGTTGAAACTTCTCTTGAAAACACCCTTGCTATTTAGTCAAGAACCGTGAATATTTTGAGCAATATGTTTTGAATGAAACAATGAAAGAATATAAGTGAAAACAAACTTGTCATATCTTAAAAATTTATAGCATGATTTTCCTAAATGTTATCATTGTTTATTTGTATCAATTTAAATTGTTATCATCAAGAGTCATTTCTATTTGTT
Source organism: Latrodectus hesperus (assembly GCA_037975125.1). Taxonomy (NCBI): domain Eukaryota; kingdom Metazoa; phylum Arthropoda; class Arachnida; order Araneae; family Theridiidae; genus Latrodectus; species Latrodectus hesperus. The sequence continues at coordinate 55,492,242 of CM075853.1, read as the reverse complement.
GGAAAAATAGGTAATTATGAAGCATGATAGCTTATGATAAATATTTTGAAACTGAAGTAACTGATTAAATAAAACTTTTTGAAGGAAAATTTGATAAAAATAGAAGTTTAACTCAAACTGGTCTGTTTAATAACAAATGTTACTCATAAATTCACTATGCATTGCGACTTACCTAAAAGGAGTCGGATGGAAAAATTTGAGGAAATGTTATTTTGCTAGGATATTGAGAGAGAGAGAGCGAGAGAATATTATGTACTTATTTGTTATAAAAAATTAAACAAATTAAAAAATCTCCCAAACAATCTTAATAGAATGAAAGAACTATTGAACCGAAAGCAAAAGCACTAATCTTTCGATTACCATCTCGAATACTATTACGCATAAATATGAAATGTAATAAAGGAAAAAACAAACCAAAAATCAAATAACTGAAAAAATTTAAATATTGAAACTAAAAAAAATTTCGCGATATGTAAAGTCTTTAATGTAAGATGCCCCTTATAACGTGCAAGCGCTAATATAATTTTTTCAACAGTAATGATAGAAAAAATATCAAAATTTTATATAGCTGCAAATTAACCTTTTTTCAGTTACTTTAAAAACCAAATTTTCGGTTCAATTCTTTTATGAAACGAATTCGTTTGCTCTGCAAACTGCGTGAAAATAATTTTTTTCTCCTTTCTTGCTTTCCCATAATAACTGCCAGGTTAACTGTGTGTTGTGTTGGAAGTACACGATAAAGTTCAATAACTTTCGAACTCTGTTTAATTTAATTCCATTTCCTGTTAACTCTTCATTTACTTTGTTCTTTTACGTTATTCTACAGGAATAAAAACAATGTCATTTCCACATTTATGCTTCACTTCGTTACAAAGAAAAGGGGAGGAAAAAGAGCAACCTCAACGTTTCTTTGAGGAATAAAAAAAATTTAAAAAAAGATAAAAAAATTCCTTAACGAACTTAATATTTTTCTTTTTCTCTCTTCAATCAGGGCAAAGCACGTTCTAAAGTAAAGAGTCACTCTTCTTTTCACGTATATCGTTCTAAATTTGAACTAGCAAAGGTGAAAGGCCACTTTTGGAGTAAGTGGAGCATAGTAAATCTAAGGAATTTATTCGAATTTTTATATTAAAATCTTCAGTAAAACATGTCTTATACCAACGTAAGTTACTTTATTTATGGGATATTAGTCTTTAAAAAATATTTCCAGCATATAACACCCATTAATAATAAAAAAGAATTTAAAAGTGAAGAAATTCATTTTTTAATTATATTGTAATATAGTGAGTTGCAAAAACATTAATTTTGTTTTTCTCCTTCTTAGAAAATTCTTAAAAAGAAAATTAAAAAACGTAAAATTAAAAAAATTCCAGAACTTCTAAAGGAAATAAAATTAAATAATATAACTTAATAAATTAAATATTAAAGTCGACAAATAATTAATCAGAAATATAATCTTTAACATTAGATTACAGAAAACTATTATGATATTAAATCAAGTAAATTTATGAACTTAGAATAATTTGTGTAAAAAAAGAAAATATGCAATATTTTTATTTTTTTAATCAGCTGCATTCATTCGTTAAATTTATTTTTATATATCTATTTCACCTTTATAAGTTTTAATAAACTTTGCATTAAAAAACTAAATAAAATTTTAAGTTTAAGAAATGTGCAATATTTTGTGTTCATTAAATGAGAAATAACTAAATATTGCAGATTTTATGTGAGATGTACATAAGACGTTAAATAAATCTTTCATAAAATTCATTTTCTATGTAAAAGAAGAATTCCTTGAAAATAAGTAAAACATATTTATTCATGAAAAACTTTGAATTACTAAAGAAATAGTATTAAATTAACTATAATTATATGAATATAAATAAGCAAACACATCTACTTAAGCACATCTAACTGAATATTCTTTCCATTGAAGCTAAGATTCGAATTTTCGTAAAGCAATTTCAAAGCATTTCTTACATTTTTCTTAATTATTTGAGTTACAATAATGTTTACATTTTTTAATCTAATTAAATATCAAACTATATGTGTCTTACCAGTAAAAATTTGTATTTCAAATATATTTTCAATTATTTTAAGAAAATTAAGTAAAAAAGAATATTAATATGCTTAAATTAATATTTTATGATTCCAAAAATTCAAAATTATTAGATGATTAACAACTTCATGTATTTTTTTCAATTGATATTTATAATTTTGAAAATGTTTGCTCTTCCATAGGTTATTATTTTGCTTTCTATTTCACTACTTAAATATTAATATTAATTCATAAATAAATAAAAATTAATGAATAATAAATTTCACTAAAACACATTTACATTGTGACAGCCTCTGATATATTTCTGATATTAAATTTATTTGTTTTTTATCGTCACCGTTTAATTTTATCGTCATTAATATGTTTTTTTTAATATCGATTCATCACTTTTCTTATAGTAATAGTGATCTCTACAAATTTATATCTTTTATAAGTACTCAGTCATTCATGCTTGATTTAAATAAAATTTTATGGAGTGCAAAGCGTTACATTTGAGTTTTAATCTCATTCGGCATAAGCATTTCAAAATATTATTAATACTCTTGTTTATTTAATTTAATTAACTACTTTCTTTGGAATTGCATTTTTATCTTGAATTATTTTTAACACATTGATTTATTTTAAGGATGTCTCGGCCAGGAAAGGGTCCAACTCCTTCAACACCAGCGGTTCCAGGAGCAGTGGCACAACAAGCCCAGCAATATCTCGAACAAAATATCATGGCTTGGATGCAGCCAAAGCCTCAAGGACAGGTAAAGTGAAAGTATCTTATAGTTATGCAATTATGCTTATTTTATCATCAATATCATATGCTTAGTATGTGAGTTTTTTTACTTTTATATATGTATAACATCGCACAAAATGATTTCGTTTTGTGAATTCTGAAAAGCATACTAGATTATATACATTAAAATTATGCCTAAAATCCAATCGTTGAAGTTATAAAGTTACTTGAATGTGTTTGAAGCATGCATTTCAGGCATTCATTTAAATTTTCGGAAATGTATTTGAGTTTGAAAACAAATAATCTCTTCGCTTAAAAATTGCTATAAAAATCTATTAATTTACAGTGAATAACAATTAAAGTTCTAATTATAATAATTAGTCTATTAGACAGGAATTCTCATATTGTGTATATATCTTATATAGAAGGGTATTTAAAATTAAACTTCATGCGAAAAGAATATTACATTTTCCGTGTAAGCAACACTTTTGCGAAAATATGATATAATTTTTTGCATCTTCTCTTTTTTTAAAACAACATAGAATTAGTATATAAATTGAATTTTTGTATGTCGAAAATATGATTATTAGTTGATTTTGATCACTGAAAAATAATCAGTCATCTAATTACGTAACACTACATTCCAAAATTATTGATTACTAGTACTTTAAAGGCTTTTCTTTATGAATAATATATCATAAATACGCCGTAAAAAAGTCAATTGTTATCACTCAGAATGCTTTTTTATGGGTTTTTTTCCCTAACAGTCCATTCTTTATTTTTTGAGATTTAGATGCTGTACGGTGATAAAATTTTCGTTGGAAAATTAATTTTGAACCGTAAATTTCTATACATTATAACAACATAATTTAAACAAATTTCTCTGAAATGACAAAAAATCTAATAGCAAAATAAAACTTCATAAAAAATTTTCAATTAAAACTGGGAACGATAGCAATTATCATGCTGAAATAAAATATTATTAAAATTATTTCTCAATGCAAAAATTGGATCTTTATCTTCTTAATGATACTAAGGCAAATATTTTCTACTTTTTATACGCTGTGGTTAGGCATAATTTGTAATATAAACCTTCAGCATATACCATCATGTAAATGCTAAATGCTGATAAAGATATTACGAAACTTTTATTCAATTGATTCATTAAATCTAAAAATTTCTAAATATTACTGATTATTTTAGTATAGTTAACTGTTCAGGAAAACTGTTCTTGGAATAATTTACATAGAAATAAATATCAAATTATTACAATTGTGCTATCCTAAATATAAAATATAATTTTAATAGTTCATATGTAATATTTTTAAAACCTCTGTTTTGTTTCATTATACAAGTTTTTATCTTTCACTACAACATTTTTTCAAAGAATTTTCTATAAATTTTATTTTTACAGACTTTAAATTACTCTTACATTTATTCTAACATAAATCTTAATTTTTTCTAATTATTTGTGTACAAAAATTGTGAATAATTTGAAACTTTACTAAACTTTTAATGTTTAATCGTGAGTTGCTGGCTTAGGAATCCTTTAGTTATTATTTGAGAAAACGATGTTTATAATAAACCTGGTGATAAGTATCAATATATTTAATTTTTTTCATTTAAATTAGTTGTATGCACAATTATATCATTTTTATGTCGTTCTTTTATTAAAAAAATTAATTTTTACTATTATAGGTAAGAAATTACTTTAGGCAAAATTTTCTAACAATTTAATAATTTTAACTTAATTATTTATTCAACTTTTTTAAAGTTTAATGCTTTTAATTTTAGAATCCTTAATAAATGAAATTACATAACTAATCTATATTTGTTTTAAATGTAACTCCATCCCTACAATGGAAAAATTATTGTAATATTAAGTAAACTATCTGTGTTATCTATTTGGTTTTAGTACACTTTAAGAAGTTCAAAATTAGTTACATGTAATGTATGTAATTGACGTAATTCCATTCTGAAAAGAGTCTCGTGTACTAATGTATCCAACATGAAAGCTTAGATATATATACATCAATTGAATCTAGCCAATAAAATGAATGGAAAAAGAAATTTAGGCTCTACTCTATCAGAAAGAAGAAATCTAATGAACTCGCTACTCAGAGAGTGGCCCTAAGAATAAAACATAAGCAAAACCCAAGACGCGGTGCACATTTCTTCGGTCACCCTTTTCGACACTCGGTGTGGTGTCGAGAATCAATTAGTGTGTTTCTTGGCACACGTTGTGGGTCAACTTCTCCCGATCCGGGCATCCCCCTACTCCATTACAAGGAAACGCAATCAACATGTCAAGCAGTAAGTCTCCCCCTTTTTTATTTCATTTCATGAGAATATTTTTTCCTCTCTTTCATTTCCTCTTTGGAGTCCTCTTACTTCTGAAGTTGAAATTACAGATGATGATTTTCTCATGGGACCACACATTCGGTTGAAAATTCCCTGTAGCATACACATATCATAAATGTGTATCGAATATATTTGAAAAACATTTTCTTAAGTAATATCTACTTGAGTGTCTATAAAAATAACAAGTATTTCTGTTTCAGAAAGTTAGTAGGTATTTTAATACGATTTTTCAAAGATAATACACATTTTTATGGTAAATTTTATTGGATTAAACACTACAGATCAGTATTCAGATTAAATTATAAGAAATGTAACATTTGATTTAACAATAAATCATCTTAAAGTTAGTACCAATTTAATTTTTACTAAAATGTAATTTTTTAATTTGTTAAATGCTTTTTCTGAGAAAATCATTCTTTCGATTCATATGTAAACAACAAGAATTTAAAATAAAGGTATTTTTCTATAAACATATTTTATGAATAAAATTAATTATTGGACAAGAAAAATATTTTCTATAGTCTTATTCTATAAATGAAATTCCTTATTTATTAATAATGTTTAACAATAGGAATGGCACTGAAAAATTAAAATAAGATTGAATATTTTTTTTAAAAAAAAAAGTCTGGATTATTACTGAACGCATGTCAAATTTTTTTTATAATAATCTAATGTTTTTATTATTATAAAACAAATACATTTATTTCCTACATAATATTTTCATTTATTTTTTAATAACTTACTATTTCTAGGTAGATAGATATATGTGTATATGAAACAAATATTTCAAAATATTTTGAGAAATATAAATGATTCCTGTCTTTTTTACCCCAAAATTATTAACACTCTTGAATATTTTCCAAATAAATATTTTTAAAAGAAATTATAAGTGATTATATTCTAATTGATATGACAAGATCATAAAATAATATACTTATCACCAAGACTTATTGGCATTATTAAATATTGTATGATAAAATGTTAAAAAATAAATAAATTACTGTCAAGACCAAATTCATGGTGAAACATGATTATAAAATCAATTACTTAGAATATATTTGTTGAAACTGAAGGAAAATTACATTAAATTATGAACAAAAATATTAATTTACTGTATAATTACTTCGTAAATTGCCCCAATTATTTCAAATTTCGTGGCAGATACTTTTTTATTTATTTTTAACTTTAAAATCAAATTTTAATATCTTGGTATTATATGTTGTGATTTAACCTGAAATGATACAACAAATTTATGTATATAAGATATTGTAAATGTTTTTCCCTTTATTTAAATTAAAATAATTGAATTTAGATGGAGAAAAATTTTACAAAAAAAATTCCTTCATATAAAATATTTGCTTTCCATTCAAATGATTCTAAGTTTATCTGGAAGCGTGAATGAAACAGCAATTACTATCCAATGGTGTGCAAAATCATGCAGCCACTGTTCATTAATCGAATTCAATTCCATCGATTAATGCTGATAACGCACCATAAAAGAACATTAAAATATGCCTTCTTATTCCAGGGTCAGTAAAAGAGAAAAACACTATTTTAACTATTTTGGTGGCCATTTAAAAAGACTAATGAGGATATCGATTATCATTAAATGCCTTAGAGTGAACTTTAATGAGAAAAAAAGAAGAAAAATCTGTGTGTGCGACTCCTATCGGGTTCTTGTTATCGGATAATACTTAACTCATCATAGTACTTTCTCACCCACTTTAGGAACATTATACATAATTGTGATGACCAAAATTACAGTGTTTAAGAATCTTCGGGAGCAATTTATATACAACGTTGATATTAATCTTCACGCGTTTTCCTTGGATCAACAAAAACTATGTTTTGTTGAAAATAACATGGACAAAATTTTTTTCCGCCATGACAGTTTTTTCTGTTTTCCAACGGTAATATATCTCGACTGCCATTCAAGTACTTTTAAATTTATTTCGGAAAAATGTGCTTACATGCAACTGCAACAAATTTTGTATTTTCTTTTCCATAAATAGCTAATATTTCTTAAATCCTATGTTTTAACTTTGAAATAAATATTTATTGTAATACTCGAATGTGAAAGAAATAATATAAATTGAAATTATTACTATCTGAATTTATTTACTTTTTTATTACTTGAGAACAAAATTTGTCAAATTCGGTCTTGATTTATCTACAGATTTTAATGTTTATATGTTGAATTAGTTTCAAGCCTTGGCAATCCAATGTCATTTTTCTTAGTGTTTCAAAATTTTATTAGGGAAGCATGCATTAACATTGTTGCTTCTTTTTGATTCAAAGTGTTGATACGACTGTTTTTTTAATAACTTTATTTCAATGATATACACATTTGTAAACGTAACGCAATAATTACCACATTTTATTAAAATATTTTAAACTATGAATAAAATAAATTGGTTTCTAAAATTATTTAAGGAACTCAGGCTTATGAAGCAAATGATTTAATTTAAAAGCTTCTTAATACAATATGACTATAAAAGCAAAACCAAATTGATTAAAGAAATTTATAAGCATATTTGCATACGTATAATATGTTACTTTCGTATATTTGCTTTCAAATAAGGTTTAATGAAAGCTTAAAAAATTAAATGGGTATAAAATATCATGAACTGTTTTCGATTAATGTAAATTATATCAGAAAAATAAACATCACTAAAAAGCTACTAGACTTTTATTTTCTGCATAAATTTGTCAAAATCACATTTAGAAAATCATCACATTAAGTTAAAAGAGAATCATTGAAATACCTTTTTTATGACAAAACACTTTGAAACAGAAGATAACTATATGATAGAATGAATAACTTTTCTTCAGAAGTACTTTGTTTTTGTGGGTATTTTAAGGCATTACCTTGAAAAAACTTACAAAATACTTTATAGCTTTTATTTTCTTGCAAAACTAGTCTTCAGTTTTCATTCTTTCAAAGGATTTCCTAATTTGTTTTCATCATCAACAAAAAAGTTAGAAATATTTTTAGAACTGAGAAGTTGGGAAAATAATATAAAAATATAGAAATATTTATGAAATTCAAAAAAGATCTTTCATATATTTGTGAAAAGCAAAGTTTTTTCTACTCAGAAAACATTTCAAAATTTTTAACTTTGGGTTTAAGAAAAATTTTAACATAAAAAAATCTATGAATTCATCCTTTAGAAAATATTTTGGAGTAAAATGTTTGGAATTTTTTTTAACTACTGTGCATTCTATGCTTTTACTCATGCTTTATTTTCTGGGAAAATATGAGTCCATACAATAAAGAAGAAAATGAACTAAATAACTTAATAATCTACATTAAATAAAAAATTATATGCCTTCATTGTTGATTTTTAATTCAAAATTAAATCATATATATATATATATATATATATATATATATATATATATATATATATATATATATATATATATATATATATATATATATATATATATATATATATATATATATATATATATATATATATATATATATATATATATATATATAGATATATATATATATATATATATATATATATATATATATATATATATATATATATATATATATATATATATATATATATATATATATATATATATATATATATATATATATATATATATATATATATATATATATATATATATATATATATATATATATATATATATATATATATATATATATATATATATATATATATATATATATAATTATTTAATGTACATTGAATTTAAAGAAACAAAAATCTTTCCTCAATAATTCTTTTTAGTATTGCCCTTTAATTAAATTAAATATTTTAAATTTATTTAAATAACGCTTGTGAATTTTCTCTTGTTCTACATTTACCAGAAAAGAAGTGCAATCAAAACATTTTAATTGACAAACACTTATTTTTACTAAATAAGCAAATAAACTTTAATAAACTTGTTACTTTAAACATCTATCAACATTTTCAAAAATTATTTACGTAAGAATAACCTCTTATATTGAAAACGAAAACAAGATGCATTAACAAATTCCTACAATTAATTATGTATATTAATTTAACCGAAAAATTATTACCTTGCATAAGTTATAAAGTAATACAAATTTTAGGAAATATATAGGAATAATTGAAAGTATAAAATAATATTATTTTCTTATGTACAATAAATTCCTAATATTTTATTTTTCGAAATGTTGGAAGATATTCTTTTATTATTTTTACAAGCATTATTGATACACTTGTATAAAGTGCTGTCATAATGCTCTTCCATAAATACTTAACTAGTAAACATTTCTTCAGATCAAATACTTGAGCTGATCTGAAACATATTGAATAAATTTACAATGTCATACTGTGTTATATTTCACGTTATTTAAAATTTTATGTTTGTTCTACCCTTTGTTTTTGTATAAGTCTGGGTTGCATTTTACTTTTGTTGATAAAATATAACAGAAAAGCTTATTCTGCAAGTATATTCCACATTTCTTTATTTTCTAATATCTTAAAAAAATAAATTGTACTAGGTTGTAATATATGACTTTTTGCCCATAAAGTCGATCATTGTTTGAAATTCTATGATGTTTATTTCTCTTCTTGTCATTTAGTTATTAAATTATTTATACTAACTAGAATGCCATCACAATCTTTAGTTACTTGTAAAATTAAAATTGAGCAAAATTTACATTCATATTTCAATCTATAAATGAAGTACACAGATAAAACTATGACTATTAAAAAAGTATAAATACAAGACTTAAGAAATAATATATTATTTATAGATATCATTTTTAGTTCAAGATTTAAGCATTAAAGAATGCTTATAAATATTGTTAAAGATGAGGTATCACATTTCTATATTTTAACTGAATTTTATAACATGCAAAATATACGGACTTTAGTTCATCAATCATGCATGTTTTATTTTTAATAATTTGAGATAACAAGATAATATAAACTCCCAAATTATTATAAATATTTGAGTTTTAAAATTTTCCCAAATCAATTTTTATCTACAAATTTAATAAAACTCAAAGTATTCTCTTTGGATATTATGTTAAGTAATTTTTATTAAAATATTATACTATAAAATAATATTTTATTAAAATATTATATTTTTATTAAAATTTAATAAATTACTTAACATATTTTATTAAAATATTATATGTTAAGTAATTTTTATTAAATTTTTATTAAAAAATTAATTTTTATTAAAATATTATTTTTTTAATATTTATTAAAATATTAAAAAAATTTATCAAATATATTAAAATAAAATTAATAATAGTTATTATTAATTATTATTAATATTAATAAAATTAATAATAGTTATATTTTTCAATTCTAAAAGATACTTTATTGTACTAAAAAAACAACACAAATAAAAAGCAAATGCTGAAAATGAATTCTTAAACTAAATGAATTATGTTGTTTCTAATTTAAAAAAAGAAGTTTAATCAAAAAAAGAAATAAAATATGATTGCAATTTGAGTAAAAACATAATCAGAGATATTGAAAATTTGCAATAACCTAACATATTACTTTTCGTCATTCATCAGCTTCTACATTCTTTCTAATGAAATTAAATTCTTAGCAATGTACTAAAATTACACAAAGCATATTTCTTCCTTCTGTTTGTACCGAATGAAAAAAACAAACATCTGCCAAGTGGTAACGATCCTAATCAGAACGGGCGTTACTTCCAAAATATCCTTACTCTCCAAGAGAAATTTCACATCCCCCAAGAGAATAAGGAAAAATCCATAAAATATTACGGAACGTTTTAAAGTTGTTTCCAGTCTTTTTCTCTCCTTGCTTCAGATATTGTACATTGAAGAGTTTATGTTTATGATAAGCAAATACTTTTTTAAAGGGGGAAGGGAGGTAGAACTAATAAATTCGGTCAAATTCAATTACTGTCGAATTCTGTTTATGTCTTATTGCGAAATTCAATTTGTGGATGAAGAAAAAAATATATGCTTGGTTTTGAGAACATAAATTATTTAGATCTCTAAATTACGCAGAGGATGGTAAATTTGTGATAAATGACTATGACTGAGGAAATGAAGATGCATCATTGAGTGGCTTATAGGGAATAATGGTGCATGTTCCTCCATCGTTGATTTATTGTATATCCGTGCACACTGAAATCGAAAACGAGTGTTACTAAATGAAACATATTATGGTAAGATGAATCATTTAGCTTTAGATGCATAAAGTTTTGCACAGCAACTGTGTTATTATTTCGCTAGATGATATTCGAAAATAATTTTTGTAAATTAATTTTGTACTTTAATTCATATAAGGAGATTTTTAGCTAATTTCCATTATTAAATTGTTATTTTTCGAAAAAATTAAAATTTTCCTGTTTAGCTTTCTTTTAAATTTTTGCATGCAAATTTTGAACAAACAAAAAGATTATATATTAAATTATTTTAAATTATTATAAAAAATCAAAATGATGCAGCAATAAAAAAGAACAATTTTTAAAAAGAAATACATCTGTGATATATAATTATAAATTTCAATTATATCATAACTTCATTTATAGTATAAAAAAATAAAATGAAAAGTATCTAAGACTGTGATAAGTAACTTTAAGAATATTTTAATTTGAGCACAACACAAACGCTTTTATAAATAGAATATTATCTTAACTGAGAATATAAAATTCAAATGGAAAATCATTTAAAAAACGCTCATCTAATATAAAAGGATTACCATAAAGAAGAAAATATAATTATTCCTAAACTTTTACTTTCAAAGATTCTAATTTCTTATAAATAGCTTTATTATTATGACAAAATATGAAATATCACATTTACTTAGCATAGCATAAATTTGAATAATTTATTAAGTAAAATGACAAACATTTATAAATTAATGTAGCAAAATAATAGTAAAAATTTATATTTGACAATATAAATGGTAGAGGTACATGATGTAATATTTTATTAGTTTTTAAATACAAAAAGATAATTAATACTTGATTGTACAAAACAGAATTGGAAATGAATCCATATCAGATTTTATAGAATTTTAGTATCGTTTGAAGTTTCACAATACTGTCTTCCAGTACCAAAATTTGATATATCTATCTATTAAAAAATGTTTTAAATTTTGGTATTCGAACACAATTAAAAATTTTTTATATGCCCTGCAACTACAAAGATTCCAAATTCGTTGGAAATTTTCTTTATCCCTCTGACTAGCTCTTACAGCATATTTATTTTAGTGTATTTCAAACATAACAGAATGCGATTTATAAATAAATATCTAATAATTATTATACTCTGAGAAAAAGTAGTGCCTTATGCTGTTTTGCTCAGAAACGTTTTTACAAACTGATATCGGAAATCGCATTATAAAATTTTTTTTGTATAAAGTATAAAATTGCTTTTCATCAAAAAAATATTAATTATTAAAAAAAAAATTTGAAATATTTGCGTTCGTATTTCATCAGAAAGTAAAATGATCTCAAAAATCAAATCAATAAGGTAACTCATCATTTAATAAAACCCAATAGTATTCCTTCAAATTCATTTCTAAAAATGTTAAATATATATTAAAAAATCATGATTTGTGAAAAACAATGACATAAACTTTTATTTTTGATCATAAATTCCAATGTTTCAGCAGAGAGTACTTCAAATTTGTTCATATAAATTGTGTTTATTTTCCTTACTAAAGTAAATGAATAAATGGCTAGAAGGGTTTATTTTTATGAACATTTTACGTTATTAATCTTACTTAAATGTGAACTTAAAATCTTTATTGTTATATATGACAGATATAGTAAAGCTTGTTTTTAAATAAAATTAATGACTATTTAAGAACATCGCTTTTAAATAATTATTATGTATTGAAAGAATTCAAGAAGATTAAAGGAATAGTTATTCTACAACTTTCATCAGCAGTAACTTAACTTAAAAATTATCGATTTAATTCTGATAATATATCACTTATAATATCACATTTGCAACAACACAGTGTGCCCAGACACACAACACATATTTTTAATTTCTAATTTCAAAACATTTTGGTAAAGATGAATGTTTTATTACTTCATAATTTAAAAGAACTTCTTCAGAATGTTCTTGAGTCATTGTTTCATGATTGTTATAAATAAACAATGCTCTGAATTTGCTTGAATTATTTGAAATAATTGAATTGAATAAATAAAATAATGAATTTTCGTATTGAATTGGATATTTATGATAATTTAAGCAAATAATACTTTATATGCAAGTAAAAGTTTACTTGAAATATTTAAAAAAATAATCTGAGTGCATATCTATATTGTTTCCTTCAAAATTGGAAACAAGTAAAATAAATATATGAAATAAAAAAACCAAGTTAATTATTCATTTCTATAGACCTCAGATTCAGTTAATTCTGTCCTGGAATAAAATTTAAATAAAATTAAAGAAATCATTTAATCATTCATATAGGATATAAATAATTTAATAAATGCTTTGAGGATATATAATATATATATAATATATATATATATATATATATATATATATATATATATATATATATATATATATATATATATATATATATATATATATATATATATATATATATATATATATATATATATATATATATATATATATATATATATATATATATATCTTTTGATCTATTTTCTATTAATATCAAAACTTAATTTAAGTTTGATGATTTCGCATCAGGAGGTTTTGAGGAGCATTATACTTAAAAAATTAAATTTAACAAAATTAACATTAAAAAATATTTCAAAGTTGTTATCAGATGCACCTCACCATAAGAGAATTTATTTATTTATAAAGATACTCCCTTAATGTCTTTTGCATACATCAGTTGAATTAAAACTCAATATTTTATTGATTTTGCTGTTAAAACTTTAAACCTCAGAAATCAATTTTAAGCTGTGGATTGTCATTCCTGTTTAGTGAAACTCATATATTCTAAATGTTAATGCTAACGGCCAGAAATAAATGAATTAATTCGATATTAGCTAAACCACTTCACCTATCTATTCACCCGTAATTTTGATCAAAATATAAACGACAGCAAAAAAACATAACTGAATCATGTAAGTTTCTGTTTTTTAAGAAATTAATTTTTTGAGTTTTATTTCAAATTTGGCAGAAAGATAAAAAAAAATCTCATGTTATGTCATGTTTTAGCGGGGACCTGTAATGAAATAAAGCTTTTCTTTTAGGCAAATGAAAAAATGCTTATATATTCGGGACCACGCATAAAAAACACATCATTACAACGACCATAAAAAGTAATCAAATTGTCCCGAGTACTCATAATAAGTTAAGCATGAAGTAGCAGACTATCGATTCTCTGGTCGGCCCTTCTCTCACTTTCTTCAAAAATAACAAAATTAAGACTAAGAGCTTTTAAGGACAAGAGTAAAAGAAAAAGTAAAGAAAAAATATATTAAAAACTTCGTCATCGTATAAGTTAACCGACGACAGCTCCTCGTTCTCTCTAACTTCCCCTATCTTCCATCTTCTTTAATTTTTCCCCCACAACCCTTCTCGTTTCCACATGAAAACTTCTGTTTCTGATGAAGGGATCTCTTTTGCATATCATTATTATAAAGATTGCCTTTTGAGAAAGCTGTCGAAGTATTTACTTGCGCTGTCAAAATGTGCTGCAAAGATCGATACAACATTCTTTCACGGAAAATACTAAAATAGCTGTTCAAAATTTAACATTAAGCATTTTTTAAATTTCAATGTATTATTTAATGATTTTAATTAGAAACATTATTCAATTTAGTACCATTAAAGAAAATCTATAACTGATCATTGTACATCTCTCCAGTATAAAATATTAATCGATGTTTTTTTAACCTGTGCATAATGCATGTAAAATTATGAGAATTATAAATATTTGCTTAGTAAAATGCACAAGATTTTATATTTTGAATACTTTTAAATTATGCATAATATAATTGACTACAGGGTGATTGCTAATTTATAAAAATAAGATTATAATAGAATTCGCATATAACATACTATTATATTACTAAGAAAATAATGCAAAGTCGTTAATCTTCTTTGCGTAAAGTTGAATGTATGATTAATACTTTACGGGCTAATTTCTTTGGAGTCCTTCTTATTCAGCCCATCATAATATGTTTAAGATCATAAAAATTTTTCCAGAAAGAAAAACTCAAAAATGGGAATTTAGTTACATTTTCTTTAAATGTTCGTGGAATTTTCTTTAATGTTTGTGATAATATCTCTGAAAACTGATTTAAAAGTATTTACTCTAAAGTATTAATATGCAATCACTCTTATACATGTTAATTGTTATAAATTATAGTTAAATAAGAAATCAAATGGAACAAAATCTGAAAACAATTTTCTAGTTTAGACTTTGTTCGATCAAATCCATATGATTTCAAAATTTGCTATACAATTTACATAAATATTGTCCATAAGATTTCCAATTCTAATTAATAATATCAAAGAAAATTTTTATGTATATAATGGAAGTTATATTGAGCTTTCATTACATTTAAAGCATAATTATTAGAATGGCTATAGGGTATTTATTAGGGATACTATTGAAATTTACAAAACGCTTATTTTTTTCATCAATTAATATCATACCGAAGCTAAGAAATATTGTTTAACAGAAATCATGCGAATATTAGATGATCCCATATTTTAACTCGATGATCAGTCGTAGTCTTCAAAATGAAAGCCGAGATATTGCATGTACTTCATAAGAACAAAATATGCTTAGTGATTAAATAACTTCACTGTAAATATAAACACTAGGTAATATTTTAATAGAAAAACTAAGCCACAGCATGTGTGTCTGTGTTTGTGTGTATAGAACGCAAATATATTACATGTGCATACTTATTTCTTGATATTGTACAATGTAATCAATCATAAATTACAATATTAAAATAATATATCAATTTAGGTTACAAAGAAACGATGATAAAATTTTACTATTATCATTTTTAATGATCACTGTACCTAATTTTGTATATGCACTTTATAATTTAAACAAAATTACTGTATAAACGTAAATATATATCTTATTCTGATATTTTAAAAGAATGTTTTTGAAGAAATTTTGTTTGCTGAAATAGCTTACATCCCATGGGATAATTCGAAAATACAGATTCAGACTCTAAACAAATTCAGATACAGTTAATTTTTAATGGAAGAAGCAAAATTAAATCAAAACAGATATACAAAATTTGAAATTCTCTTAAGGGCTGCATCATTTCCTTATCACATTCAATTTTTATCGACAATAAACGTCAAAGAAATATGAATTTACTCCATCAAACTGGCCTTCTAAGCATTCGTTAAACTATTTCTATTGAATTTAGGTTCTCCATAGCACTGCGCAATCTTTGTTATTTTTTACGACTCTGATGGCTTTATGGGAAAAAGAAAATTTATCCTTTTTCAGCCATCTTACTTTTTAACTTTCCTTTTCTTAGCTTTTTTTTATATGATTCTTTGTATGAAATCCACAAAATAAACCAAATTATCCATTATCTAGAAATATAAGCTGCCCATGTTTTAGTCAGCAATTTGAAATATCTTGAGACAATAAGGGGAAAATAAAATAACTATCTATAAATTATCAGTATGGCTAAGTGTATATATAGAGTTCTATTTTTTATTCTTGGGAGTGAGTATATTGTATTTCATCGTGAATATAAACATCGTTTCTGGTATATTACTTGTGCAAGGACTTCCACCATTAAAAGTTTGGACTCGGGTGAAACATTTATTTGAAAAGCTTAGTTTTTAATTTTTTTTTCATGCACTAATATCATTTTTAGAAATTTAGAAATATATTAGCATAAAAAAACAAACAAATATCTTAATTTATGTTTTAAGTTAATTAAATACATTGAAGAATGTTCTATTTTTAAACAACAGAATTAAAATCAAAACATTTAATAATTAGATTTTGTACTACAAAATTAATAAAATAAATAGTTTTGTAGTTGTGTACAATATGTTAAGTAAAATTACCATAATTTTGTCTCTGATTATTGAGTATAAATAATCCAAAAAAGGAATTGCATTCATTGTAAATCATGGTTTCAGCCTTTTATCAACAATCATTCAAATATAATATCTGAAATTTGATAAAACCGTTTGAAATGTTCATTTTTAAAGCAAGTTAAATACGCAAATAATCATATAATAAAGGATTTCGATTTGTATGCGATATATATGATCAAAGATAATTTGTAACTGTTACGCGTTTGAGGGAAAATTCCATAATTTTGAGGAACTCTTAAATTTTGGGGACAGCTGTTACCAATACATTTCATAAAAACCACCATATATTTTTGGTAGAAATAATATCATCGTATTTCTTTATTCAATTCAAAAATGCCATTTTAACTAAATTATGTGCGAATAAATTGCCATCGACAGAATATTACAGAAATGTTAAAATTAAATACAAAACTTAATATTATTTTCTACTTTTTGCATATAACGATTGCAATAAATTTTCATTCATGCATCTAAAATATTTAAACTTCATAAGCTTAAAATCTTCTTTATCGTCTAATTAATATGTATATGAAACGCATGTGTATTAAAAAAACTAAATTAATATTACACTTTTCTTAAAATACTCCTAAAATATATTAATCATATTCGAATTAAAATGATGAGCATCATATTTTACAATTTTTTTACAATGCTGTCCATTTAATAAATTTAACAACTTTTTTCAAACACTTTGTTGCTTGTGAAGGCATGAATTTTTTATATAAATACTGTTAAGTTTTTTCACCTTTTAGACATTAAATCATTTGAATAACTTGAATGATCATTATATATAGTGTTTGTTTTTAAAAGATAATGGGGATGTTGTTTCAATGACCATATTTCAATCCTCTTATTTGGTTTAATCAAAGATAAAAAGATAAATTATCGAAATTTGTAATGAATATTTATATCTCAGTAATAAATAGTTTTTTACTGATATATAAATCTTCAATGTAAAGTTAATATATATTACAAAATATAGCACATTTTTAGAATTATAAACATACACTTTTTAAAATACCATTGCATATTTATTTTATATTCCCTTTTCAAGAAAATATAGTATTATATTTAACGGGAAAGAAACTATGAATAAATGTATGACCCGTGCCCCACAAAAGAATTCTTATGAAAAGACCAATAGATTATTATATATCTTCAATTCAAAAATTTCTGTATTATTTTCGAAATGAGTTTAAGGAGATGCATTAAATCAACAATGTTTTATATATTGAGTAGAGTTTTTGAATTTCTTTTTTGCAAATTATATACATTTTTAAAAACTTTTGATTTACATTCTTTGGGAATGTTCCAGTTTTTTCTAAATATAATTTAACATTGAAGACGAAAAAAATTTGGATATAATTATTAATATTCACAATACGTTAATTTTTATTTCAAAATAGAAGTAATAAAATTTGTATTTTTTGAAAATAAAATTCTGTGGTTGTTAAAATAAATGCTTTAATATAGTATTCAAACGTTATAAAGCTTTTATGTATATTATTTATAAATCATTATTAAATGCCTTTGAAATCATTAACTTTCTAATCATGATTATTTAATCATACTAATGTCATTTTAAAATAAAGAAAATTTCGATAATAATGATTGTTAAAGTTATATTAAATTTTTCAATTTTATATTACAAATGCTTTTAACAAATTATCAACTCAAATATATTTTAATTTAATAATAACTATATTTTGCTCACATTTTTGTATTAAATATGTTTCAGATCAACATCATGTACATGACTTCCTCCAAAAATATTTTTATTCAATCATTGACTTTACTACACCAGAAAGAAAAATATCATCTTGTAAAATGGGATTCGTTAGAATTAATATTCCCTTCATTCATTAAAATGTGCTACCTAAAATATAAACTTTCCTATTATTTATGAATATTCATTGCCTTTTAGAGCGTGAAAATTCTCAAAGCATAACTAGTCCGAAAACTGCAAAATCCATATCCAGAACTCATAGTTGTTGGCCAAGATGAGATTGAAGTACAAGCAATTGCGCCTCTAATGGTGTGACAGAAAAGTGCAATTTATCAAATTTTCATCTAGGGTCGTTTGGAACATGTTCCCACTGGATACTTCTTTATGGACATTTTGATGGATGGACAATCACCCTGATGACGTCTACGACACCTAAAATCTGACACCTTTTCGTTAGGACCATACTTTAGAATTTTAATGCAACCGACACTAGTAAGTCATAGCAAACGAGGACAACATATTATGAATAAAGACATTAAAGTGTTTTGGTCATTAAAATAACGTAAATTCACCTGTGGTTAAACTTTTCACCAATTACTTATACAAAAGGGGTTTTGTTTTAATATTATTTAAATTCATGAATGGCAATATATATAAACTTATAATTAGAATGTCGTAGCTGTAGTCAGTAAAAATCTAATACATAATTTCTCCTTTTTAACAAGAATTAACATCAAAACAAATTCAATGTACTATAATAGCAAATTTACACAAAGTTTTGGAATAATGTAAAAAAAATTATTTATATTTTACAAATAATTTCATTTTAAAAGAGCAAATTTACTAGTATATAAAATTTATCCTTAAAATTAGATATTTAGTAATAATTCCTCAATAAGGAATACATTTGCATAATTCATTTAGAGGTGATAATTATTGATTGTACATTTAAGAAAAAAATTTAAGACAAAACTAAATCTGTTATATTATTTCATCATCTTTAAGCATTTATTTAAAAATCTAATAATATTATTATGTTGAGAAGAAACCATGAACAAAAAAGATCCATTCAAACTATTTTAGATTAAACATTAAATTTCTCTAAAGTGTGTGTGAGAAATCTAAGGAGATATTCATTAGAACTTTCACATTAATTTTACTTAGGTAGATAAAATTATGCCTAAAATATTGTAAAAGCTGCAAATAGTCCATTATACATTCGTAAAATAATAATATTTTAAGTCAAATCGAATCGTCTCTATTCTAGAAACTAATTTTTTACTGAATCTTAAGTATATAAAAATTCTTTAAATAAAAAGCAATTAAAATTTTTAAAATAAGATAATGCCATGCATTTTTATTTCATGAAAAACAGTTTTTCTTTTCCAAGAATTAAAAACTCGCTTTAAACTAAGCAAAAATAAAAAAATGACAGTTTTTGCAAATTTACAAATCGAAAAAATTATATGTTTAGATTCTTATCAATAGCTCAATAGAAGTGGCAACAAACTTGTGATATAATGTACTCAGTTTTTTGCACACACACACACACACACACACACACACACACACACACACACACACACACACACACACACACACACACATATATATATATATATATATATATATATATATATATATATGAGGGGGATTGTGCCTCATGCCTCCAAAAGTTTTTTTGCAGCCCTCTTAATTTCAAAACGATTGTTACTACATTCGCAAAGGTATTATCTAGTTATGATAATTTAGCCATGAACTACTGGATTAAACAACTTAGGATAACTCTTACTCTGATGAAAATAATAAAAATTTATTTTAAGAACTTTCTTTATTTATGAATTGGTAATCAAAGTTCTATTCATATTTAATTGATTAAATTAAATTTTAATTTTGATTAAAATTCATTTTCGTTTGCTTTGTTTTTTAAAATTTTAAGTTTTTAAAATTTTCAAGAAAAATAATATTTTACATACATGTCATTATAAAACGCATTGTTTCGCTAAAACGTAAAAAAATCTTTTTATTTTATAATAGGAATCGCTTTCACATTTAATTTTAAGAATGTCTGCTAATTTGTAAAAAATTTTAATAAAGTAATGCTTTTTGTTAATAAAATTAATATTTTTATATGATGAGAAATTAAGTTTTGAAATTATAAAAAATATTTTAATTGTAATTAAAATTAAATTTTCAAATATATTTACTTACTGTATTGTTTTACGAATGGAAAATATTCTGATTTTGAAAATAAATACGCAAATTATAAAATTTATTTGTAAGTAAATTTATATTGCAATTAAATACTATAGAACTTGTGATAGAGAAACTAATATTATATATATATTTTTTATTTTGCATTAAATAATCTTATTTATAATATAATTAAGATATTTATATTTTGTAATATTTAATGTTTGGCTAAGCATATTTAATACAATTATAAATCTTTCAAAGAACTATGTGTTAGTATTGTCTATTTAAGATTGATTCAATTGTTAGTATAAGATTTATTCAATGATCCGTCCAAGGTAAACTAATTGGACATTTAAAAGTAATGAATGAAAAATTTTCCTTTGCTGACTGTAATTAAGATCATGCAGATAAGTGCTAGGGTCTTAAAAGAGAGCCAAATAGCCACCATTTTGGAATCCGTTGGAAAACAAGCAGAGAGTTCAGTCCATGGAAAGTTGGTGCACCCACAAAATGCCCGGAAACAGGGTAATTAACAAGTACCCTAATGAGAGCAATTAATTCACCAAATGGGTTTGAAAAGAAACGCTCACGCTGTTGCTCTTTTAACAGTTTGGTTGACGTTGCTGTTAGGTAGTTAAAAGTTTCTTCTGAAGAAAGTTAGAAAACGTCTTGAGCGTGTAGAACGACTTCTCCCTCATCAAGTTAAGTGCCCTTTTACCTTCGCTTTTGTTCTAAAGATTTCTACTTCAAAGTACGTTCTGGGTTTTAAATTACTCGTTCTTCTAAAAAGAGAAAATGCATGTCTTAGGTTGCGACTATGTGACAAGTTCTTGAGTTTTATAGCATGAATTTCGAAACTGTTGCCTCATAGAAATTTACGAAAGAGTAAAGCTTATTTAATAGCGCTAACAGAGATTATTTGGATTGCGGAGATAGCTTTTAAGTAGCTCTTATGAGAATTTTTTCTGAGTAAAAATCTTTTTATAGGATGATAAAAATTTGGATGTTGGGAAATGAAAACTTTTATTCATGAACCGTTTTTATTTAATGTTTAAATCTGTTACCAAGAATTTTATAAATAAATTCAGTTGTGTGAAATTTACATATAAGAATTGGATTATTTTTATGCCAGACAAGGCATAATTGTCAGAAATTAATGCATTTTTAATGATAATTTCTCTTTTATTTCATTTTTTAATCCCATAGCTCTCATTATTCTACATTTCATTCCAGTAATCACAAATTTTAAATATTACAATTCACAATTCGTCAATTTTTTTATTTCACAGTTTAACGATACAATAACTTACATTTTGCTTGAACATTTATCATAAAGCCTTAAAAATGAAGTAAATCACTGATTAAAAATTTTACGATTTTAAATACATGTAAAATGATTTTATCCTTAATAATTTCTCTAATTTGTTATAACGTAAGTTTAATTATTAGCCTTTGAAAATCAGACAAAGTATTTAATATAATTTGTGTGTTTAAATAGTAAGTTGTTAAATACAGTTTTGAAAATGAATAATTAAAAGTAATAATTTCCATTCAACAAAGCATTAAAAATTTAATATTTGTTACAGATTTTTCCTTTTACAGTTTAAGTCATAAATTTTAGGAAAATCTAAAACTTATAGAAATTTTGAGTTTCAAATTGTAACATCTCTGAATAAGCTAACTAACCAATAAAAATTAAATGAATTAAAATTAATTTTATTTGATTTATTCGTAGTTATTTATTTTATTTGAAAATATAAAAAATGTATAATTTCATGATTTGTGTAGATGATAATTTTATGAAACAAATGTAGTTAAAAATAATTTGTATATGCTTTTAAGAATTATTTACGAAAAATTAAGCTTTTTTAAGAAATAAATAACTTAAGTACTTTGAATAACAAATATTCTTATTTTTGAAAATCATGAAGTGTCATTACATGTGTTCGGTAATTTAATGGAATATATTTAAGATTTTTTTGACTAGTTCAATATATTTTTTATTTACTCTTACAACACATAAAATATATTCCAACTGGTTCCTGTCATTATAATTCTAATAACCCACATAGAATTTTCTAAGAGTTATCACAATTGTATTTTAATTCTTATAACAAATTAATTTTCACAAATATGGAAATATTTGATACTCGAAAATGACATCGATTGACAGGAGTTGATATTAGAATTAAATTATCTCATTTCAATATGTTCCGATATCCGACATGTTATCTTTTCTCCTATTAGTAGCGTATTTGTTGATCATACTACTGTGCTAGCTGGGGAAACCAGAACTTCCGAATCATTAATCGATCAAATCTTAAGTTAAACAAGACCAAACTATGAACAGATTTGTCAAAATTTCAATCACCTCTCAGTGTTGTAGATAGATTTAATAATTTATCAGAGAGAACAGATACCTTTGTCACTGAAACATAAAATCTAAATTCCAGTGGGAATAATTAATTTAAAGAAAATTTGAAAATGCTTAAAATTCATGTTTATTAATATTAAATAACACGATATCAAAAGCAAGAACATATTTCTACGAGTACAAATTTTTAAAAGTGAGAATCATCTTAAGCCCTTGTCAACACAATTGCTAAAATGACTGAAAATGTGTTGGGCTTTATACTTATAATTTATTTTCAAAGAGATTAATGTGTAATGTGGAAATTGAATTCATTCAAAATAAACTGGATAAAGCCATCATGAACTGTAAATATTTTTGATTAAAATGAAAACAAAATTTATTAAAATTATAAATACATTTGCATATGCATTTTTAAATTGTAAGTTATTTTCTTTTATCATATAATTTCCAATTATTATTTATTTTTATATTTTTGCTCTTATTTAATGTAGCGCAGTTGTAGAAACATTCTAGTTTTGATATGTATAACATTAGGTTAAAATTTTAATAATATTGTTCAGCTTGTATTAATACAACTGATGCAATATTTAAGTTTCATTATTAAATTACAGCATTAGCATAACACCATTGATATACTTATTAATATGATGAGCAATAATGTAGCATGCTATTGGATTCTCTACTCATGCTAGATTTTTCCCTTTCTTAGTTAGCAAGATAAATAATTTATATAATTCTATCCTTAAATATCCTTTTTAAGGAAAAATAATTAATTTCTAACATATTTAGTTTTGCAATATCTTGACTGATCCATTTTTTTTCAGTAAACTGTGTTCAATATTTCGTTCAGTAGATATTGAATTTAATTTTTATTTTGACCTTAAAAAGGAGAATCTATTTTAAAAAGTGGACGGAGATTGGATTAATCTGATCTTACAAAAGTGGCATTAATATTATAAACAAAGTCATAATTTAGGAAAAATAAATTATTTTGAAATTTCCTTAATGAAAATTCACTTGCATTTCTTAATTTACCTTTTAAGTGTCTGTAAAGACATACCTATCCCATTTATGAAAGGAAAAGAAATAGAAAGAACTTTAAGGTATATAATGCAGATTATAATTTACACAAAAATGCTATATATTTTTAAAACTATTTGAAAACATTATCATGGTAGTACGCGAGTCAAGTTTAATTATTTTATTAATATCAACATACGAAGCAACCGTTCCTAAGTTCACAGAATATCATCCATTGAACGGAAATAATCTCTGTAAAGATCGTTTCACTACAATAAGACTTACTGAGCAGTGAATCGATCGTAGCAGGGACAATTGTTGATTCGTGACTACAATCTGTTATAAAATAAAATATTGGGAAGGCTGATCGATATAATAGTTATTTTCTTTTTGCAATACATCGAATTTCACGTCAATTCGATAAAAGAGTTTTCTTTAGATTTTGACATATTTGTTACATAAAGAAATAAATTCCAAAATTGAAGTGTCTCATTATTTGTAAAATGTATTGTAAGCAGATTGTTAACGCAAAGCGATTTGTTAAAGTAAAATCGTGAATATTTAAATACATGAAGGCAATTCTTATCATTGTGCTTTTTAAACTTGTATTTTTGTTTTTCAAATTAAAATTTTACATTTATTTTTATACAAACTGATTGCTTTTATTTTATGTGATTTTAAAGTACAATGCTATAAATAATTGAAAATTGAGCTCATCTTTTGATTAATAATCTCTAATTTATTATCGTTAACAAATATAAGGGATTTATTCATTTATACTTGAGTTTCTGTGTATTAAATAATAGAGCGGAACTTTATTTAAAAACTACAGAGATATTTTAGTTTCATTTTATTCAAAATCGCGCGCGCTAATCAATTCTTTTTCTTTTCTAAAATCTATCATCTAGATAAATACATATTATCTTAATGTATTTTATTGATATTCTTAAGTTTGAATAAAAGGCATTAAGATGACTTTTATGTTTTCTGAACTAAAATTTTTATTTTTATTCTAGTTTTGCTAGACATTAAAAGTATATAAAAATACTCTTAAATATAATAGAGATATAATCTTTTCCTGGTAATGAAAATATGTATTAAAATCTTACCTTTCACATACCTAGTAAGTGAATGAGAACGTATATACAATTTTAATGTATTTACATCCCTAATGAATTTACTTTGCAATATATTTAATAAAAATATAATCCAAAATTGTATTTATTTTTGACTTAATCATAGAAATATAAATAAACAATTATGAAACCATTAACTTTTTAGATTGATATATGAGAAAAACCTAAAGTTAATTTTTAATCTTATAATTAGTTTTATTATATAGATAAAATAAAATATAACATATACATTAAAAAATTGTGCTTAGAATATAAAACTGATATAAATAACTGCAGTTTAATCTAATAATTACTTACAAAGATTCATTTAGTTTGTCACCTGAGAATGGCAAAATTTTCTTTTCAATTAATTATTTTTTGCTTATGTTAGTATATAATCAATTTATTCATTTGCCAACATTATTTTTAGTTAAGAGGTAGGCATTAGTATATTGACAAATAAATGCGAAAGAAAACTTTAAATGAGAAAATAAAAGTTAATTGACACATTACTTAAATTCGTACTCAGTAAAAATATTTACATGCTGCTAGAGCCTGAAAATAATGTTGTCGGTAAGAAATAATAATATTTAAATAAAATATCATTGCATATATCGAAACAGTTATTACTAAAGAAAAAATATACATGCAAATACAAATTTCTTTCCATTTATATAATCTTATTTCTTGTATATCTTTTAACGTTAAAAAATTGATTTAGTGTGTCAGTGAAGTATGTAAAATAATTTTCAATTATTTTTAATATATCTTAAATAAAAATTTCAGAGTATTTAAAAATTCATTGCTATATTTTGTATTAATCGCGCGAAATATTCAAATGATTTTATTAATAATAAACATTAAATACTTTTGTTTTCCCCTTATCAATATTTTTTCATAAAATTCGTATTCCAATTTTTCACAAGTACTTAAATTTCTGATTTATTTTGATAAGAATAAAATATTTAGATTTTATTTCTACTGCTTTTAAAAATCGTTACATGCTAAAAACTATCTATACTGCAATGGTATTTAATTTGAACTTAACATTACTAAAACAAACAACTTTATTGCAATTGTTATTATTAATTACAAAATTCAGTATTACCTTTGTATCGCAATATAATACATTTTACTTATAAAAATAAACCTTAGTTTACGGTTTTAAAAATTATTTATGTTTACAATTTTGAATTGTTTTTCTTATATCTATTAATTTTTCGCTTTTTTTATTCTTTATATTTTTCTTACTTTATAGTTTTTCGGCTAAAACGATTTAGAATTACATAATTTTTATCTCTTACACTTTAATGCCTATGATTACTAGTATATTTAGCGAATACGTTAAGAATGTGATTTTATTGATTACTACTGCTGAAAGCTCTTTTCGTATTGTTTTATTAACCATTTTTTGCCTTTCTTTATCTACAAAAATATATTCTTACAGCTTCATCCAATTCAGTTCTTTGAGGAGGCGTTTTTCGACACTTGTGATAAATGCATTAATATTTAAGTTCATATCTCCTGTTTTTTTATCTGCCTTCAAACCATCAAAATAGGATATCAGTCGTCCTATGTACATATACCTTCACTCTCAATTTTCCTTAACATGCACTTTCCAGCAAGATCACTTCCCTAAGCATTTTATCTCGTCGACACATCCACTTTGTTACAAATATTACCAAAGTGCGTGGGTTGTGGTCGTTTATGAAATAACGGAATAAGGAGAATAAATAAGTAATAAAATAAAAATTTCAAAATGCACTGATGCTGTTTCCTTAACATACACTAGATGGTGTGTCTATCGCGCAAAGGGATTTGGAAACGTGCAAGAAATACGTGTTTCTTCTTAGAAATGGGGGAAAAAATAAAAATGTTTGTTGTTTTCTTTATTGGTATTTGGGGAGATAAAAATATACTTGGGCATCATTTTATAACCATAGAGGAGATTTAAAAGTGAGTCTAGGAAAGATTACGATGATTGAAATATATCTTGAAAGGAAATAGTTTTTTTTTGTTTGCCCTTTTTTGTAATAATAATTCCAAATGAGTTGTACAACAAATTATTGTTGTTTATATATCGTATTTACAGTAAATTCAATTATAAGCATTTAGGGAATGAGACATTCTACACAGAATTTCTGAAGATAATTATGTAAATTATAAATTAATTTTCTTCTTGGAAAATATCATAATTTACTCTTTTTAAAATTGTTCATATATTCTCAATTTAAAAATCATATTCTTCATAATTTTCAAAGCTGTTATATTTTACATAAACAAAGTTTTATTATAGTTTGTAATTTTAAAAAGTTATTAATTTATAGCCAGTTAGGAATAATTAGATTTTATTTTCTTGAAATGTTATTTCAATCTTATTTTGGTCATTAAAAATATTTTCTAAAGATCCTAAAATAGGACAGTTAACCATAAAGAAATAGCTGTGGCATATTTGAAAATTAACCATAAGAAAAATGTCTTATATATTTTATTCATAATCATTTATTAAATAATATTCTCAACAACAAATATATACGATACTAACTCTAGATAATTTCAAGCTTTAAAGCTTAGGATTTTATTTAATTTACTTGTGTGGATCCGAGAATCAAATTTCATTCATAAAATGCTATAACTTATCTTAATGATTATTAAGCATTTATGGTAAATAATCTTAATGATTGACTATGATTATTTTCAAAGTTACATAATTTGTTTGAATAAATTGTTAAGTATGCATAAAAAATAAAAGTTAAAAGGAAAATTCGTTTTACTGAATCATTTATCTATATATATAAATTCATGTTTTAAATTTTTTGTTATTTCTTATACCATTTAATCAAAAACATTACTTAGACCAAGTTGATGAACTTGTATGTTATCAAAAAATAAAAAACTGCACCTGCAAAAAAACTAAAGTACAACTTACTCTTTTGGCAGCCATTTCATGTTAAGATATAGGTAAAAGGAATTTGAGTCAAACTATGCTTTTGGCAAAGAAGCATAGTTTCACTCGAATCACGCTACCAAAAGTGACGTCGAGCATAAAAATGACTCTAAGGAACCCTTATGAAGAACAAATTGGATGGAAAACTATGATGGTACCTACTGCCATAATCAAACCATTATTAAGATCATACCATTCATATTGTACCCATCCAAAAGGCGTTAACTTTTAGTTTCATTCAAAATTAAGTTAATTTTCAGAAGAAGAGAATTCAGTTTTTAATTCTGAGAAAAAAACGACACTCATCAGAAGAAACCTTAAGTTGAAATTTTAAGAAAATGTTTTTGTTGGTAATTTCATCTAGAATTTCGTTACCATAACTAAACATCTAAGTGGATTTTTACTGCATAGAAAATATCTTAATACCGTAAATTAAAACTATAAAAATGGAGTAGATATCTCCCATTTTCAGTTAAAGAAATAGAAGTTTCTATTACAAATTTTAATGACATTTCTCTATTTAGAGAATTCACTGCAAAATATGTCACCATCACCCATAGAATCATCAAAATAAATTTTCAACTTATTACCAAGAACTTTATAAACTTATGAATCAAAAAAGCTGAGATAAATCGGGTGCTGCTTTTTGTTTATGTCATATTGGTTGCAAAAACACGTAATTGGGAAATGATATTTCAGTTTATATCAGCAAGGTAAAAAACGTGCTCAACATCACTTTGTGGCCCTTTCTCATTTTCAGTTCTGCTAAGCGGACTGACTCTCTTAAGGAAGCGTTGTTTCAATTAAACAGTTGTTTTATTTAGCCAAAATAATCTTACTCCAAAGTCTGAGAGAAATCAGTCTTATATAATAATATGTAATTTGAGCAACTATAATGGAGGCCTGGTTGGTAACGGAAAAGCTGAATCCTTTCCAGTTTTCAAAGATTACTGACAGAAGCACTCAGATAAAAAAAAAGTATACCTTATTCCAAAATAGAACTAAATAAGAGGAACATAGCTATTTCTTATTATTCTTTCATACACACTCCCTCCAATTCCTACCAGAAATATATTATTAAGTTTTTAATCTTAGTTTATCCCTAAAATCAATATGGTGGCCCTATATTAACACGGTGAAGAATTTACTTAGTTTAGACTTCCATTATTGGCCAATGCAGAAAATCCAATCTTTGTACCAACATTGTCAACACCCCTTGATGAAGCTGGCTGAGTTGGTACTCTATTCAATTTTTTTATTTTGTTCCGTTTAATAAAATATTGGTACTTCATCCTTTCTTTAATTTCATTTTGTCCCTTAAATTTAATATTAAATGTATTTTAGTTTTTTGTCTATATTTAATTATGGTTTGTATTTATTTATCCTGTATTTCATATCATATGTCTAATTTGCTTTATATATAAATGTAAGAATATATATAATATATTTTATCTAACATATATCTCCGGCATAAATGTTATTTAATACATTTGTCGTCTAATTGCAGCAAATTCTATCCTCTACATTGTCATCATTTGTGACCACTGGAGCATCAGGATCACAAACACCAATGAGCCAGAAAGCTTTGCAGGAGCACAATTTGACTCAAACTCTTGGTAGTTCAAAGCACCAAATGTCAATGGTGAATCCATATTCTCCAATTGGAGGAGCAACAAGCAGTGGGCCCAGTTTATCTGGAACTTCCTGCATGGGAATGCCACCTAGCTGCTCATCCATTCCCCATTCATTGTCCTTCTCTGGTTATTCTCATCATTCCTTGCTTCAGGGTACATCTTTCAGCTCTCCATGTCCGAGCACCTTTGGGACAGCTCAACCTTCAGCAGCTGCTTCATTTTTTGCAAGGTATGCTGAAAAAAACTTATAAATATCTAGCTATAATATTAAATATTGTCATCATATGTTACATACTTTTCTTTGAGTAATATTCAGCTGGAAAGAAGCAACTCACCTATAGTTGTATGCTCATTAATATAGCGTAAATGTTTCGAAAACATTAATTCAAATAGCTGTTTTTGAATTAATACTTGTATTTCTTATATTTTTTGAGAAAGCTAATTTTTACGTGTGTCTAGTTGATTATTTTTTATATATTGAAGAAAAATACAACTAAAACTGCAGACATCTTAGAAGATTTAAATTACTGTATAAAAATAAGACATTGTTATTTTATAAAAAAAATTAGGAATTTTAAAGGTTTCTGAGAAACTTCACTACTGATAATTTTTATTTATAACTATATGCTTCCAGACCATCGTTAAGTTAACTTTAGAGAAGAGCATAACTAATTACTTAAAGTGAATCTAAAACAGGAAGCTAAATAGTTGCCATTTTTATTCATTAAAAACAACATTTATAACTCGAATTCTCTTGTACACCCATGTCCCAACACTGCTAAACATTACTTGCGTTCTCATCCTTATAAATGGCTTTTAATTTATCCTTTCAGTCGCCACTGATCGGTTGGCGTTAACAGGATTTTTAACTTTTTCTTTGACCAAAGCTATTGGGAAAAAATGTAAGGATAAATGAGAGAATTTGTTTTCCTCTAAAAGTGGATTTCACCCACTATAGATAGTGACACGAAAATTATTTCCATTACATATTCGTGTCTCGCATTTCTGATGTATTTACTTATTTAATTCGCGACATTTATATATTTATCATTGTTTCACATTAAGCTGTAAATAAATTTCTTAAAACTCTATGGAACTTTAAAATTTTCAAAGATTTTAAAAACGATGTTGATAAACTTCAGTTTGGCATTATTAACAATTATTTTGTTCTTGTACTAATCAAATTACAACTTTCTTTTATTCATTAAAATTTGCGTTAACGATTTGTGAATTATATAAAAAATGTTAATTATAAGTGTTTATCCTTTTTATCTTTTTATAATTTAAAAATATTTACTTTTAAACTTCCGAATTGAAAAATACAATTTGCAAATGATTTCAAGTTATTCTTTTTTCAATTCTGCATGAGTTAATTACGTTTTTAAAAGAATTGCTAGTTATGAAATTAAAAAAATTATTTTTGAAGAGAAAAATAATAAGAATTTAACTCGAAGTCTAGAAATATAATGAAACTAATACATTTTGCAATATAATTAACATTTATGTTTTAAAATGTTAGGAAATATATTTGATAATTTAGAAATTTCAAAATTGGAAATATATTTGATAATATATTATTCAAAGTTAATTAAGTACAAAAAAAAGAATAATTATTTACAAATGAAATTTACATTTTTAAATATTGGAAATATATTTGATAATTTATGAGTTCACTCTTGGTGCATGAGGCAAATCATTTAACCTTATTCATGTACACAAACATAATTCAGAATATAAAATTGTTAAGAATCTAAATTAAATTTGAAAACAAAAATAATTTGATCCAATATTTATTTGTTCACTATTTGTTATCACCAACTATTGATTATTACTAAAAAATTTTCCCTTAGACTCATTAATAATATACGATGATAATATTGAATTAATTTTATATTTCGAACATTATTTTGATTTATTTTTAGTTTTAAAACATTTACCTAAGGAATTTACATTGTGTTTTATGATTGTAATACTGAATAAAAAATCGCTCTAAAAGTAAACACTTTTCACATAAATTTACAAGTAGATTAATTTAAGAATATAATATAAATAATGTATTTTCACCACATAAAAAGAAAAGATAAAGAAAACTTTATAATTTTGAAAATATATTAATAAATCTTCAAACGAAACATTATAAGATTATATAGAAGAGCAGCTTGAACTTATCTTTTCAGGAAAATGCCTAAATCGTAGTATTTTCCAAGAAAAAAATGAGTAAATAAAAATAAATAGACGTAAAGAAAGATAATTTGGTCAAAGATAGAAATTTTTTTCTTTATGCTCTGAAAACTTCTTTTGTGATACTCAAAAATATACTTAAAATGGCGCAATGTCATCATCTAAAGAAGATTCTCCGCTATATAAAAAATGCTTATGTGTGTAATATATATCTTACAAGAAGAAATAGGAAGAAAACGAAATTTTTTTGTATAAAACTGGCAGTGCGTAGCCATACCTTGACATTGATAGATAACAGCCATAAACCAATAAAGTTCCCTCTTGGCTTGGCGCCAAAATCGCCATGAGGATCTGGGATTGACGCCAAATTTTTTGAAAGGCCATTTCCGGGTCTTCATATCTATTATGTGAAACATATATGTATCTATAATGAATATCTGAATATGTAAAACACTTAAGCCATTACAATATTCTAATCAAGCTAAATTATTTTGTTGACATGCCTTTTTTTTAATAAATAATTTTAAAATAATTTATTTTAGTTTTCTCATAAATGTTTGTTAAAATAACATTATTTTACGTATTTTTTTCTTTTGTTTCTAAAAATTTTTCCAAAAATTGAGCATATTTTATATTTAATAATATATGAAATATTATCCATTAAAACCTAGATTTTTTTTATCACGAACACTTTTAGAGTAAAGTTTTACTGAATTTTAACCATTAATACATATATGACACTGAAAATTTTAAATTTCTCAATATTGATTATTCATTATTAATTGAAATAATAAAAAAATAATTTTGAAAATAATTTGATTGACACAATATAAAGTAAGAAGTTTTTTCGTTATAAATTCATTACATATAACGTTTTTATGCTTTTATGCAAAAACAAATTATAATGATGATTTAGAAACTAATAAAAATGGATTGTACTTAAACTAATATATGTACTCTTTCTTTATTTAAAAATATAGTGCAAAACTATTCAATTATGTAATTTTAATTAAATCACCTTTTATAGAATTCGTTACAAAATCTCCTTATTCAATATTCGAAATGAGAAAAGGAGTAAATATTTATTTAGATTAATTTTTAATAAATGTAATTTTCTAAGAAAAAATATAAAAAATTAGTCTTAATTGCGTGACTGAATTAAAATATCCATGCAATTTGCAAAAAGAAGTATTTCTAATAAATTGTCTGATTAAAATCATTTTAACGTTCTCTGAAGTATTTCAACATTTTAAATTACTTGTTATAATTACATTTTTGTGTTTGAATATATTCATTATTTGATGACAACTGTGATTTTAAAAAAATATGTCCATTCTTTTTTTATTTGTAAAAAGATATAACAATCAGTAAAAGCCTCAAGGGAACGAGCTCTATAAATGTTCCACAATGTGTTTTTTTAATAGTTTTCTTTTCTCCTTGTCATAAAAATGCAGTAAGCTTAACACATTTTGAGCAATTTTTCTCGTTTAGTATAAATTTTATCAATCTTACACAATGCAACATAATTTGGACATTAATTGCTGCAACCTATTTTTGTAAATTTTGTTGCAGATTATAATGCAGATGACATGCTTAAAAATTTTTATCAAATATTTATTAAAAATGCTATTTGTCAAAAGTTTATAAGTAGAAACATTTTTTCATTTAAATCAATTATGAAAGAAGTTTTATTAAATAATAATAAATTTTATTAAATCTGTTAAATGTAGCATATTATTTTTGATGCATATTATTATTTAGTATCATGAATTATATTCAAGAACCTAAACGCAATTTTGATACGATCCCCTTATCAACTTAAAATTCAGCCATACCATCACTATACCGAACAGTAAACTTAGACGGAGTTGTGCAATGATGTTAACAAGAGAATTAATGAACGAGAAACCCAAAACTAGTTTTTCTCTCCCATTGAGTGCCAATGAGTTCTTTTTTTCTTTTTGTTGGATTCTTCCGTTGATTTTGTGTATCTTACATTTCCTTTTTTCCAGCATTTTTTCCCTGATATATTTAATCATTTCTCCCAAGCGAAGCTAGAATTTCAAATTTATTTTTTTACATAAAGGCAACAAATTTTTAACTGTAATGATTGGTTGTGACATTCGTTATCGGCAATGACATAAAAATTTGGATTTTTTTATACACACTAAAATTAGTTAAGGAATTTATATTAATTTTGTCTTATATTATAAAAAGTCTCTGAGATAGTATTATCCAGATTAATGTATTATGCTTAATGATTAATGTAACTTTAAATCCTTTTTATTATAACAATATATTTAATCAACAATTTCCATTTGGTGCATATTTTCATGCAAACTTTTTTATTAGAATTTATTTGTTTCCCATATTCATATTTTTCTCCTATTCATTAACTTTTGGTTTACTTTAAATACTTTAATAACATTTATAATTATATTATACATTTTTGTAACATTTCTAACATAAACCTTACAAATTACATACATACATACATACATACATATATATATATATATATATATATATATATATATATATATATATATATATATATATATATATATATATATATATATATATGCATTAATTATACTTTTTAAATAAATTCTTTCGAATTCTCATTGAAAAATAATCAAGTAATTATGGATTCATCCACATGTTTCTCTCAAAATGACTTTCAATTAATATTTTACATTCACTTTATAAGCACGTGCATATTATTCCCAGGAAAATAAATGT
Source organism: Latrodectus hesperus (assembly GCA_037975125.1). NCBI lineage: Eukaryota > Metazoa > Arthropoda > Arachnida > Araneae > Theridiidae > Latrodectus > Latrodectus hesperus. Next base: position 55,457,120 of record CM075853.1, on the reverse strand, counting down.
CTCTAACTTATGTTTCTGTCTTATGGAATCACTGTATAAATTTCTTCATTGTCATTATATTTTAGTGTGAATTGTCTGAAAAGTGCATATACTTTGACATTAGGTCTTATGAAGACATTGTAATTCTTTTTTATAAGTTCCTCCATTATCGAGATGTTAAAGAAATTTGTTTTCATTCTGAATCCTGATTTGAGTTTTCAATCATCATTTCGATTTTATTTACTAATAATATTTTAATTGAAAATGTTTTTATAAGTGCATTTGTATTTACTTCAAAATCAAATTTATAAAACCTTACCAATTTATATTAAATTCCTTTATGACAGTTTCAAGATTTCCTTTCCTAAGCATTTTTATATGATTCTATAATTGTCTATTTAAGATTTCATTTTTATCGATATTTTTCATTTACTTATAGTGTCTTTCAGATATCCTTATACATGAGCAAAAGTTAGAGAAAATGCATTAGTTATTTTTAATTATAAGCGATTGCTAATTTTATTTCTGTACAATTTCTCATTTTTCTCTTCCTTCCATTTAATAAATGACATTAAATCACTAAGAACAAAACCATTTCTTTTCATAAAAACTACAAAACTTGATTTTAACAAAGTGGCTGGTTACTAGAACCACTAGAATTTTCTTAAGGATTTTTTTTCAACTGGCCAACCGACTCCTTTGCACTCTTTCATTGTTCTCACATATCTTATAAACGTGAAAAAAAGATTCTCGTTCTTCTAATGGATACGTTAAGAATAATTCAATTGACTCGAGTTAGAACTGCTCTTTGTTTTCCAACTGTCAAAGTCTATTCCACGTGAGGCGCAAATAGAAGCATCTCCCTCACCTTAGTCCCACTAAGCGATAATTTCATTATTAAGAGGGAAGGGGTGGTTTGGATGGGAAAAAAACGAATAAACAGTCTTCCTCTTTTAGTGACAGAGACGAGAATGACAAGTGTAATTGAATATACCTTGTAAGAAGATAGAAGCAAAAAAAAAAACTATTTTTGCCTAAGCAACTGCTTTTCGAGAAATGCATTTAAACATAAATAACATTTGGTAAGATAAAAATATATACTTTTATTCAATGCGAGCTTTTTTCAGAAATGCGAAAAAGACACAAATAATTTAAAAGTACACTCCAAGTTCATAAAAATTCAAACCATGAGCTGGTTTTTGTGAAGTTATTTTATTGTGGAATTTCCAGAAGAAACAAATTACAAAGGGAGTGCTGTAGATTATAGTTCTCTGCTATATAAAGAAAATAACATTATCACATTCTCTTAAAGAAGAAAACTTAATCTGGAGATGGGAGTTAGCATTATTTCATGTTCTTTCACTCAGATGATAATGAGCATTGAAGGAAATGGATTTGTTACCTTCTTTTAAATGGTAATTAAATAAAGGAAACACATAATAAAATAGTTTAATAAAACGTGGTTCTGAATGACAAAAAGTATGTATAGAAGAAAAATTGTATTTTATTTAATTTAATAGTGGTGTTCCTTTGTAAACATTATTTACTTTGATAATATTTCAAATTACTTTCAGGAATTACCTGTGCTTTTAATACAAAATCTTGAACTTAATTCAATTAATTTCATGCTTTATTATTGTCGAAGTATTTGATAACATCATTTTCAATGTAGGACCAAATATTTAAGAAAATAAATACAATAATGATATTTATTTCATTTTTAATAAGTTTTTAAAACTTATTTCCCGATAATATTTTACTAAACATAACTCCTTCTTATTTTAAATGGTTATAAATTAATTGATAATAATTTTTATTTATTCACATCAATGCTAAAGATTTTATGAAATTTCATAATAATTAATTTTATTTCAAAATATTTTTAGTAGTAAATAAAATATAAAAATTTTTATAAAATTTATCTGAATATTTTATTGATTTGCCTTAAAATGTTTATAAATTTTGTTATTTATTCTCTAAAAGACATCAGTATTAAAAAATGAATAATTCTACATTCATCAAAACATATTATATTATGAATTTTGACTATATTCATTGTAAATGAATAATCTATAGGGTAGCTTAAATAATTGAAATAAAATGCCATATTTCTCCATACAACAGTGATTTATGTTATGTTAATTAAAGTTGATTTAAAAATTCATAAAATGCTAACCTTAAAATATTTTAAACAAGAACAATGAAAAATAACACAAAATAAACTCTTGCGCGAATCTAAGCAAATGTTCAATAAAACAAATATTTCCCGTAATACAACTTCATCCATTTGTCAAAGAAATGTAACTTTAATATTGAGTAGAAATCGTCTGTAAATTCCCTAATTCCGTTCACACGAATCACAAGAGACCATTTTTCAGACAATTATAAATTCTTTTTTGAATGCAAAAGTAATTCATCATACCAACAACTTGTAATCATTCTTCGTAATCTGTGCCAAAAACCAGTTAAAACACATTCCGTTCAGAATAACTGACGTCAGACTTAATTAATCTTCCAAGCGAAAAAATCTCTGCCATTGACTTATGAAGTCCCATCTACAAGATTTATTCAGTAGATGACCCTCCCTAACTTCTTCTTTACTTGCATTCTTTAGTTCATATTTCAGATGAAATATTAAGGAAAATATTAATTTTAGAAACTGATTTTTACAAATATGTGTAGAGCTGTTATTCTAATTTGACATTTTGTTAAATTTACTTTTAAAATGCTGTTATAAAATTACTTATAATAACAATCTCTAAAAATTATGAAAGCTTGTAACCTCATTTAAATGTCCTTTTGTAATAAATTTAATAATTAATCTTTTATTTTTAAATAAGTTAATATTTCAGTGACTTTAAATAAATATATTTTAAATAATGAAATTATTCCTAAACATAATGACTATTAATAAATTTCAAAAAATAATGAAGAATTCGTATTTTATTTAAATCAAATTGAATTTTATATTTATCACATTTATTATTGTGTCATTTTGCTGTGTTTATAAAAATTAATTTTAATCTTTTTAAGTGTAAAATTTCATAAAAATTTCAATACATTTGTAAATTTAATCAATTGCAATTTCATTTTTTCTTGCTTAGAAATGTATATTAATTTTCTTATATTTTATTCTTAAATATTTTTATGGTGAAATTACATTTGAATATAGTTACATATTAGATGTTTACCGATTACTATTAGTTTGTTATCCAAATAATTTTAAGCAATTATTCACTCGATTGTGTCAAGAATTCATTTAACTTATATTTTTCTATGTTTTGCTAAGACAATATTGACAAATCTTCATTTGAAAAGTTATCCGATGAATCTTTTGAAATTTAATTCAGAACGTGATTAAAAATGATTTGATGTTATTTTTATGCAGATTTTATATGACTAATTTCCAATTTTTTTAAATTTTAAAACATTAGTTTTGCCTAAATGAGGGTAAATTTAAATACGTGTTTAGAAAATAAATCAATATTTCCTCTCGTGATAAAGAAACAATACTTTTTATCAGTTGCTCAATAACTATTTCTCATAAATTACTTTATATTTTTTAGATATTATATATAATAAGTTATACATCAGATTGATCATGCAAATTTTTATTATATATAATATTTATAAAACGTGTTGCTCTTGCTGGAACCATAACTCATTTATTTTAAACAATTCCATCACTAATAATATATTTATTTAAATGCTTCCATTAGTTATCTGAATAATGTTCTACATGAAATATTTTCTTAATTCCTATGTTTTGCCCGAGTAAGGAGAATAATCATTTAATTTAATTTTGAGAGCTTTTATATACATATAAAGTTATAAGGAGAATCAAATATCATTAAATGCATTAAAAGATTCAATGCATCAAACATTGTAATCTACATTAAATGAGTAATTATGCAAAAATTTATAATTGAACACATTTTAAATTTTCATTAATCATTTTACAAGTATTTGATATAACATCTCCAATGAAACGTAAATATCATTAACAAATATTGTTTAATGTTAATAAAATTTTTGAGTAAGTAACATAAAGTAATTTAATATTTAAGCAGAATATTTCCTCGTACTTGGAATATTAAATTATTTAAGATTTAAAAATATGATTAAATTATTGACATAAATTTTTTAAGATATAATAATTACAATAAATATTTTTGTTAATTTTGCTTTCAATAAAATGATTTGTCTACAAGTTTGTATGTTACATAAAGAGATAAGACGCTTTTACATATGAATAACTAAGATTCTGGTGAAGTAATTTAAACAATCATATTATTCATTACAATAATATAACTGCAAAATATCCGAAACATAGCTGTTTTATTACTAATATTCTAGTACACTTCTAGCGAAATTGAAATAACTTTTACATTTTTATGTACATTGCTGTATGAGATTATTTCCATATGCTGCTTAGATACGAACATGTTAAACTACTTGCTTATTTAATAAATTGCTTATAAATAAATTACTTGCTTATTTAATTATCCTTTTTAAGCAAAATGCTTTTTTAAAACAGTCGGTTTAACAATGTCTAGAAAATATATTTTAACTATTTTTTTAGAGATAAAAAATATTATAAATATATTTATCGCAACTAATCTTGAAAATAAGCATGTATATTTTTATATGTATAAGTACACAAATTTATTTCATTTTTAACATATTTAAATTTTTTTATCCCCAGTACTACACATTAAGTACATACTTTATATTAGTAATATTTAAAAATTTTGCCGATGATTATGGTGTTTATCCAAATTTTTATTAAAGTATATTTAAATAATTGTATAAAAAAATTTTATGAAATCAAAATTTCTTCTTTAAATTACATAGTATAATTTTATATATAACTAGCGATTTAATTAAATTATTATAACCATTAGAATATTGTTATCATAATTTAATTTAGTCTCTAGAATATTATATAAAGTACGTATATACACGCAACAAAAATTTTGTGAATGAATAACAGCATTCACAAAATTTATCAACAACAGAGTATTTGGCATTAAGCAAATTTAATTGATAATTATTAAAGCAATAAATTTATTATTATCCATAAAAATCTAACACAGGTTAACAAAGACTGTATGAACTATAAAAATAATTCATTAATATGCATTACAGAAATGAATATTCAACAACTATCAAAAATAGGTTTCATTTTCAAAATGTGAAAAGATTATTTTTTAATTTGGTAAAATTTAAAATTATGATATTTTGGCCCTAAAAATCGATTTATCTTGAAATCAATTAGAGGATTACATGTTTATTTTTCAAAAAATTATTACTTTTAAGCAATGATTAGACATAAATAACTTTCAGGGGTTGATACATACTTTTTACGTTGAAATAAATTATTATATCACTTAGAGTTTGGATTATTTTTTATCTCCACGTAATATTGATTAATAAATGCTACCCATTTCCTTAAATATGGGAATATTGTTTAAAAAGTATTTCAGCGTTTAAAAAATTCAATTTTGTTAAAACAATTTGTTAAACGTTTTATATATCTTAATGCAAAAATTCAATAGTGCAAAATAATGAAAATGTAAATGTCACATTAGTTAATCCTTTAATTTATTTTGTTAATAAAAGTACTTTTTGGACTGTTAAATTTAATGTAACTAAAAGCCAAATAAAGTAGTTCAATATATTATTTTTCCTCTCTCTCACTTACATGTAACTCATGACAACAATCAAATAAAATAACATATAATCTGTTTTTTTAATCTAATCTAATTAAAAAATAAAAAATGAAGTACTTAATAACACACCTTTTTTAATTTACTTGAAGTCAATTTCTTATTTACAAAGTATACTTCAAAGAAATTAACTCTACATGAAAGATGTGTTACTTAATAAAAAGATACCTTCCTCCTGGGTAACATCAAAATACATTTATTCTTGTAGTAAAGGAGACGAATAGAAATTTAGAAATACAAGCTACTTATATGAAAAACTTTCTCATTCACGGAGGCATGTTTTCTAAAATGCAAATCAAGTCTGAAGGAGAAAAATTGAACTCACGCTGCTCAATTTTTCTACGTCAGATTGACTGCTTCTGCAGAAGTAATATTTGTTTTATGCTGAAGATTCAATTTGATATTCAAGAGTGAGGAAATATTCAGAATATATTTTGCCGGAAAAAAGAAATTATAATACTTACTTTTGAACATGTAATTTTACATTCATAGTGTTTTATGTTTCTTGGCGATAAACTTGTTTTATGGATTTCTTGACAATATGCGAATAGTTTGCACATGAAATGAAAATATTTAGTATGATTTTTTCTTCTGTTGTTTTTAGTAAAATTTCTGTTAATCAATATAAAGGGAATTAAAAGTTTCTAAAATAATTATTTTGAATTTATTTGATTTTAATTAGAAATTTAGAAATTGTTATAATAATTCAAAATTTATTCAAACATTTCAGAATAATAGTTGCTATTTAATCAAAAGGACAATTAAATTTAAATTTTGTTAATTAAATATTACATTAATAATTTTGTTATTATATATATAATGTTGCATCGAAGCTGTTGTTTTATTTCAATATCTATTGGTATTGATATTACGTAAACATATGTCAATAATAAAGATATGTAAATAATAATTATGTCATCGATACGTAGACAGATTTTGCTGTAAAATTACTAGATTTAAATATTGTTACGTTATTCAGTTACAAAAGAAATATGAATGATATATAATCATCAAAAAATATATGATGAATATAGTAATTATAAAATTTTTCCTTTTATATTTATAATATTTTAAAATATTCAAAAATATATTAAAGTATATTTTAATATATTTTGAGGTTTGGTTCGTCATTTATATAATTTTACAAATTTATATGCACTTATTTTTACATTGTTTAGAAAATTTATATTGTAAACTTGAATTTTTAATTTTTAAATTTAAAGCTTCAGAATGGTTTGATAGTTTTCCTTTAACATAAGTCATTAAAATTATTCAATTTACAATTGTACGATATTTGAGTTGCACATAAACTAAAAATATAATCAATTATTCTGTTAATAATAAAATAAATAACAGTATTTAGAATTCACTAAAAAAATTCTTCTTTCTTGAAATACACTTTTTCCTTTCAATATCAAAATAAAAGACATCACATGTTCTAATCTATCAATATATGAACTAGCAAATTCAATAGTTCATATAGACTGTGTTATTATGTAAAGCAATGGGTGTTCTTCAGCAGTTTAAATTACATTATTGTTATATGATTGTTATAATCTTTATTTTTTGCTTAGATAGCTATTTTGTAAAATATTTCTAAAAATATGAGGGAAAGAGCTTTCGTCTTCCATCTTTAATAAAAATTTTGAAATTACTTAATCAAAATATTTTAACTTGATATATATTAAGGATAAATTATATGTTATACACACAAAAATATATTTTTTGTACATATTCTTCAAGGTCTTTACATATAATGGGATTGATTTCATGATCTCATTGATTTTTACAAGACACTTGTAGTTGAGAAACTGTACTTTCAAGCAAATCACACACTGTACTAAATACAGATATTGAAAGAGTAGTACTTACATTCTGAGAATGAGCATCCGATTTCAAGTATTCAATCATTGTGTGTCCTCGAAGTGTTTGGATCCGATAGTTGTGTTCTGCTTTAATTTTTTTTCTTTTACCGTTACTCCAAAACTTTAGAAGAAGAGGGAAAGGGAAGAAGGTTGTGAATACCATGACAATCTGATCATCAATCTTTTTTGTCACAACAGAGATACGTAGAAAGATGGATGGCAAGCCTGAGTGACGAGATTTTTTCTTCTGGTTTTTATTCATTTTCTTATCCTTTTTATTCGAGTATACACGCAGCGAAATTGCCGAATGGAAGTTGGGTGGCAAAATTCTGGGATTTTTTTTTTTTTCGTCGGAAAAGTCTTTTCCGATATTCTGATATCACCGGAAGTGTGGTAGGTATTTTAGAGAAAAAGTGTATTTCTGAAATTTGTTGTTGAAAAAATTGCTGCGAAATAGCATAAACATTGTCAGCAGATTATTTTTGAATAAAATCAATATATATCAGTAAGTAAATATTGTTCCGAAAGTGCTTAGTAAAGAATTACTTTGTATACCACTGCCAAAATAAAGCATATTCACAGATGAACATAATTTTTTCTGTAAGTAAAATATGATAAACAACAGATCGTATAAAATATAATTAAACATAAATAAGGTATAAAGCATATAACAAATGGCAGGTATAAAGCAAAATCTGCTATTTTTGAAATAGCTTATTTATATTTTATCATTAATACATTTCTATTGAAGATTTTTTAATAGTTTTTTAGCAAAAATTAAGAGCTTAATTGAGTTCATGAAAAAAATCGCATACCAAGGTGGTTTTCATAAGCAAACAAGCTGAATCAAAATTTTTGTTATTTTATTTTTATTGAAAATATAAAATTTAAGATGATAAAGTAAACAGATAGAGTGGTATTGGTTATGTGTTTATTAAATGATTAAATATATATATATATATATATATATATATATATATATATATATATATATATATTTGAGATTTCAAAATTATCTACAAAAGTTTCCAATCTTGTCCAAATGCAGTAGAACAGCGATAATTCGTATTTTTGACTTTATTTGCTCTCTTTCATTTATATATATAAATGGTTATTTTTATTCATGTATATATTAAGGTGACTGATTTTATTTTAATGTACTATTGCAACTATTTAAATTCCACAGAATTGATTATTAATCTTAATATTTAAAAAAGCAATGAAATAACATCTAAAATTAAAGTAAAAATAATTTAAAGTCCTATCTATACCAAAGAAAATCATAAGATGCTTTTTCAATGATCTCTAAAATGCAAATTTTGTGAAATATTTTTCTCGTGAATTACTTACAACTATTTTTATTTCATTTTATGTGGAGCATGCTAAAGTTCTTGTATATACCCGCGTGGACATATTAAATATGCAACAGCTAACTTTTAAATATTTTAGTATTAGATTCGTGTACTGAGAGAATGAAGCCTTTTAATTAAACTTTAAAATTAACCAAAGCTTAATGAATTCAGTTCTATTTATATGCTACAAAATATTTACAGTAAAATTTCATCTTGCTTAATATTTTATGACATCATGTAAAAAATATACCTAAGACTTAAAGGCCTTTAAATTTTTCTGAAGTAAAGTTTAGTGTGATTCAAAATAAAATTAATTCAATTAAATTTTTCATAATAAAATAATATTTTTATGTTTACATATTTATATTGAATTTATATTGCAATGAATTTTACATAATGTTATGAAAAATATATCGTTTTAATAATTCTTAAGTTATAAATCTAATTGATAATTTGTAACTTAAAGAGTAAAATTGAATTTGTGTTATTTGTGCATTATGCACAAAATATTTATGAAAAAAATTCAACTCTTGCATTTGAACCTAGCTTACAGAATATACTTACCATGTCTTCAAATACGGATTAAAATATTTAGAGTTAATTTTGAGGGCAAATAATCAAACTGAAAATGATTTAAAATTGTTAATTATTAGTGACAATAATAAAACGCTTTATATTTTCACGTTCTATGACTAGAAATATAAACAAACAATAATTTCCTTTTTAATTGAACAAATCCATTTTAATATAAATGAATTTCTTACTAATGTTTTAAGTTCAAACACGATTTTATAAGTCAAAAGCTTAGAAGTAAATTCAAAATGTAAAAAAAACCTTTTTGAAAGGTAACTATTTAATTAGATTTTTTAAGGAAATGAAATTAAACTTGAATGTACTTAACACTAGTTATTAAAATTCCTTTTATAATTATTAAACTATCTTTTTTTAAAAAAAGAATTCTTTGATAATTTCAGCCGTGACATTTTATAGCTATTGTTTGATAGGTTGACATATATTTTAATAATTTTTCTTGACGTACTTACCGTAGAAAGGAGCATTTTGTAATGTATTGTCATGCAAAAATATTTATAACAATTCTAAAGAAAATGCAAATTTTCCTGAGAGTTCTTAATTGATTAATAATTTGTCAACAACAGCTGTTGTTCAAAAAACAAAGATTGTCAGCTCATTAGGAAAGTTATCAAAATTTTTAAAAGCAGTTTATAATGTAGTTCTAGTATAATTTTATGATAAAATTTTTACTTACATAGAGTTAGAATCTTTGTTATTTTTACTTTTAAAGCACCAAATTATTGTAGATTTGATAAAAATAAATTCAAACATATTGCAAAAATTATGTATATACTAAATTTTTAGTACATATTGGCATTTAGGCAAAACATAAAATAAGAGTTTCTAAATAATTAATTATTGCAAAAGTAAATCTAAGATAGTTTTTATAAAAATAATTTAAATTTTTTGTGAAATAGTTTTACACATTTTAATAAGTTTAATAAAAATTCCTTAAAATAAATAGCTGAGAATTTAAGACTTTATAAATTTTAGTGTTATTTAATATATTAAACTATTAATTAATAATGTATTTAGAGAAATTACTTATTCGAAGTGCAAAATATTTATTTTTCATATGTAGGGGTATTTTCAACAGTGTACCAATTGAAACATAAATTAGTTTCATTTTTAACTAAATTCATACTATTCATGGTAAAAAAATTTAATTTTGCAAATAAAATAAGCATTTACTGATCAAAAAGTAACATTTTTACGAAATATAACACTATGCATAAAACTAATTAAAAATCATGCAATATACTGTTATTTTCACTTTGCAATCTTATTTTCAAAAATCTCTTAACGAAGATAGGAAACTATTTTATGATAAAAAATGTATAAAACTAATATTTTGATGAATATAAATATAAAGTAAATAATCTTATTTTCTATGTTCCCACTTGTTAAACTCAACTGTGTTTTCGAAATTTCTAATTATTTAACTAAGTTTTATTCTAAATTTTACAAATATTTTGAACCGTTTCTTCATGAATTTAATTTAATTAAAGTTAAACTAAAAATTCAAATTCATCAAAAACTCCCGAAAGTTTTTTAAGTTTTATTGCTTTTGTGTAATGAGCATAATAATTTATAAGAATTTTGTATTTAATAATGCAAGCTAAAACAAGGATAACATTTTATCATAAAGGATATCATAAATATAAATTCACATAAATTAAATGTATGTTATTTAATTTCTAAAGGCATTATTTATGTTTCATAATTTAAGGAACAATAATGAAATCAAGGTCACAGTTTCATTTATAAATTATTCTTATTAATGTCATATTTTCTGTTTTACGTATCTAATCGTGCAAAATTCCAAGCTATTGAATATATCTTCGATATCTTATTCCTTTATTCTTTGGACTCGAAAATTACGATCCCATACTGAATCTTTACCCTTATTCCACTCACTCTGATGAACATTTTAGTATTGATCTCCTTAATGCAAAGATCATAAATCAGCTCCTCTTAAGCCGATGCAATCGTCGTCTTAATTCAGTACTCCCCACCGACTACCCCAAGTATTCCCAATCCTGAATTAATTAAGCCTTTTTGATCATAATTTTGGAGCTAGCGGAGTTTCTCTGACTTTATATTGTTCTGCCATTACAAAATCACCGAGAGAACTGAATTCTTTTTCTCTTTGTTCGACGGAACAAGTGCTATTATGAATCCGAAATTATAAGCTATAACTTTCACTGCGACTCCTGATAGCAATATCGTCACCCGACTTCAAATTGAAAGAATTTGTACATCCAAGAAGTTAGCTGATGCCTTTATCCTGAACCAAGAGTTGGTGGAAATTTATGACTGTTGCGAAATTTGATTTGGACGGGGAGGTATAAGACTATTTCTCATAAATTGAAATTGAAGTGCTTTTATAAAATGGAACATAGTTGTAAAGAATACATAATTACTTGAATACACATTATATTATAAATTTTTGTTAAAATATTTTACGGTTGACATTGTAGAAACATCTTAAATTTGGAAATATCAGAATAAGCCGCCATGTTAATTTCTACTAGATTTCATTATGCCAGTAAATTTTCTGCGAATTAAATTAATTAATAACTTTATTGGGTTCTTATCTTCAATCTCTTACATACAGATTCGATTTCAGTTTTTGAATAATTTAAATTATTTACAACTATCCTTTGAAATTGTTCATTATTTCTTGGAAAATATACTTGCTATTACTATATAATAACTTAATGAATTATATTTATCAAAAAATGCGCAATTTTATCCAAATTTTTCAGATAAATAAAATATATAATAGATCGTATTTATATATTTGAATTGATTTTATTGATATTGATACATCTGAATTAAATATTTCAAAGTTTATAAAAATATATTTTTAAACCAATCGAAATGCTATTTTCAATATACTAAATATATCTAATAAAATGTTTTACTATCAGCATGAAAATCTGCTAGGAGTTAAGCAATATAAATAGCAATTTTGATATATACAAAGTATGTAATATTTATTAAAATATACATTTAAAGTGATTAAATTTACTTTTTTCTCGTGTATGTATTAATAATAATTAAATTAAGGGATCAGTTAAATTTTTCATTAAAAAACTAGCCAGTATAATATAATAGTGTAGGAAATGTCAAACTCTGAGTTCCTATAAAATTTCATTAAAATATGGATTTAAAACTATTTAATCTACCCTTATTATAATGATATTTAATTAATATTAATTAAATTAAGCTATCGGACAAAATTTTCAGAATGCAAGTTTGCCAAAATATGATATTACAATGTAGAAAATAGCAAATTCAGTTCTGGTGAGAAGTATATACTTCGGCGATTTCTAACGTCAACAAACCCGTACTCATTCTTCTAGCTTATCAGCAAACTGCCATCCGTTGAAGAATTGAGACCTCAACACCTCTCCAAGGGGAGGGAAGGGGAAGAAGTGAGTGAACCTTGGTTTTCAATTTACCAAGTGAAAATTAAAGAATGAAAAAAAGATACTTTCTTCTTTAATCAAAATTGTGGAAAGTTTGTGCGACTCCTTCTAACCCCTAATGGGAAATCTCATCAGGGGAGGCTGGAAAATCACGGGTTAATGAAGAGTTCATAAAGATAATTAAGACTGCATAATTTCATATTCCATTACCCCCTCATGAAGCAGATGGGACGAGGTGACTTTGGTTCAACAGACAATGTAACAATGAACGAGGGGGAGGGGACAAATTATTGGTTAAAAATGCGTTTCATTCCTTTTTTTCTCTTCCAGATTTGTCTGTCTCTAATACTTTTAGTCGCAGTAAATTTTGATGGTAGTTAATTTTCAATTAAGCTAATTATCTTACAGAATATTCCAAAAAGAATTTGTGCAGAAAATGTATCATTTAGTGTGAGAAAAATATTTCAGAAGTAGATTTGCGATATAAAATGATTTTTAAAGAAAAAATACTCATTTTATGTTTTGTATTAACTTTTGCTTAATTGAATTGAATGAGGGATGAATAATTTCTGAGCCTTACTCTATCAGATTAAATGGACAGAAGAGAAAATTCTACAAAGATTTATCCATAAAGTTTACTCTTTTTCAATAATCCTATAATATTTTAAATGTATATCATTGAAAAAAATATGCAGATACAAATTATGAGCCATATTTTTATCTTTCATCCATTATTTATATGCTATTCTTTCATCTAATAATTTCACTAACTATAAATATTTTGCAAAAAAGTTAAAGTGTCATCTACTGCTAAATTTATGATGTTTTATGGGATTTTTGGAATAGTTTTAACTTAGATTTAAAATATACATATGGGGCAAAGAAGATTTTCTCATCATTTCCTTTTCAGCCATTCTGATGCAGCTTCTGTCTTTTTTGACTAACAATAACGAGAACCATTCTTAAGACTATTCACTTCAAAAAGAGAGGATTTAGTCTGATGAAAAAATAAAATTTAAATAGGATCATATGAAAATTAATAAATATCGAATTCATAAAATAGCACACACTTTCCGTATTTCTCATAAACTGCTGGTAAAAAGTTTTTTTTAATTTTACTCATTTTCAATGCTGCATACAAATGCATAGAATGAAAAATCTACTGAAAAGTTTACTTCAACAAAATAAACTTCAGCTTACAAGAAATATTCAGTTACTCCTGAAATTTAAAGTTATTAAGTTAAATAAAATTAGAAATAAAAAAATTGACATAAAAACTTTCGCTTTTGATTATAAATGCCATGTTTATTTCAATTAAAAAATCCAAAAAATTCATTACATTAAAGAGTTAATTAATCATTTAACTATATTACATTAAACAATGCAACATTTGCAAGATGATATTAAAATATTTCATTGAATTCATATTTTGTATTTGTACATTTACTTCAGGTTAAATTAAAGTATGTTTAGTCAATTATTTTATATATTTAATTTATATTCAAGGAATTATTTTTCAAAAAGGAAAAAAAAAGCTTTCTAGTGAAGAATTTTTTAATCAAAACTGAAAAATTATTCAATTTTATGTATCAAAATAAAACAGTAATTAGTTCTATTCCTGTTTCATTTTAATACATATATTCTTCTATAATTTTTATTTTTTAATAAAACATCTATAATGTGCGTATCTGTATAATTAAGGAATTTACTTTCAATTCTTATAAATATTAGCAATCAAATATATGTTTTGAGTACATGCTTTAGATATTTAGTAAAAAATAATTTTCAAATATTTATCCTCATTGGAATTTTTAAAAGCTTATATATTCTAAAATAATATTTTATGTTGTACTGAAAATTGATTTACACATGACTTTAATTTTTGATAATAATTTATTTTTCATAATATTTAATAAACATTAACTAAATTGATATTTATTTTTTACAGTATTTATCTTTAGCGATTAAAAATCAATTCACTAGGCAGATTACATATCAGAAAAGCGTTCATTGTTCTTTAGGAACTGAATTCTATTAAATTTACGAGCTGAAAAATTCAATTCAAATCAAATTTAAATTTCCCGCAAAATTAGAAATTTAGTTGATAAAATACATTTTTTCTTTTGATTTTTACTTTTTTATTCCCTTATATTGTGTTATTTTTTTTTCGTTCAAATACTTTCACATAACTTCCCTCCTTTCCCTCCTAAATGCTGCTTGGTTGTATAAATTGACTCTGGATCTAATTCAAATCCCATTTCCTAAGTGAACACTAGGGGGCAACCGGACGGTGTTTCGCTCCGTTGCTATTTCGTCATCCATAATTAAGTTTCAGTTGTGTGTTGTCGGTCCATAATGCCTTGCTCCACAGTTTCGGTGACAGCTCTTGGCCAAGCACAGAGAAGGGATCTGGGAGGCCCTCAATCACAATTGCCAATGTGACTCGCTCCATTTGAATGCACATTCCCCAACCAAGACAATCCCGATTGAGCAGTTCCCAGCTACACTTGTAATTGAGATGAAATACATTCAGTTCAAGATTTATTCATCTTATTACTTTGAAACACGCGGATGATTTAAAAAATAAAATATTCTTTTATTTAAATTACTAATTTATATAACTTATTTCATATTTTTAATAATATCAAAAACTTTTCAATACAATTCATTCTTAAACTATTTTTTCATCCTCTATTTGATAATTCGATTTTAGGAGTCTTTACCATTATATTTCATAAAATTACATTTGTTATTCATTTTATTATAATATGATATTAAGCCTGATGATGACAAACTTTTATTGTAGAATTGAATTTTGCCTGCCGAAAATTCAAATCGATTGCTTTATCCTACTTTTAATTTGTGGAAAGAGACTCTTATACTTATGTATTAAAACTACATATGTGACATAAGGAAATAAATTAACGTCAAAAAATAATATTTCTAATGTGATGTTCACAATCACATTTGACAATGAAAGATTTTATCCCCTTTTTTAAATAGAAAAATAAACTGATAAATCAATGAATTTAAACCCATATATTCAAGAAATCATTTTCTATCTTATAAATTAATTTTTGCAAGCTTAACATTTTGAAAATATTCTAGCTATTATTGTATTGTTTCTGTGTTCACTTGTGAGTATACTAAAATCGAACTAACACATTTTTTATTTGTATTTTGATTTGATTGAATCTTTACGTTTATGGGATAAGTTAAATAAGTGTTACAAAAAACTATAAGTGGTAAACACTTAAAGTTTATTTTATTTAAATTTATGAATATTTTTACTTGAACTGCGTAGTGGTTTATAGATTAAATATTTGATAAAATAGTAATGTTTTTAAAAATATTGAGAAGAAATAAAATGGTCGGTTACATTTACAGTATTAATTGGAGGATTAAAACTAATTTAACAAGATTGAAAACAAGAAAATTATAAATATACTTCAAATATAGTTTGTTATTTGCAAGAAATTTTAAATAATTGTCAATGAAAATGTAAAAATAAACTAACTTTATGGCCTTGTTGTTTTAACAATGACTTTCTAATAATGAAATGTTTATTTTTATTTAAATTGATTGAAAATTTGTCAAATATATACAACCACCTCTCTATTTATATTTCACTAATTTAACATAATATGTTCTAAATATTCCTCTCTTGTCTCTTCTTAGAAAATTTGTCAGGTGTTCTTTGACTTCATAGTAAAATTTAAAGGTTTTATGTATGGTCCACATTTTTTCTAATTAAAGTATATCAATTAAGAAGTATTTATAATTTAATTTTATAACTGCATAAAATAATTTAATTTTATAACTGCATAAAATATAAAACATATATGTTGTAATAATAGTAAATTTAAATTTAATTATAAAAAAATAATTTTCTTCTGTGAAAAGTACTTATTATTGGAAAAAGGTTCAGGAATTTTTTAATCGAGTTTGAGCTATGCTAAAAGTTTTTCTTCACTTTGATTAAACATCAAAACTTAAGAGACAAATTTAATTTCATTTTATGAAATCTGAATAAATTCTGATCTACAACGTATGTTAAAATCATGAAACAATTAAATTTTGAAAAAACAATTGCTAGCTGAAAATTCCTTAAAAATATACAATTCAAACTGTCATTCCAGTTATATTTTTTAGTAAAGATAGATCTACTTAACATACAGAAAATAAACATTTTCTCTAAAATGTACCAAACTATTTATTTTGCTCTTCTATACATCGATACTTAATTACAATTTTTGTGAAGGAAAAATAGGAGTTTTAATAAGGAATTTTAATTGAGCAAATTTGTGTTATTAAAAAATCACAAGGTTATATAAGATTCACAATTCCATAAAATCCTCTTTTTCTCATTTATAATCTTACATAGATTATTTCAGAAAGTACAAGTTGAAGTACGTATTCTATTTTTATTTGAATCAATTTCCTTTCTATCGTTAACTTTTCAGTTAGATACAACAAAGTCAAAACATGAAATGTGAATCACAACCATAAAAAAAATATTTCCATTTTCGAGTGAACATTTTTTCAAATTTGAGGCCACAAAATACACGTCGGACCACAGATTTAAAGAATGAGAGGGAAACAAATAAACAATGCGGTCTCCAGCAACATTTCCCCACCCCTTTTCGAAAATCAAAAGAAGAAAAAAATGCATCGCAGGGAGGCAAAAATCTATTTGCACAAGCGTCGATTTGCTATGAGGAAAAAGAAATTCGAAGCACGTAAATTTTCGCAGCTTGGAAAGCGATTGGAAATAGAAACAGGTTTCCAGTCAGAACGAGTTGCCTTCTAGCCGCAGGGAGCTGGACAATAAACACAGTCAAATTCAATCCCCGAATCTGGCTGCTTTCATTTTTTTCTCTCTCTCCTTCAACTTTTAGCTTCTTCGGGGTGGCAGCAGCAGTTATTAGACGGGAGCTGTTGCCGTTTACGTATGATATACGAAGCGCTGAAATTTTTTTTATTTACTTTTATGCATTTTTTACTTGTGCTGAAACATCTCTTGGATGAGGTAGGCAAATATGTTGCGGAACAAGAAAGAATTAATTTTGCATGAGGCATTCCCTCTTTCTGCTCACGTAAATGTTTGTAATATTTAAGTAAGGATTCGAACTTACTCACAAACATCAGAGGAATACATTTGCAGCTTACTACTTTGAATTTTCCCATAATATTCTGAGATGACTTATTTATATCAATAATACAAAAATATATTATATTCAAATAATACTTAATCTATTGTTCATGTTTTTCTTCAATTAACATAAAAGAAAAACTGAAAACATGAAAAATTATTCAAATTTCTTGCATTATGGATGCAATAGAATAAATTCTGGATGTAACCAATTAGTTTTATTACTATTTTCTAACAAGATAATGGACTTATTAAGCAAGTTTTGATTAGTATTATTAAATTAGTTTAAACTATTGATTTGGTAACTATTTTATAAAGTACTATATATATATAGCTACATTTATAAAATTAAACTTTTGAAAACCAAGCATTGAATAATATTTAAATTTTTTAATTACATATTACATTTTTCATTTGTGCTGAAATATTTTTTCAGTGAAGTAAACAAATATTTTTCTATATATAAAAGGTTCCATATAATTTACAGTTTGGTTAAAAAAAAGTGTATTAATTTTTTCCTATTTCTGGAAACATTATAAAAATCCGCTTTTAAATTTTCCATAAATTTCTTTGAATTATGAATGTATGCAGCATAATGATGTATTTCAAAAAATGCATAGATTTTTAATGCTAATAAACAACAAAATAATGTTGAGAAGGATAATTTATCAATGTTTTTTATTTAATTCTTTTGAAAAATTAACATGTTATCAGAAGACAAGAAGTGAGAGGAAATCGTAAAACCGTTCACCACAATTACTTTTAACTTCTAGTCAATTAACTTTTTCAAATGCTATTTTTTATACTTATTAGGCGAAACATTGAATATTTTAAAACACACGATTTTTAGAATATAAATAAACCTCAGTGATTAATTTATTATTTTTTATATATTGTTTCATTAAAAAAATAATATGTTTGCTTTTTAATGTAGTAAAATAGTCATACACATGATTTTAAGTGATTGAAACTTTATAAAGAGCAAATCACAGTGAATCACTATTATAAATATATGTAATATCGTGTTTGCTGAGGATTATTTTTTTCACAAGTATGCGAAATTTATAAACAGCATCATATGCTTATTGTATGCAAAAAGCAATCTCCTAATAAGAATGAAATTGTTGCTAAAATGTTGTATTTTATGTTAAAATATTATGAAAAGAATGAAAAGTTCACCAAAATATATTATATCTTCAAATTAGTAATTAGAAAGTGTGAATTACCAATTGAAAAGCAATCAAAAAGTGCAGCGAAATTTACCGGAATTTGCTAAACTTATAGTTGATATTTTAGATTATGATTATTATTTTGGCAAATTGTATCACATTATCAAACAACAACTTTAAAAATTTCATTAAAAATGGAATCAGGTATTGTTTTTTTTTCAATAATAAATAATAAAATAAAAACGCCAATTTAATACAAACATATATTGATATTTTATGTTATAACTGAATCTGCGGAATGTCAGATGAAAGATAATTTATATTGTAACATTTGCTCAAATTCTTATAGATTTTTAATTTAAATAAAATGAAAATTTGACCGAAAAATTTACAAATTTAGTCGTATAAAACAAGAATTTCATGTATCTATGGAAGATTACAATAGAATCTACCAAAGAAGTAATCACATTTCAAAAGCAAGGAATAAAGTATCTCTAAAGATAAGAAAAAAGGATACGCCTCAAGTCTTTGCTAATCTTATAAACATTTAGAAGTGGAGAGACGTTACGAGACTCTTATTTCCTGAAATCTGATATCAGGCTGTATCGTAACCATGTCCCATTGGAATCCACCCCAAACATGATTTTACTCTTCCCGATTTAGATTTGATGTGTCTCTAATTCACGACCACTACAGAAGATGCAATCGCCGATCTTCTGGAGATCCCCAAACCTTCTTGACCTGTCTACGAGACATAACTGTCACGGCGATGTTTGGGGTCTACACATTTTACGATCGTAGAAATGCTGATTGTAAGCGAGTCGATCGACTTCTGGTTGGGGGAGAGATTCCAGAAAATGTCTGAGGGGTACAAAGAGGCTAGGAGGGGGAGAACTCTTTAAGACAAAAAGGGGTTGAAGAGAGACGTGGGTGGATGGTCAGTTGGCGCAGCTGGGGCAATTGTTTGAGAGGGAAAAGAAATCTCATAGGAACTAAAAGCCCAACATTTAAGGGGAGAGGAGATCCAATCTTAACAGTGGCACTTCGTTTTGTTCTTGGGGGAAACCCCTTAGTGACAGCTTGGATCACTAGGGGTGCCCTAAAAACTTAGCCTATATTTGAAAATATTATATTTATCTACTTAATTTTCTTCTGACATTTGGTTAATGGAATAAGTAAGCTATAATTTTTGGTACACATTAAAAAATAAACGAAAAAAACTCTTGAACTTTATAGTGAATGAATTTATAATGAATAAAATTATTAAGTATTTTAACGAAAAAATAAACTGTACAAAATGCTACACATATTACATATGGTACAAATCATTAATTATTTAAAAATTCATGAGTTGAAAATTTGCAGTTTATTTCAACGTAAATGGAATCAAAATCTTTCTATTGCTTAAGAAATAGATTAAATTTGTTCGAAATGAGAAACTTAATACATTTTGTTAAGAAATAATAATCTGAATTCTTAATTTATTTTATTCAAATTTTTATCATAATTTTCATGTCAGATTCAGTACTTGTCAACTTAATATGAGATTTTATGTAGTTAGGAAATGCTTGTGTGTCTATTCTTTATTATATTTCATTTTTCAAAATCTTAAATTAAATTAATTTTCATTTAATGATACTCGGTTGTTTCGAAGTCAATCAATGCATAAATTCATCCAATTATTTAATATCCATTCTATTCTGAGTTTATTATATTACGAAAAAGTATTTGAAGTCTATTTGACAAGAAAACCATTCTTAATATAAATTCTAAATGATATTATAATAATATTCGATTACTTTTAAAGATAATTTTAAAAAATAATGATGTTTAGTTAATAAATCTATAAAAACTACAAAAAAGAATTTTTAAGTTATAAAAAAAGAATAAATATCACGAAACAGAAAAAAATGCAGATTTAACAAGAAATGTAAAATTAGAGCAAAAAATATCCACTTATTTTATTTTATTTTAATTTATCATATATTTATTCAGAGATTTTGTCATATTTATCACAAAAGAATTTTTTCAGTTTTTCCAAACTAACTTTCCGAATTCATCGATTTATACTTTTATAAAACGCCTCTGACATTTTGTAATTTGAAATACTTAGAAAAAAGTCGTCTATTTTTGCAAACATATTTTCTTTATTTAAAAAAAATTCTTAAATTTCTAAAAACAAAATTTAAGAGACTTCTTAGTAAAATTTGATAGAGAGGAGATGTTAAATTATTAATTGGGAAGTAGGATTTAATTATCAATAAAAGTTTAAAAACATACATTTACAATGCAAGAGAGGATATTTGATCTTCAATTATTAAACTTTCTGTTATTGATATTCCGTATATTTATAATTTAGTATAGACATAAATTTCCAATTATACTTCCTTTTATTGTAAATGCAATCATATTTTAACTAAACACATCTGTAAAATAATATTTTTATTCACATTCAAACACTCTTCAGTTATTGAAGGTTACTTAGTAACTTCTTAAAAATTGGATTGCAAAGTGAGTTTCCTTTTAATCAATAACTATTTGCTTGTATTTTACTTAATGTGCTTAGTTAGGAATGTAGAAAGAAATTATAAACATTAATAATAAATGGAACATGAGTGACTCTTAAATTTATTTATTGTGATATTTTTACCATCAATATTGTTTTAAAATGTACTTATAAATAATAAAAGATAAATAAGGAGGCGAGAAATTTTTTAAAAGTCTAATTAATCATGCATATAAATATATTAAATTTTAGAATGTGTAAAATGTTTATTTTTTAATTGTGAACTATCATTCTTTGTTATGAAAATTTATTTATACAATCTGTTTTTCATAAGTATTTTAAAGGGAAAATATATTATTCTTTTCAATGATTTATTAATTTAGTTCACTAACTAACTACAGATCAAACGTAAGTAACCTAACTACAGATCAAATACTTATATTTATACATAGAAAGGTCGTCTAAGTGTAAACATATATAATCATTCAAAAGCTACTGTGTGTCACTTTGGAAACAACCCCTTTGAAAGTTACCGAAGGCACGGCGCGAAGTCGTATCTCTTAGCTAAGTACATCGTAAACCTGGAGCTTTTTGCTACAGCTGTGCTTAGTCCGTTCATCGTGACGCCAGTCCTGGGGCAGTGCCAATAATCACACGAGGAGACCATAACTTGGACTTGGACCATTTTGTCTTCAAATGGCTAAATACAGCCACTTCAAATGCCAATGAGTTGTTTTCGCCACTTTTGGCGATGCTTTCTAACTAGACTAAGGTACAAAATGCAGTTGCTCCTACTCTTAGGGACAGAGAATTATATTGGTTTACAACCATAGTGTATGGGCAACTCGAAGAATGATTAACAGCTGGTAAAAACAGATGGTTCCCATTCATGTCACGATTTACGCACTTGGGGAGGATTAATCCGGATGAGCTATGAAAGGTATTACGAATTACATCAGCAGTTTCTTCTCAAACTATTCTATTCAAAGGTTCGAATGAATCGAATTACTTGATTAAACAGCTCGATCATTTGAACTCCATGTTTACTTTAGTAAACAATGAAAACATTGAAATGGTTAAAATGACATTAAATGTAAGTCAAAAAGTGCACCACATGATACAATTTGTCATTATACAAATTATTGATCGTGAAAAATTTACCTCGAATAATTTTAAAAAAATAATATATATGTGGAATATATATAGAATGTGCATCATTTGAATACTTAAAGTATTAATGAATTAAACAAATTATTGTGTAAAGTTCACACATACATACTTATTTTTTACTTTTCAAAATACACAAACAAATTACAATGTATATAAAAATCAAAAACATTACTTTATACTAAATATAAAATAATATTTAAAGAAATATAAGTTGATAATGCATCTTGGAATAATTAAACTCACACTTTGCAAATAAATATTTTATAAAATTGTTTTACTTTTAGAAAAAAGAGTATTATATAATTATTTTTAAAGATAATAAAATATATCTGAAAATCTTTGCATTTCAAATTAAGCACGAGAGTTCGTGGCATATGAGAAAGGAAAATTTTAGCTTACAAAATTTTTGATATTCAAAGGATTGCTGAAGTTTTCATTCATATACTTGAATGAAAATTTCAATAATTAGATTATTCACAATTTAAATATTTATTTAAGAGTAATGTGTATAAAAGATAAAGGAAAATTATTTTATAGCACATATTTCTTTTAACTATGTACACAATTAAACAAAATAATTGCGTTAAACGAGAAACTCAATAAAAACTTCTTTTTGAAAGAGTTGATTTTGTGTAAATTTATTAAAAAAGGATATCAAATGTTAAGTTTCGAATTCAAATATATTTACAGGCTTTAAAATAAATTTGCTTTAAAGCAAATATAATACAATCTTATGTCGAATTTAATTTCTTTTACATATATTGGAATGATCAAGAAACTATTTTGAATGTTTTAAAATACTAACGTAAATTGCTTCCAAGAATTTTTGTAAAGTTGTGAATGATATACGATATTTTGTACAGTTTTGCGGATATAATCTCATACTCAGTAGTTGGATGAAAAAGCGACAGTATTAAACTGATATAATTTTACTAAATGTTATACCAAAATTTAAAATGCTAAATTATATTTTTTTCCTTACTGCAATGAAATTTCAACGATTCATAATTTAGTTTTTTAATTAAAATTCTTAACAGATTACAAATTTTCAACACATAAGAAAAAGTAGATTCCGCAAAAAATTCTGGAAGATTTGTATTTTTAAGAGGTTTTATTGAGATTTTTTAATTATTTTTACGCAAAAATATTGTAAATCAATATTATCAGAAAATCAATTATTCATCTTTCAACAAAGCTACAATGTTAATTACGTAATGGCTTGATATTTAGGCAGTAAACCGACAAGATATTAATGGGTAAATGATCAAGAAAACTTTCTGCTCTCTTATAATTCATAAGATATGATAAGGCAGAAGCTTGCTGAAATGTATACATAAGTAAATCTTTAACGTCTGTAACGTCTTTAACGTTAATTATCATTAACGTCATTGTATTTACGGAGTTGATGTAAATAACTAATATGACTCTAATGGTTTTTGTGGAACAGTTGAAATCTTTCCCAATTAAAGCTTTTAATTCCATGATGATTGCTAGGAACAATATAACCTTATGAAACTAAGAAGTCTACAGAAAATTAATTTCAATATATTTTGTGATTTTTCTTATCCTGATAGATATTTTTTCGTCTGAATAAGTTAAATCAATTCTTATATCAACATTTGTCTTATATCTGAAAAAATTAATTACACTCTTGGCCATTAAAATTGCTACACCAAGAAGGAATGCAAATAACAGAACGATATTTATTGGACACATACATTATAGTGGAAAGAACAAGTGATTAGATTTACAGGAAATAAGGATGTATAGATCTTGAGAAATCAGTACCCAGAGCAGCTATCTCTGGCTGCAATAGCATTTATCCGCCTAGGCATGGAGCCAAACAGAGATTGTATGGCATGTACGGGGATCTCAGTCAATGCAGCTTCAACACTATGCCACAGTTCATCGACAGTAGTGGATAGTGAGTGATGGCGTGCCAATCGCTCGGCAACCATTGATCACACGTTCTCAAATGGTGACAGATCAGGAGAACGTGCTGGCCAGGGTAACAGTCGAACCTGTTCTGTATCAAGGAAGTTCAGAACAGTACGGGCAACACGCGGTCGTGCATTATCCTGTTGAAACAAAGCATTAGGGAGGCCTCGAAGATAGGGCAGAGCCATGGGCCTTAACACATCGGAAATGTAACGGTTGCTGTTCAAAGTGCCAGTAATGCGAACAAGAGGTGATCGAGACGTGTATCCAATGGCACCCCATATCATCACTCCAGCAGATGGGCCAGTATGGCGATGTCCAATGCAATGCGCGTTCTCCACGATGCCTCCAAACACGGATGCGGCCATCATGGTACTATATACAGAACCGAGATTCATCTGTAAAGATGACGTGATACCATTTCCGCGTCCAGGTTCGTCGCTGATCACACCATTGAAGGCGCTTCTGTCTGTGACGCAGCGTCAATAGTAGCCGAAGCCATGGTCATCGTACAGACAATCCAAGCTGCTGCAGACGTCGTCGAACTGTTCGAGCAGAAACTTGTTGCCTTGCAAATGACTCTATATCTCGACTCAGGGTTCGTGACGTGGCTGTACGATTCCTTGTGACCATGCGGATAAGATGTCTGTCTTCTCTGCTGTTAGGGATGGGGGGTCACTGAGATCCTGCATGACGTTCCGTATGATTGTCTTGAACCCACCGATTCCATATTCTGCTAACAGTCATGGGGTCTCAACCAACGCGAGCAGCAATATTGCGGTACGATAAACCGCAATCCCGGTAGGCTATAATCCTTCCTCGATCAAAGTCAGACACGTGCTGATAGGCATTTCTTCTTTTTACACAAGGCATTACAATAACTTTCTTTGCCGAAAACAACGTTGAAACGGAAATTGAGTATGAGAAAACTGCTGTCACATCTCTGGTTTTATACACATTGTGGATGTCGCTACTGTCGCCTGCTTTGTATGAATGCGCTGAAAATCTAATCATTTGCATATCACAGCAATTTCTACCTGTCATGCATATTTTACGTGTGTGGCGTGCCGCTTTCCTGGTGTAGCAATTTTAATGGCCAGTAGTGTATTTAAGTTTGTTTTGAAAAATTTTTGCTATGATTAGGCAAATTAACTGTGTATTTGCTTACAAAATTTAATGTTAAACGTATCATAGGGTTTGTTTATCATATTATTATGGAAACACTTAAATTTGAGATATATGATGATATTGTGCATTTGACCTTATAATCGTTCTAAAAATTGGCATTAATAATCTGCTATTTGCTATTTGATTCAACCAATTTACTTTTTCTGATGATGACAGAGACTTTGTACGATTTTAATGTCTTGATAATAGGGAAAATTTTCCATCTTTATTTAAAAGTTGCATTCAAAAGTATAAAATTAAAATAAAATAAAAAAAATTTTAAATAAAAATTCCTATACCATAACATTACTTTTCCAGTGATTGCATGCTCTTCACGATTTGAATGCGTCGATTATCATTCATGATGGTATTCTGAAACACAGTTGGCATGAAGTTATATCAATCAAATACAGTCATTATTATAAAAAAATAATAAAATATTCTCTACTATACACAGTATATATGTGTCACGTAAATTAAATATTAGATGAAAAGATAAAAAAAAATGCGTGGAAATGAAAATTATCTGAAAAATTAAAAAATTAAAGTGCATTAACTTCTAAATTAATTTTTAATAATTTCACATGTGGATTGATTTAGTTTATTAACTAAGGAATATGATAAAATCCTTTTATAAAAATAATATACATATTTTATGATATCGTTTTAAGGTATTGTTTCAGATAATTGCTAAAAAATATTTTACTGTAGTTATTTTAGTGATATTTTTAGCTGCATTTATTTTTATTTTTTAAAAAAAATATTTTTATCTAAAATTTTCAGCTATAGTATTTAAATTATACTTTATAAATATGTTATAAAAAAATCTAAATTGCCGCGTTTTTTTTAATGCTTTAAACTGGATATCACAATATTAAGATGAAGTTTATTGACATATTTAAAGCATAATAACTTGATAAATTATAAAATATTTTTTGCATACAGTTAAATTTTTCACAGTTTTATGTTACTATTCTATTTTATCAATAGAATAGTAACATAAATATTACTTGTTTATTCATATTTAAATGCTTATGCAAATCCAGAATACTTGTAAGAGTTAGTATCACATAAAACTACACAGCAAATTTATTTCTTACACAGAAAACAATTTAAGATCTTCTAAATTTATTAAAACAAAATTATAAAATTTTTAATTATCTACTAAATTATAATTATATAGAATTTAATAAAAATAAAATGTTTATTCACGTGAAAAAAATTAGGATATATGAAACTATATAAATAACAAAATACAATTTAATAGCTCCATTAAATTAGTTTCACTTTTTTCATATTCTGATTTTTTAACCAATAACTATTTTAATTACGAAATTAACAATTCTAGTATATTTCGTAATTAAAATAGTTATTTTTTAAGATAAATAGAGAGAGATTTTACTCTTATTCTGCACATAACATTTTTCAGCAATATTTAATTCAATATTATTTTACTACTTTTATTTATTCCTACATATTTACCAATTAAAACTCTGATTTATAATTCGGGTAGCTGAAATTTTAGTTTACTGTTCTTTAGCTCAATAGTTTTGCGATCCAACATCCACATTAAGTATAATGGTCTAAGGTCCACTTTTCCACTTTTAAGCACAGATCTTGTTTGATTAAACCCTCATTTTCAAAAATTAATCACCGTAGGAAATATTGACAATTGATTAACAGTATTTAATAGCTATAATAGTAATAAGTTCATTTTATTAGGCTGGGGAATACGTTCGTAGCGTTTTTACAAAGACTTTTATTTAAAAAAAATAATTAAATCAATAAGTTAATCAATTATATATTTGCCGCTGCTGTTTACAACCTCTTCCCACCTCTCGACCAATTTGTTGACGCCGTTCCGCCAAAAATCGCCTGGTCTGGTGTCAAAGAAGTTGTTGAGCTAGTTCTTAAAGACCTCTTGGTGCCCTGGGAAATTCTCGAAAAGAATGCCACAGTCAACAAGGAGCTCTAAATGACCCAGCTACACCGCTTGAATGAGGCTATTCTACTGAAAAGACCTTATCGACCTGGTCATACACCTTCACGATAACGCCAGGCCCCATGTTGCATAAGTCCTCCAAGCCGCAATCCAAGAGCTCCAATGGGAGATACATCAGCATCGCCGTATTCACCGGACCTTGTTCCGACCGATTACCATCTTTCCCACTCCTTGTCAAACCATATGAAGGGCGTTATCTTCGATAACAAAGAGATCCCTAAAAAAATGGCTCAACTTCATTGACACCAGGCCAGGCGATTTGTCGGAACGGCATCAACAAATTGGTCGAGAGGTGGGAAGAGGTTGTATACAGCAACGCGGCGAATATATAATTGATTAACTTATTGATATAATTATTGTTTTTTGTTTAAATAAAAGTCTTTGGTAAAAACGCTACGAACTTATTCCCCAACCAAATAAATATATTTTTCATTTTCTAGCTATTGTTTAGCAATATTTTTAAGAGGAATTAGCCATTTTAATGTCAATTATTATAAATTAAATAAATAAAATAATTTTCATCATTTACTTGTCAATCTGTCTAGAAGTTTTGATATTAATCAGATTACTTAACATAGGGAAAATTAATGAAATTATAAATAATAAATTGGCTTCATTAGTTATTCAGTCTTTCAAGGTTATAATGAATACAAAAGTTGTTAAAAAAATAATGAACTATGAATTAAAACTTTCTGACTGATATAATTATCTAAGCTTATAAGCAATCTGCACTCAAGCCACATGCAAACCATGAAATGTCTTTCCATGAAAATTTTAATGAAGATCATTTACTTAGAGTCATTTACTGTCCTCACACTTTATGGCTCCATTTCCTTTGATTGTTTTACAAGCAAAAGAGGGAAAAAATGTTACGCAGTTTATGGATCATGACTCATTTATCCTAAGGCCTTCATGGACTAACGATCCTTTCAATTATTGGAGACTAGACTTGACTGTCGTGTAACAGTACAACCCCTTATGTCATCATTCAGGGTGAGTTGTCCCTGGTTCTCGGCTTTTAAATAAATACAAGTACCCTCTCACCCCAGAAGTATTCCTTAATTGAATTAATTCTCTATGATATTGTTGGTATGGGGAAGACAGCATGGGGAAGGATGATCCCCCTAAAGGCTACTAAATTCTCACCACCCCCGCTACGAAGAAAAGCTTGACTTATTTGATGTGTTATTCAATTGCAGTCCCCCTTCCGATTTCTGGGAAACTTAGTGTGGGAGAATTTTCTGGGAGAGTTAAGTGGTTTCACTGGTCCTATTCAACATCCTAGTCACCCTGGTATGTTTACTAAAATTGAAGTCACACTTTCGTGGTCAAGGACTTTTGGGTAATTGAGTTTTAGACCAGGCTTTTCTTTTATTTATTCTAATTTGCTTCATTCAATACAATTTTGTATCCCGACTTTCTACATTTTTCATCACTTTGGAATTCTTATGTGTATGTTTAAGCACTTCAATCTAAGATAAAAACATTATATGAATATATTTTAAAATTATTTTTATGATTATTTTAATAAATCTATTATTTTGTATTATATAATGTAAAATTATTGTTCCTATTCCATGTGTGTAATTTATAACTTTCTACAGTTTATTAATTGCTTCTGAGAGATTTTATTATAATATTTTTAGAAAAATTGAAATTTTAATATTTTAGTATTTATTATAAAACAATTTCTAAATATAGTGGTATTACAAATATTGGCATGAAAATTTTTAATTTTTTAGTTTTATAAAATAGAAATATAGTCTTCCTTTTAATGTTTTCACCTTACTACATTATTATTTTTATCTATTTTCTAAAGTATGTATAATTGCTAAGAAAATAGAAGATCATGCTTTCATTTTTTCAGAAAATAATTGTGTACTTAAAATATCAAAACTGCAAAGACTTATCTTAAACTTTATATAACTGTCGATAATTTCTTAAGGTACCCCTCTGAAATTAAGCCACTGAATTATAATTTATAAATTATTTAATTAAAAATGATAAATATTAATCAAGTCTATTTTGTTGATTAAATCCAAATGAATATTAATGTGAAGTGACCAAAATTTATGATTTATAAGTATTTATATAAAAAAGTTTTTATAAAAAGTGTATGATTCAATAATGACATTAAAATTATGTGAATCCTAATATGATGAACATTTTACTCAAATTCCATAATAAAACTCTCTAATCATGAACTAAAAAGTAACAAATAATATTTTACTGTAATTGGAAGACCTTAATAAATATCTTAAAGCAAGAATTAATATTAAACATAGCATTTTTCTAAACGCATATTATAAATAATTACGTATACATTAATATTTAACAATTGAAAAGGGAAAGAAAATGTTCAAACTTATTTTAAGCATTTTAAAGCATTAAAGCATTTTGGTCACTATTTGTTTGATAGTAATGTATCTAAAATTTCAAAACAAATTTAAAGTAATACAAATGCCTGAATGATTGTAAATTTTTTTAGAAATGTAAATAAAAATATAAACATTAAATTTTTGACACTAATCAAAGTGATGAGCGAAGAATAAGGTCTTAATTAAAACTATCTTTAAATAAGAGTGTGTAAATTTAAGCGGTAATAATGTACAAAATGATAATGAAAAAAGAAGTGAAAAATATTCCTATATATGAAAATAAAAATACACAATCCAAAAACTTTCTTTTCCTCTACTATGCAAAAAGCTTCCAATTTATCAAACAATTTTCATAAAATATAGTGGGAAATAAAATTAGTCATTTAAAATTTACTTCAACTTTGGTCTAATTTGATACAGTTTTATTGAAATAGTATTTGAATTCTTTATTTTAAGAAAATCAAAGTTGCAACATATTTATGTATATAAATACATTACTGTATTTAATTATGTTTACCTTTTATAGATCTTAATTTCTATGGACGATTTTTTGTAGGAGAAATAGTATTATTAATTGTGGGTAGAGGGGATAAGCTATTTATCAACAGTTTTAAGAAATTACATAATGAACTATTTCAAAATATATAACTAAGATTATGATTCTCTTTGTGATTAACTTCTTATATAGAATTATAGTGATTGTATAGCGACTCTGATGTTGATATTCAATCTATAGATAAAATATGATGCGATTGAGACAGGGATAAGAGAATAGTTAAACGACGGTATAGAAAATATAATATTGATATTGATGTCCCACTTTCCATCTCTGATAAACGTTGAAAGAAAATTAGTTATATCTTCTCAATCTTTTAAATTTTTTTAACATGTTAGTAAATTGATAAATTAAGAATTGCAAAATAGTAAGAGCAAATTTCTCGATAAACTTTTCCTTTAATTTAAGATGTAATGTCACTTTAACAATCTTGCTCCTGTTAATAATCAATACCATTCAATTAATACCTTATTCTATATGTTGTTTTTCATTCATAACTCTAGAGAAATTGCACCATGAAGGATTGAAGAGTTTAAAATATGTTTTAGTGACCAGCAGGTGTAAAATATTTTTAAATGTTACCACAATCTCTCTCTCTCTTGTCCGCAACTACTACAATATTTGTAATTGTATTGAAGTAATTTTGAAGCTTTGCATAAAGTTTTAGGCTTCCCTGAATTTGTTTAAAGTTCTTTCAACTTCTTTAATAAAAAATCACTTTAATATGTAACCATACAACAGAATCAATTCAATAAGTGAATGGACATTTTCATGATAAAATAAAAAGTTTTACCTTGAGTAAATATTTGTAGAAATAATTTTTCTGTATTTTTACAAAAGAGAAAACACACAGACAATATTAAAAATTCATAATTAAAATTATTTATTAAATAAAATTATTTTTTCAAAAAATATAAAATATTAAATTTCCTTTTAAAAATGGTTGCAAATATCCCAATTAGGGCAGACAATTAAAAAAGTTTCGTACATTTTTCTATCACTTGATAAATTATTTGATTTATATTTTTATGTAATTATTTGAAATCATAAACAGATATACAGCAATATAATTGTAGGAAATCTTAAAGAAAATATACCATATCTTCGATGTTCTTGTATATATTTATTGTCTACAAAAGTATTTTAAGGCACACAGAACAGTTTTTTATTCTTTATATTAATCTTTCATGTTAGTAAATAAATAATTCGTAAATTTGATAAAAACCAAATACATAAAATTTCCTTACTTATTTGCTTTATACTTGTTATATATGTATATGCATATATATATACATATGTATAGCATATATATATATATATATATATATATATATATATATATATATATATATATATATATATATATATATATATATATATATATATATATTATATATACGTATATATGCCTTAGTTAAAATTATTGGTCAAAAAAATAGATATGGGCACTAAAAGCCTAGCCCCATTGGGGTGTCGTGCCGCTGAGTTTTGTATAAGTATGTTTGTAAATTGAATTCAACTTCTAATAATGTTATTTATAATAATTGATAATTATTTTGATAAGAAGCCATGGCTTTTTATTTCATCATTTTACTGACTGGTTTTTTTTCAATGAGTGTTGAAAATGGCTTTTCTTCCAAATTGTTTCAATGCATTTGGGTAATGGATAATTTGATTGGGGCCAAGTTGATCCACACCCCTCTTTATCTCACCTCGTTACGGAAGGGGAAGGAAATGTTGAGGCCAGATGAGCATCTTCCTCCTCAACCCCCATGAGACCCTGGGGTTCTTCACTAAAGATCTCTTCCCTTCTCCATCCTTGACTAAACAATGAAACCATTCTTCTCGCTCACACGATCGGGCCAAAAGGTTCATCAAGAAGGGATGCTCTGGAGCAATCTTAATTCCAACTAAGGCAATCAGTTCTCCTTGTGTGGGGAGAGATCCCGATTGCCACATATCTAGATCTTTGTTCCTCCATCTCAACATTTATCCTACCTTTTTGTTGTTGAAAGAGAATGATGTTGTGATTCATGATGCCTATTTAGTGTGTTGAAAGACTTTAATACATTCCTTTTCTCCTGCTTAGAGAGCCAAAATATAGTTTATTTAAATTATTTATAAAATATAAATCAAAATGAACAATAGATGTTGGTAAATGTTGCATAATGAGCCTTTGTATCATTTTAAAAATGTTTTAATAACTAAATTACATATTTTCTGTTTACAATATGTTTTCAAGTTGGCATTTATAAATTTTGAACTGGTAAAAAGTAGCATTGATTACATAACATTGCAAAAATAATAGGTTGCTATATTTCTTTTTAAAAATGTTAAAAAAATGATGATATAATCATAAAAGCAATGTCTGAAAGGAAGTACATGTTTGTTTACTTCAAGTTTAGAAAATGTTATAATTTGGTATAAATATGAGATCTTTATATTAAAATATTTTTATTTGATATTAGATTTTCACTCAGAATTTATAAATAAGTGCGATATTATCATTTGTGACAATTCTATGGATATTTATATTATATGCTTATTCATGTTTTTTAAAATACCTGCAATTATATGACAGTAATAATTTAATATAATCAAAAGTCATACATGATGTAAAATAGATATTTACTTGATAATTGAGGTTGATTGAAATCAATTGGAAAAAGATAAATAAGCAGCTATCCATGAAGTAGTACTTGTAATTTCTATTAATTGGAAAATAAAAAATGAGATATATCATTTATCAAATCATTTAAACATAATTAATTATTAATCCTCTTGTTGTATATTTTGTAAAGCTAATAGCATTACTCATTTTTTTAACAATTCCAATCAAAATCTAAAAACCTGTGAAGTTAAAATTATGACATTACACAATATTATATTTTCATATCATCATCTCACCATACGCGTTTTGTAGTTACTTTGTCATACCTGTTACACAACATTAAGAAATGTCTAAAGTCTAAATATTCTAAAACATATTTCAGACATCTATTTTATATATTAGAACAAACTGTGGTAATAAATATCTATACTAAACTACTGATTGGTGTTTGGCGCATATCATTTTATTATAATTTCTATTTATCTCCAATCGAATCGACTTTTCACGAGCCATGAAGAACGATACTTGAAGCTGATGTAATTTCCAAGATTAATGGGTGGCCGGATCTGCATGAGCCTTTAGTCTCATTGTCAGGAGAGAGTTGGTCGGATGAGAAGGAGAAGAGGCCATAAAAACAAATTGGGAAATATTTATGGAACATTCAACGCGGAGTAACATAGTTTGCATTGATGCTGCAACAAACTAGGCCGAGGAAAATAATTCCCCAATCTCCCTCAGACATCAGGAGCAGGATCAGTTTTTATAGCCATCGCTCAAAATAGCAGTTTTGAAGGAACAAGATGCAAAAATAATTTATGATCACCATTTTCCATCTTTTTTACAATGGTGAATTGCTTTTCTAGTATGCATCTTATTTTTTTGCCGTGGCATATTGATTCATTTCCAAATCATCTTATTTTATCTCCATAGAGAATCCCCAATGTTTCCTCCTAAAATGAAGTATTATGAAAACATGAAAATGATGTATGTATTCAATAAGAATTACTGAATGGATCAGTCCAACTTTTAGTGTTTAATAATTATGAATAGAGTGTTAAGAAAAAAATGCCTAACACTAGCATTTTTTCTCTATCATATTTAACCTCTTCATTTCACTCAAGTTGATTATTAAAAACATTTAAAAGCAAGGCAATTTATTACGCTTGTTATATTTTAGTTTTTAATTAATTAATCGTTAATTTACTAATAAAAAATATCATTAAATAAGAATGTCATACATAAAGAATAACATAGACGTTTAAACAGAATATCGGCATATCGTAATTGAATTGATGACCAGAAATTGTCTTTGATATTATTATAAATGATTATAAACTACCACTGTTGGGTCGAAATTTGTATTTAACACAAATTACAATTAATTTTAAGCAATGCATATTAAAATGAAATAAGCAAATAAAGTGATGGGAAATTAAACAATTAAGAATTAAATTGCTTATCGTAATAAAAAATATAATATATACGTAAAATTATGTAACATAAAACATGTAAAAGTTAACCATGCCTTGAGTAAAATTTCTTCCAAAAGAAAGACATTGCATATTTATAAGCAATATCATATAAATTTTACTTAACAGATATGATTTAATTTTGCATTAATTGTTATTCACGAAATGATAAGAATTAACTGCAATTGTAATATTTATATTTATCAAAATTATTAGCTTACAGTATAATCCAAAATCCTTATAAAATACACATAGCATTTCATACTAATTTTACGTATATAATATATAAAAAATATATTATATACGTAAAATTATGTAACATAAAACATGTAAAAGTTAACCATGCCTTGAGTAAAATTTCTTCCAAAAGAAAGACATTGCATATTTATAAGCAAAATCATATAAATTTTACTTAACAGATATGACTTAATTTTGCATTAATTGTTATTCAAGAAATGATAAGAATTAACTGCAATTGTAATATTTATATTTATCAAAATTATTAGCTTACAATATAATCCAAAATCCTTATAAAATACACATAGCATTTCATACTGCAGATAAAATTCAGAATTTGATTCGTTTAGCTAACTTTCTTCCTAAAACATCATTTTCTAACATCCTATATTACCTTATATTTGAAATCCATAGTCAAAATACCAAATATCAAGATGACAGGTTTAAAATATTGTAAGCCAATGTTAATTTTAGATAAAAGTCTGTTTCTGTCCTTACAGTTGTTAAAACTATTGTTTTAAATTATTGCCACTTAAATAAATTATAATATAAGCTGTGAAAAGAAATTATGTACAATATGTGTATTATTGTTAAAAATTTAATAAATAGTTTTGCTGTTAAAATTTTCAACAAACAAACTACTCTTTTTAATTGTTAAAGAAACCAATTTATATAAAGTTACATCAGCTAATGAAATACAGTTTAATGCGTTAATATTGGATAAAGAATGCAATAACTATTTATTTTAAATTCCACGATATCCTTAAACTTGAATGAAATTATGATTTAATTCATATTGAAATGTCAAATACAATTTCATAAAAAGTTTAAAATATTTTAGAAAAAATAAATAATTTTTTCTGTTTGGATATTTCGAAAACAAAAATTTTAAAAATATAAAGGGTATCAAAAAATATCTTTTGAGCAAATATAAAATCATTTTGCACAACTTATTAAGAATTTGCTTTAAAAATATTTATTTTAACGCATTTTCAAGTAGATTCTATTAAAATTTAATTTATTTTCTGGGATGAATATTAGCAATTAAGATCTTATCATACTATTTTATAATAAAATTACAAATTTTAAGTACTCAATAAACAATTACTAGTTTCATAATTAGTATGTATAAATAGTACTTTATATATTTGTTATTTTTCTTAAAGTTCATATTTTTTAAATTAACACATGTAACAATTGGATAAATTAATTTTCCTACGTGTGCAAGTATTCTTAATACTAGAATTCTTAAAAGTAATACTCTCTCTCTCTCTCTAGTATTCTTTTTGCTATTACTTTTAAGAATTAATTTTAAAAATATTTTAATATTCTTCTTTAAAATAAGGTTTTAAACAATGTTAAGAATATGTGTATTATATATTAATTTTAAAAACCTTTTCTTCATTTATATATTTTTTATTTTTAGGTATGTGAAACTGCATAAAAATAATGCTAATTGATAAAATTAAGCATTTTGCATGATGTTTTCAAATAGAATCATTTTCTATTAATATATTAACTAGTTGATAATGTTTCTTAAACTAGTATTTCTTTAAAAATCACTCTTTAGTATTTTTAATTTTGAACTATGAATAAATCAATAGATAACTCCTTGCAGTGGCAATAAAGACATTTTACTAATTATTGTAAAATTAAATTGGAAAAGTATATACAAAATTTGAAATTATTAAGCGGAATTTGACATTTTATTGATAACTTCAGACTGTTAGATGCCTCTTAAAGTATTCGGTTATATTTTTAAAGTTTTACGATTCTTAAGATTATATTTGCTTAAATTAAAAAATTCATAGATTCACATAATTAGAAAGATGGAATTTGAAACTAAAATAAAAAATATTACTCTTTATATCATATGAAATTATGTGCTTCATAAAAATAAGAATTGAATTTCAACAATTCTTTGCATTTTGTAAATGGAAATTATAATGTATGTCAAGTAAGTTGTAAATGGAACTGTTGGAGCAACATGAAAAACATATTATTCATTCTTTTTAAATCAATAAATTTAGAGTTCTGTATTATTAAAATTTTTTATTTAACATGCAGACAGTAATGCTACTCTAAAAAGCCTTTCATTATTATTTGACAAAAATCTGTTATAATACTTTTATTTATATTTTATTCAACATTTTAATGCAATTTAATTGAAAAAAATCAGCAGATAATAAGAATCATTTGATAATTTTTTTAAATCAATGCTTTAAATTAAGGATACTAAAATAAAATAGGGAGCCATTTAACACAATTCTAATATTTGGAATATTTTGTAACATATTTTTATTATTTATTTAATCAAAAAGTTTAAATACATCTATTGAAAACAAAACGTTTGCTCAAACATAAGGAACATAAATGCGGCAAAATGTCAAAGAAAATTTCACTAACATAAATATCTGTCAATTGAATAGGACTAATGCATTTCCTTAAACCCGGAAGAATGTTCTCGAATGTCACTGTTCGATTTTTCATTTTAACATATTTCGTTTACCGCTGTTTCTCGACATAAGTATATATACCTTATAAATACCCTGTCTTTGACGAAACTGGTGTGCTCTTCAAAAACCGAAGGAAAGTAAAGGTGAAAACTAAGGAGGAAATCATTTTTCGTTCTAATATTTAAATATG
This sequence comes from Latrodectus hesperus, assembly GCA_037975125.1. Lineage (NCBI taxonomy): Eukaryota > Metazoa > Arthropoda > Arachnida > Araneae > Theridiidae > Latrodectus > Latrodectus hesperus. The sequence continues at coordinate 55,419,187 of CM075853.1, read as the reverse complement.
AAATATGACCGAACGCTGCATTTCTGACATCTGAAAATCCATCTTCCAGCGGGCAAGTCAAACAAAGGGATCTACAGAACAAAAATATGGCTACGTCGACTCGAAGCCTCCTCTTTAGCTGGAGATAGGGTCTATCTTATATGACACGGAGCTATTAATTTCCCCGGAGCCCTCCACCCCTGATCCTCCCCCTCCTCTCTTCTCATTTTCTTCCTTTTTTTTTATCTCTTCTTAATGTATCTGTTCTTTGCGCTCTTGCTCCGCCTTGTGGTTAGCCTAGTGTTTGTCTTTTTCTTCTTAGGATTATATGGAAAATGCGTTAAAGATCAAAGCTTAGATAGTCATGAACAATAAAGCCTAAGCTAATATGAATTTGGAAGCGATTTATATTTGTGAACAAATTCGATATATAGAGAGGATAATGGACTGCTGCCTATATACTGCAATTTGAAAATCGAATAAATTAATGATAAATTTCTGGATCCACATGAGAAAATTTTAAATTATGTTCTATGCTTTATTAAAAATAAACTCTCTTGTATTATATATAAATATTATTTATTAAATTGGAACTGAATTTTTATGTTTTTTTTTAATTTCAAAAGCAATTTGTATAGTAAAATACTGAAAAAAATATTATTGGGAAATAAATATTTAATTTTAAATATAGTTCTAAAATTTATACTATAATGTAATTAAATATTATTATATTCTGTCGTAATTAAAATACATTATATTTTTACTGATTATATAATATGATACCTAAGTGCTTACAATTTTATTGCTTAAAATGAGTTCAATCTTTTAAATCAATTGATTTTATAATAATTAAAAAATTAATATTATCGGAAAAAATTGTAAAAATTGCCTTTTTAGAATAGATTATTATAGAAATGCAATCAATTTAATTAAGGAAATCTTTCATATTGAAATAGTAAAAAATAAATTTTGACAATAATTCCTCTCTGTCTCTTAGAAATTGCCCTTTATCTTTTTTAAAATTCTATGATTTCAAAGCATTTTAAAATTTTATTTAAATTGGGAATTCACTCAAATGTTGATTTCAATATTTTTATTCATATAAGAAAAATTGGTTGAATAATAAACCTCATTATTTAAAAAAAATTTCTTTCATTTATGCTATATTTATGAATATATTTTAACTAAAAGAATTAACATTTTGTGTTATATTTACACGATATTTACTTATGGAAATATTTGAAAAAGCTTATAATCCAGTTATGTATCCTAGAATATCTTTCGAACAACGAAATTTTAAAATATTTAAACTAAATATATTTTTATACATGGAAATTATTAATCAAGCATTGTTTTACTCTTTATTTTTATTCTCAAAGAAAACGAAACACTTAACTGAGTAAACAGTAAATAGCCACAAAGTTGATTAAAATAATGCATGATTACAAAATCAAAAATTATAAACACAATTTAAAAGAATATATACTTTTGTCTATAGATATATGTTCAAATGCGATGAATTTTTAATTTTCTTGAATTCTGAAATGCTGTCAAATGCGAAAAATATTTTAAACCGCTATACTAATCTTCATGAAAATAATAATAAAAAATAATAATCCACGACTATCAGTTAATATTAAGAAATTGGTTTGAAAAAAATAATTAAAAATCTTTCTAGAAAAGAAAGAATACCGAAAGTATATTTAACAATAAGTTTTATATTTTTTAATTTATTTTTTTATTTCGCGCTTTGAGTCTAAGGATACTTTTCGGAAAAGTTAATATACTAATTGCTATCACGTTCTTATGAATTTACATGCTAACACTTGTCATTTTACGGTTTTTACTTAAAATATAATTTCCTGCGGTTGACCTAATTAATAGATGGATGACTTTGAGACATAATAGCAATAAAACTGAATGGATTATATTAATTCTTTTACATGTATGCTATATTTAGCTTTTTTTAACAAGATTAACTTAACAAAAGCTAGATATCTCATCATTCTTCGGTTATCACAATTGTTCGATTAATTTTCCTTTTATTAATTATTGTATTATATATATATTTATATATATATATATATATATATATATATATATATATATATATATATATATATATATATATATATATATATATATATATATATATATATATATTAATATTTTGACTTACAAGAAATTACTCTCATAAAAAAGATTTCTTAAATTGTTAAAGATTTACAGATTTTTATTTTAATTTTAAATTTTATTGGCTGAGCTTACTTTTAATGGATTTTATGATAAATAATATGTTTATAATATAAAATAATAACCAAATATATTTCTAACTTTTTTATTTTAGATCACTGTGTAATAAAAGTATGCTCATTAAATTCTCCTACGATACAAAGCTTGTTATAAATTCGGTGCAGCACTTTTATAAAACCAAAGAAATGACTTCATCTAGCTTTACAGCTTCTGCAGCAACAATGTCCACACTTTACACATAGTAAGCATTTGCCGATTTTCTGACGTAAAAACAAAAGTAAGGTTTGGGGATGGAGGAACAGTATCGAAAAGAGGGGGGAGAGGTTGTATACTGGTGAGTTCCTGGCGAAAGTACATTCGAATCAAAATTCTGTAAGCGTCGTTGGGGATTTGGTCGCATTGGGAACTGGGGGATTGAAAAGAAACACGGGGCGGACACATTTAGAAGAGAACTAGGATTAGGACGTCTTCAGTTCTGTATTTATTTCCCCTTCAGATTTCTTTGCTGCTCGTTCGTTTTTACTCGCCAGATATCTAATGAGGGAAAGAAAAGCATTTGCTGTGTGTGTGAAAGTCCTTCTTCCCCACTCTCAGAAGCGGATACAATTCTCCCTCTCTTCCGGTTATTTAGTATTTCTTGCGTCGTTTCAAGTTTTTCGGCTGCCAATATTACTCGGTTTCTAACTAAAACCATATAATTTAGATACTATTTTATACCATTATTTTATGCCCTATGCCACGTCAAGCTATGTAACAATGACGCTGATTGCATTTGTAACTTTAAAATAACATGTTTTGTATAAAAGCTGTAATAAACATTTAAAAATAGCTAGATTATATTCATTTCTTGAAAATTAAATCACACACATAATACTTATTAAATTAAATTCGTACTTCAACCCCAAATAGTGAAATAGCAAAATTTTTCAACTAATTTTTCAGGAACGTAATGATTGTTCATTTGCGTTAGGAATATTTTATATTTGATAGCTACTTAAGTATATAAAATAAGTTAATAAATGATTGGCTACAGATTCTGTTTATCTTATCGTAATTTTAATAAAAATAATTATGAATCATATCTTCATTGTATATGAATTTCATAAAGCTTTAATTGAGATCCCCTAAAAGTTATCATTTTTATTTTTATAATTTTGTATCATTTGAGGTTAAATGTTTTTTCCTAAAACAGATATCAGGAATATTACGTTAGAATAGTGAAAATATTTTTGTTCACTATAAATTATAGAATATTTTATTACAGTTTTGTTTTACTATCAAATATATAAATATTTGTTGCTTGAATAACTAAAAATATATTACTTATATACAAACATTAAGAAAACAATTAAGCAAAAAATAAAGTAAATTATTAAGAATAATTTTAATTTGGTGCATGCAGATGATATAACGCATGTTAAATATGCTATTTTTTAAAAATTTTAACCCATTTGTAACCACTATGTTTTTAAATTTTATTTTAACACATTCTCGCACATGCACACAAGATTGCAAGTGAAAAGTTGGATCGAATAACTAAAAATTTTTAAATTATGTAAGAATGTATTTTAAACATAAATTTGAAAGTTTCAATTCTATTTATCTTGAGAGTTATTAAGTATATTTCCTCTTCTTAATTTAATTTTTAAGCGAATTTAATATTTCAGGAAATTGTACAGCAAGGAAAAGATCTTTTAAAAAATTATTTTTATTATTATTAAATAAAATATAGATAACAAATGATAACTGAGTTTGAAAATAAATAATTTTAGTTTATGTTTTTATATTATTATGCAAAATACATGCACCTTTTTATTTATTATGTATAATAAATTGCTTATAATAATTATATAGGTTGAAATATATTACAAACAATATTTTTGATAGATTTTGTATTAAATTCTTACAGAAATAATTGCAAAAACTAAAATAAAGAACTTAGTTAATGAAAAATTATTTAAAGCACATTTGAAAATAATTTTATGGAGGAATCAAAAAATAATCCATCTGAATTGTTTTAAAACTAAGAATATCTAAGTAATTTATTTTTTATTTTTTACTTAATTACCCAATTTACTTGGCAATCTGACAGCTTTCTGAGATAAACAGAATGTTTATGTTTCCTTACCATATTAAATAAAGCTATATTTAAATATTTTATCCCTCTGACTCTTAAAGATATTAGTTTAACTTTTGAAAGAAATAAAGCAAGCTGTAATAACAATTATTTAATGTTATTATGAAAGCATAAATATATTTATATATCTTAAGAAACCAACTTAAATTAACGTTATAAAAGTAATGCAGTTAGAGCAAAAATTACAAAATACAAGATGTGTGCAGTAATTATTAGAATGTTTATTTTCATTTCTGTCTAATCATATAACGAAATAATAAAATATGATTTAAAATTTTCAAGGTACACCTAGGTGGATCATTTTCCTGAATGTATGCAATATCTTTTTCATTACATATAAGTGTTTATTTTTTGCCAGTCGCGTGAAAAAAAAATCGTTGTAAAAATCTCAAGAGAATAATTTTAAAAAATATTCTGCAGCACAAAAGCAAATTTCTGAAATAAGTTTCTACTCATCATTCTGTACGAAGAATATCAAGTATTGTAAACATCTGAGTGTCAAGTATATTAGGTTGGTGCGTATGAAATGTCGGATTCTCTTTACATGCGGACGTTTTCCTCCCTGTTTTCGTTATACTTTTGTATTTGGCATAACCTCATTCATACTCGTATTGTCCATTGCCAGAGACTCATTTCAGCAAAATAGGTTTTCTCGAAGGTCTTCCCTTTTTTATTTCTTTTGAGTTTATTGCCGATATGAATTCTGCCGACATTCGCGTCATTTTCTTATATGAGTACAAACTTGGTAATAGTGCTGCAAAAGCTGCACGCAACATAAACCAAGCGTTTGGGGAGAATACGGTTAACGATCGGAAAGTGCAACGTTGGTTCGAAAAATTTCGGACTGGCGATTTTTCACTGCAAAATGAGCCGCGCGGAAAACCCAAAACGTCTGTGAAGAATGATGACCTGAAGGCTCTAGTGGAAGCGGATCCAGCCGTATCCACGAGGGAACTTGCTATCAGGATGAAAGTTGACCATACAATGATATTGAGACACCTTTCTGAGATTGGCAAGGTTAAGAAGATGGACAAGTGGGTACCGCACGCACTGACAGAGCGAAATAAGCTGGATCGGTTAAACGTATGCTCATCATTGCAGCATCCACCATATTCACCGGATCTCTCGCCGACCGATTTTCATTTTTTCAAGCATTTAGAGCTGTTTTTAAGGGGCAAACACTAGGAAAATGAAGATAGTCTAAAAAACTCGATATCAGAGTTTATTAATTCTAAAGACCAAAATTTTTTTAAGACAGGCATCTACGCTTTAAAATCTTGTTGGGAGAAGTGTATTGAAGCGAATGGAGCATACTTTGATTGAATAAACAGCTTTTGAAGAAAGATATGCAGTTTTATACAATCACTTAAGAATCCGACATTTCATACGCACCAACCTAATATTAAAAAATCCAATCTGACATGTTAATAATACATATGCAAATTAAGCTCATATTTATTTGAGTAAGAAAATGTAAGTCATCTGAGACAAATAAAAGGAGTCTCTTTTACGTATCATTTCTTAAATTGCAAAATTTTATTAAAATGTTTATACTCGAGAATGATATCCCTGCTTATTTAGAATTCAAAAGTATTATCAATAAGTTTTATTTGAAATTAAAATATAATATATATATTTTTATTTGCAACAAACTAGAATAATATTAAATAGCTTCAAATTTCGGCAAATGATATTCTGTGCAACAATTACCTTGAAGGAAATAAATATTATTTCCTTTAATGTGATGATAAATATTTAAGGTTATTTATAATTTTCCTACTGTTATAGCCTGTATACAGGAAATGATGAAATATGCAAAAGGGAATACGGAATGAAATTATTTGCAAAGAAAATTAAATGAAAACTTAATTAGAAGCACTCAATATATTTATTAAATTCGCTTACAATGACATAATATGTAGAGGACAATTAATTATATAAATTAAATAATCTAGTAAAATTTTAGGTTTTCTGATTAAGAATTAATATTTATTAATGTAATTATAAGGAAATATTAAATAGACAAAATTGCATTTTTAATCAATTAAATTTATTATTAAAAATCGCATTTTATATTAATATTGATTAAAATATGAATGAATTTTAAGATAAGAAAATTAAAAGAAGATAGCACAATGCTATAAGAAATCGATAATAAATTTATCACACAAGTATTTGATTACTATAAAATGTCCATAACATGTAGTGAGTAATTTAAAAATTTATTTTATATTTTAATTATCTATTTTTGAACATGAAATATAAATTTTCATTTCTAAATACCTGTTCGAAAAATTTAAATCTTTAAAATCGTATAATATTTTATTAAAATAATGTATGATAGTTTCTTTTCTCATCATTAGGCATGTCAATATGATTTGTTTCATTGAAACTGTCATTCGCTGAAACATAATTAAATTTACGTATCCCGATAAATTTTTGCAAGTTTATTTACATTTTACTCTAAAAATTTTAAATCTTCCCTGTATTAAGTTGCTACATAATTATATGGATTATTATGTAAGTGAATATTTAAATGTTATACCATAGTTTTGACAGAAAATCGAAATCTTTATTATTGCCGTGGATTTTGTTTATTTTCTTAACGTTATCTCAAAATGTGTTTAAGACTTTATACTCATACAGTTATTCTTGTAGTTAGAAATTCTTGTCGTGAAGTAAAAGTGTTCCCTCTTTCTTTGTCCCTGGCTTGCATATGTAATGTACATATAAAATAAGTAGTACATTCCTACTGCTAACAGGTTAAAATGGAAACCTTTTGATATTAGATATTATTTTGAAAAAAAAAAGTAAAACTAACAATAGTGTTGGCATAGCTAGTGGTTTCAATTATAACATAAGGTTGTTGTAACATTGTATAATGTTTATAATATATTCACTGTGAGGATTATTTTTACTAGATATTCTGTAATATATTTATTTCGAGTAGAGAAATGAGCTTATTTCAAGTACAAATTGATCACTAACTTATCAACAAATATAATGAAATGCATAAAAATTAAACACTCATACTCTGTTATATATCGCTAATTACACTGAAATTTTTACATTTTTGACATGAAGAACCAAAACCGAATAACTGGCAATTAAGTTGAAACTGAAAGTAAATTGGAATTTCACTGTGTAACAAGTAGCTTGACATTGATAGATTATTGTGAAATTCGTGACACATCTATTTTTTAGCTATAAAAAATTTTACTTGAAAGATCTATATTTTACACTTACATCCCAAAGTTTAAAATATAAAAATATTTAAAATAACTCCTTCGATTGATTTTTTAACTATTATGAATACAATAATCATTCTGTAATAAATGCTTTGTTGACAAAACTATTCGCTTATAGCATTTAAACCAGAAGTGAAGATTATTGCAAAAAGAGCATGCAGTTATTTTCAGTTTTCAATTCAACAATTACCATTCTAACCTAATGACAATATTTGAGATGGTTATCAATAAATTCATAAGGTATGAAATAAATGTTTATTAATAATTACCATTAGATATCTTTTATTGTTTAAGCACCCTTCTGATTCCTTTCACTTCGCTGTAAGCATGGTACGCTTAAAGCTCTATACTTTGGTTGCCCATGCTACTGTCTATTGAGGATGGGCAAACTGAGAAAATTGCATTTTCTCTGCAGTGGACTATGCGGAATCGGCCGTCCTCTCTAATCTTGTTACCTAGCTAGTTTAGTCCTCAAGTCACGTGAGAAGGGTAAAAACAAAAGCAAGAAAAAAGAAGGGAGATTCCCCAAAAGAAAAATCATGGAAGTAAAAATACATCATGAATTGAAACTTTTGGGGTGAGTTTGACCAAGGCAATCAGTTTGAGTATATCTATAATAATATGGCTCTGATCCAGCAAAGTAACAGCAGAAAAGAAGAAATGATTGGTAAGCATTGAAAAAAATGTGTTCTGAATTGTTTGTGCATTTGGCCCCGTTGGTCCAGTGGGAACGTGTTGAGGAAATGAGGTGCAGAGGAGAGGAAATGTTGTCGATAAGCTGGGAAATATTTTCTGGTAAGTCGTGTTCTGAAAGTTATGGTCATGTTCTACAACCGAAATTTCAAGAAAAGTCTAAACTTATGACTCGTTTTATTGCGATCTGCTTGCCTTTTTTGTAAAAATATGATTTTGAGAGACTTCTTAATTCTTTAAAATACATTATTATATTTTTGTAATATATAACTATGTTTACCTTTTGTAAAGATACCATAGTACATATTTCTCAATTTATGTGCACTGTTTTCTATTATTAATTCATAATTAGCACATTAAGGATCCATTGAAAATTTCAGGTAGTATAAATAATATACCACATGTTTCAGACAGTACTGTATTATAATGTAGAATTTTCTGATGCATTCAATATTTTATTGCTGTCTTAAAATATATATTAAAATTAAATGAAAAAATTTCTTAATCATTAAAATATTATAACTGTTTCTCCTATTTTACTCTCATCCAACTGTATTGCTCCTTTTAGAGAAACAAGTACTTGCATTAAATGAAACAAATACATAGTACGCAATTTTTTTAATTGTTGCATGAAATTAAAATATACGAGTAAAATAGGACATATATTCTTAAACGACAAAGAACAACAATAATATTATTAATTACTTTTCTTCAGTGTAAATCCTACATTATAATAAAAATTTCAAATTGATATTGTTCTTAAAAAACTACGTTACTACACATTTATTTTTAAAGAAAAAATTTTAACTTAACATTTGCGTAAGTGCGATTATCAGATGGTTTCCAACTGTGAAGGTTTTCTTATATGCGAAGTGCGTATAAATAACATGGATGGTGTAAAAAATACTTAAATTAGAACACTTAATATTGCCTTTATTAACGGACATTATTAATGACAATTTGACATGTACTATTTTTTAATATGATACTATATCATACCTTAAAATCTGAGAATCTGGGTTAAAAATTATGGCGTTTTCTACTGTAGATATCTGAAACACAGAAATGTTTGACTTCTCATATCCTCATAATATATATATATATATATATATATATATATATATATATATATATATATATATATATATATATATATATATATATATATAAGTACAATGCTATAAAATATTTCGTATATTTGTGTTATGAAAATGACCTGAAAAATCACTGAGTCACTCTGAAAATAGAAATTCCAGTTTTTACTATAAAATTGCCGGATCGCAATTAGCAAGCTCATGTACATACAATCAGCAGCTTAGAGATGTATACACAAATAAAGACAGATAGTTATAGATATCATGTGTCAATAGAAGGATTCGAGATTTCTTTCTCATCTGTATCTAAGCTGTTCGGTGGGTGAAAGAAAGCCAAGAAAAAGCACGTAGAATCAAAGATAGGCTTTATGAAGCAGTTCCTCTCCCCGTCCATTTCCTGTTTCTCTGCTAAATCCCCCTGCGCCATAGCTGCTTCCATTTAATCACCTGGCCACTAATCCCTATTTGTTTGCTCTTCTTCTTCCTCTGCTCTCTTCTTTTCCCTTCACACGTATTAGCTCGCGGCCATTCCGCCACCCACATCCACTTTGTCTAATATTAAATCAAACGGAAGGCGAACAAAAAGTCCTCTTCATCTTCCTTGTATCAATGCTATTTGGTAAAAATATTCTTAATTCGTCATCAAAAATATTCTTTGTCCTTTAAGAATGAGCCCAGATAATTAATTGGTGAATAATTGCAATATTATTTTCACATGAGGAAATTCTGTATTGCACGAACAATCATCCTTCCACATATTTACTTTCGTTTAAAATATATATTAAGATTAGAAGCAGTTATCATGTTTAAATTAAAAAATAATATTTCTTTTCTTACAATAACTGTAAAAAGTTTAATATATGTTGCTTATTTTAAGATCTAAAAATTACATTTTCACGAGGAAGTAATTTTTCACATTGCCAAACATGCCTCTTTTTCCTTTAACAAACATCTTCTCAATTTTATCTATTGATATATATGAATCAAAATTAAGAAAAATCTTTTCCAAATTTATTTTAAATAAAAAATTAATTTTATAATTTGTACTGAATGATTCATAATTAAACATATTTCTGATTAAAAAAATAGATGCATTAAATTTAATATCATTTAATGTTAAAAAATTAAAAATTATTAGCAGATAAACCTACGTAATAAATTTTTGTTCCAAATGCCTAAAATTATTTGTTGTTTGATATTTACATGACTATATATTTTAGCAATTATAACATAACTGTTAAAAACATATTTATACTTACAATATTATGTTATTAAGTTCATCTTCTTCAAAATTACTATCATTCATATTAAAATCAATTAAAAAATTAATTTATTTAAATATACAAAATAAAAATATATCTGAATGTATTCAAAATAATTGTTTTATATATTTCTTTCTCTTTACGAAACTCTACATCAAACGATTTATTCGGTTTGGAAATATTTGCGATATTTATGTTTTTACTTTTAAATAATGATAAATACTGTGTATAAGGGATTACAATATTTAGTTTGAATAAGAAATAATAAGATAATGAACTTTCATGTACTATTATATTTATCATTACTCCTGAATACAATTTTTGAAGGATCATTTCTAAAATACCAAATAAATAATTTATGATAAAAAACGTTACAAGAAATAAAACATAACTGTATAAAATAAAAAAAGTAAAAATAACATTGTTCAAAAGTAAATTTTTAAGAATGTAATTTCTTAACACACTCTAATTTAAATTAATATGATGTTTTAAATTAAAATATTCAAAGTAACTTATATAAAGTTTAAAATTTTAAACCAAGTTTAATATATTTTTAAAGAAAAAAATTATTTTATGGCTGACAAAATAATAAGAGCATTTATGAAAGTATTAAGTTCAATATTATTAGTATGAAAAATAGATGAATAAATGTTTCCTTGCTCAAGCTTCTGAAAAATTTCCGTTAAATATGTTCATGACAAAATATCCAAACGCCGCTTTTCACGGATACTACAAAGAATAACCGATATTTTTATGAGTTTTATAACCCGGAAGTCCATTTCAGTATCACGCTTCTAAATCGGGCGTAATAATAGTCATTCTATTTCGCCGAGATACAGGAAAACCGTGATTATGTGCATCCCCTTGCATCAGCCTGGAAATTTACTGCCTCTCGTTTCAACAATCCTCGGAACTTGCCACGTTCACCCTTCTGAAAACCAAATGTTTTTCCTTATCGGTGCAAAAAGGAGCGAAGAGGGTTGCAGCGAACGATCCCGAATGCAACTTCGACCCCGAGGTTTTCACAAAAAGGCAAAAATCAGTAGCAGATAACAACGTGGAGGGTCTCAAATAACCATTTCAGATTGCCCATTTGTTCCAGCACTTTGTAGGCAAATTGCCGCCAAGAGAAACAGCTTCCTATCTTCAAAGCCTTGGAACACACTCTTCCAATGCATCACCTGAGGAAGCAGGAAGCACGCCTGCTCGGACAGGAGCAATAGCTCACTTTCCTTGCCTAATAGGCAAGCGGCAGCTTGAACCTATTCCCATTTTGTTTTTTCTCTTGCTTTGGGACAATGTGGCCATAAATAAAAGGTGAAAGACGTTCTCGACATCATGTGTAAACTATGCTGATACATTAATGAAAAGAACAAGCAGGAGAACGCAGCACTAATTTTCTTTTTAAAGGCAATCTGCCACAACTCTCTGCAGTGTTAATTAAGTGCTAACACGAGATCCTTTTTCATTGCTCAGTTTCAAGCTGGAAAGGGTTTTAATGCATGTAAAATCTCGCTTTTGCAGCCAATTGAGACAGGTTTTAAGAGCTCTTAACTACAGGGGCACGTAATTCTTTAAAAAGTATATCGTTAAGTATTAACATGAAAGCTCTTAAATCAAATCCTTAAAATACACCACGAGATATATTTTAAGCATTTTTCACCCAGTTGATTTATGCTTAACTGAATATTTGGTCCATTTAAAGTTCCTTAATTCTTTTATTTAAAATTTACAAATCAGCTGCAAAAGAATCTGTGTGTGTTTGTGTGTGCACGCGCACGCATTATGTTATTTAGACAGGGAAATATATTTTAAATAAATTATAGTTTAATATGAAGCTAATGATTAGATTTGAATGTTTATTGAAATGATTTTTATAACTAATGATCTGCTTATATAATGCAATAAAATCTTATCTTGAATTTTGCATTCATATTAAAGGAGATAAAAATTAAAATTTATATTAATGTTCAATCCTAAATTGTATAAATTCTAAACTTAAAAGAATGCATAAAATGCCACCTCTTAATCTTGTAAAAGTATATTATGATTCTTCATCGATTTTTTAAAATAACATCGGAAAAAATTATCTTTATTACAGTACATAATTTTATTTTCTAATTATAAAAAATTTTGCTTAGAGCTCACCCTAATTAATCAAATTAAAAGCTTTTTTAATTGTTTTAGATAACTTTTTAAATACATTAATTCAAATAGTACTTTAGATAGAATAATAAGTATTTCAACATTATCTAATAAAATTAAAAATATTATCAGACAGAAGTTTTTTAAAAATGGAATCACTTACTTAACATATATAAATACATATGGAATATGCTTCAAAATTTGTGATAAGATCACCCAAATTTTTGCATACTATGATGTCACACTACGTAAAACAAATTATGTTAATAGAACGAAGCAATTGAAATAAAAAGGTTACAGTTCCACAAAATCATTACTTAAAAAAATATTAAATTAGTTTCATACAATAAACAATTTTTCGAAATCATGATGTTGCATCTTGCTTATTTTATTTAAAATCATTTAGGTTTTCAAAACCATTTCCTTTTCCTTTCAAAATCACATTCAAACTATGACTTTGAATTTCAAAAAGTACAAATATTTATTTATATGATAAGGAATATTTCAAATTTAATACATTGAGAATTATTAACGAGAGTTAATATAATGAGAAATACTGCGAGAATTATTTTCAAATTTAACATAATAACATTACTATATCAAATTTCATATTTCAAATTTAATTTAAGGAGACATGAGGGAATTCTCAATGTCTCGTTGGAAGAGAATTTGCTGAGATAGAAGTTTGGGAAATGTTCTGTTCTAAAAACGCTCTTGAGTATTAAAGAAAAAGAAATAAGCAAGATCCCATAGCATTCCAAAAATGCTCTATTCATAATGCATTAAGAAAAAAATTATTATTAAGAAATATAAGAGAGTTGGTAGAAATAGTAAGCTAGAAATAAAGATTTAAATAATAAGTCAAAGGATTTTATTGACACGTGCAAATGATACCAAAGCCAAGCGAAATTATCTCGAATACACCAATCTGACTTGCATGATGAATTTGATCTCAAAATTTAAATATTGTTTTCAAAAAATTAAGAGAAAACCAAGGTCTTTAAAATATTATAAAAGAAAGATTAAATGAAATTGGCTTACAAAGTCATGTTGTAATCAGGATGATACTTGAAAAATTATTCAAATGAAACCAAACGTCACTTAAATGTCTCAACAACATAAATTACTACACGGTAACATAAATTACTACACGATTTATGAACAGAAGCTTGAAATTATTTTTGTTGACCTTTCAGAAAAATAGTGGTGGTATATTTGCAATGGTCTGGTGCACATAATGTAAAATGTGATCTGCTTTAGATTTGTGGGAAAATATTGAGTTGTTATTAATCACTACTTTACCAATACTTCATATTTTTAATTGAATTTCAGGACCGTCAAACAGGAAATCTCAGCAAGAGAATGCGCTTTTCAACGTGTTAAAGTAAACTAGAAAGTGGTTTTTAGAAAAAAGAACCCAAGTCTTAAGCTTGTCAATTCATATTCCAGATATGAATTTCATGTAAAACTTGAACCCTCATTTAGCTGATAATTGCACTCATTTGTTCAGTTGTAAGCAGATAATTGTCACCTTTGGACGATTAGTAAATAATTATCAGGGAAAAATTGAATAAAATTCTCAAAATTTTCTCGCAAACTTTAACGATTCGATAAAAAATAATTGAATTTGAAATTATCTAGAAAAATTATGATTAACATCTCTCTATTTAGTTTTGTAAAAATTTCAATTTTATTAGAAAACAAATTTTATTGAAATTATTTTAATCATTGCAAAAAAATTAATTCTTGTTGATTCTAAATATTACTGGAAACTTTTCTTCGGCACACAAGATAAAAATGATAAAGAGGAGGAATCTGCTAAATAAAGAATACAAGGACAACATAACAGATGATGTTATGACCAAAGCTTTCGGGAAACGATGTTTTACGGCACTTGCACTTAAAATTGCTGAGTATTTTGCGGTCAAGTTTTTGAAGCAGCCAACAGCTTTAGAATCAATGACGTCTTTCTTCCGCTATGGAAACTCATAGAAGAGGAAGAGATCTATGGAACAAGCAAGCTGTTCCTTGGCTGTCTTTTGCAATATTATGGGCAACATAACAGGGCAAAAGACTTTTCTCCTCCATCCCTTTCCATCAAGAAGGGGTGGGCCTAACGGCCGAACCAAATGGCGCAATGCTAAGAAAACGATAAATTTTTCCACTTCCTCTGGCATTGTACTTCTATGGGTGTCTTGCTCGCAGTGATTCGAGCACCAGTGAAGGAAAAAAAATTACTTTTCTAGGGCAAATTGTTGCTCCACCCCTCCCGGGTTCCTCTTCTACAGCTGCGGAAAATTACATCAGCCGATTGTTGCTCTCGTTTCAAGAAGTCAGATACGAAATGCTCTCGATTCGGTTTGGCTTCAGACCAAACCTCAGCAATATAGCTTTATGTCTTCTCTCCTTTATGTTCCGTTTCCTCTCGTTCTTCGCGGTTGCAAGATTTATACCCTACCGTTTACTGGTTTGGCTCTCTAACACTTATTTTAGAGATGTTTTTGAGTCACTAAAACGGGAACGATTCAATTTTCTTCCCTGGTTTTTATCAACATCCATTTTTTTTATCTATGGTAACCGTATACTCGCATCAGATTTTATTTGATTTTCCTCGAACTCCTTCTTCTTGATGTTCTTATTTTTTCTCTTCTGCTATACTTCTTCTGTAAAAAAAATGGGAAATATTACACATGCACTGTCATAAAGTATCACATATTTAAAGATCTATGTTAACATTGAAGAAATTGAATGGTTTTACATTACGTATCTCCTTTTTATAAAGATGATTTCAGTGTAAGTTTTTCATAAATGTCCCCAGACTTATAATTTCTCTTTATTAGTTTGATTTCAGCTTCTAAAAAATAGAAATTTTTAATTTGAAAATTTTCAGATATATTGATTAAACAGCTAATGAATGATATCTCTTGTGAAAATATCTTAAAAGAAATTGAAATATTTCTAGTAATCATAAAAGTTTTTTTTCTCGTAAAATGATAAGACAAGCAAAATGCAATTTAGAACAATTGGATGATTATATTAAAAAATTCCTAAATTCGGTATTTTTAAAATCGTTTCATCAAAACCAAAATCTGTTAAAAATGCTATTTTTTTAATTTTAATGAGGCCAACCATTTTTTAGATTCATTAATATTTGCAATTAATTTTATGAAATAAGACTGTACGACTGTAAAAAGATTCCTTTATTTATTATGAATTGAAACACTGACCTTGAATAATTACTATGAAATGTAAGCAAAGAAAAAGTGAATGCATCATATTATAACTGCATAAAATTAAAATATAGATGCCCAAAAATTTTTTATACAGAGAGGTTTTAGTTTAATACATTTAGGCTACTCAAAATTTGTTTCGTTTTTATTGATATTTCTTAAATATCACCACACATTTTCAAAAATAAATTGTTAAGAATACTTTTGTTGTTCAATTATTTGTTCATTTTCAAACGAAACTGAGAGTTAAAATTTTTATACTTATTTTAAAATTCGATAGACTATTCTCGTTTTAAATAAATGTGATTGAAAAATCTAAAAAAATGTGTTTTTATTTCTAAACAATATAAATTTGGTTAGACTTATCTGTAATTTGTCTACAATTTGGATTTTTAATAAATGGATTGTTATAAGCAAAACAGAATGCTGCATCAGAATAAAAAGGTTAAGATAAAAAAATCTGAAGACAATAATCTCAAAATAAATTATGTTTAATAATTAAAAATGCCATTTTTAACCAGAAAAATAAATTAAACAAAAACATATGTGGGAATTTATTTACTTATAATGCCACATTATGTGGCTAAAATAAAATCTTTAATATTTAAATATCTTATTTTTACTTAGAAAAATAAATTCAATCAAATATCAAGGTAGAAACATTAAGTTAGAATGAAAATGTCTAATTAAAATTCACTTGTTTACGAAAATGGTTCTCAGATCATCCAAAAACAGTTAATAATTGAAATTTTATCTATTACAAAATGTTTTGGTTACAGAAAAAAAAGTCTATTTTTCAAAAATATCAATAACTGACAAATTAAAAATATTACGATGACGTTTTAATAGTCTTGAAATACTATAAATTTAAAAATATTTTATTATAGCTTCAATGATATGTATATATAATGATATGTTCCTCTTTAAATAATTTATAACTTTACAAAGCATAGACTCAACAGAAACTTACAGATCGTCTCTATCAATAAATATTTCAAAAATCTAAAACAAAAGTTATTTGCTGTAATCTTTAGAGTTCCAAATAATTTAAATCCTCTTGAAGTGAATTTTTATAAAAAAATTTTTTCCTTCTTATTTAATTACACTTCTTTTTTCAAACTTATGCACGTCTGTGAGCTGCGTTAGTACTGAGTTTCATTAAATTAGCAACTTTAAGTTGAAAGTATTTTCTAGTTAAGGTAATCTCACACGAAAGCTGGGACAGGGATTCTGCATTGAATCAGTTTTATCTCCAGAAGAAACTAACTCACATCGCGTGACTCTTCTCATAAAAATTTATTATTCACTTACAGCAAGTCATACGCTGGGCTTTTCAAAAGATGACACGGTCATTGGGTTATACTTCCTGGTATCTCTAATTCTGCTCGAGCACTGCATAGGACACCAGCCCTTTCTCTAAGCCCTGGGAAGCCATAAAATATCCTAGAAAGTCGCTTTGATTCGCTCGTAAAGCAGTCGCAACTGAATGAGTCGTAAAATAGTTCTGTATCTACTTAGCCTTTGAAGATTCTTGTCTGTTTTATCGTGTGGTTGGTTATCTTCTGGGGAGAATAATACGACGAAGGGTACATTTCTCATCAGCCTATACTGCATTTCCAGGTGGTTTCTGTCATGTCTCAAAAACACTGATCATAATTAGGAATAATTGGATGCTAAATTATACCTAAAACCTCTGCTCAGTGTAAATGAGGCGGAGTGTTTTTAATAGCAATGGCACTTAAAATTTCAATTTAAAAACAAACTAATTAAATTAAGGTAATTAAATCCGAAACATAGTTGCACATAATTTTTTTTTATTCATCACATCTCTTCATTGATAAAATTTTACTCACTTAGATTAGTGATTAAATAACCAATTTAAATTCAATATAAATGCGAAATATTTTTGTACCAAATCATTGTTTTGCTTTACATACAGTATTAAAGATTATATTACAGAATAAATTAAGAGAGAATCAATAATTTAATAGTTTAAATAAATCTCGTGTTAGAAGAATTAGTTTAAATTTAAACTTTACGGACTTAAATATGATTGTCTTACAAGATAATTGAAAACTATAAAACTTATAATCACTCAGACTACAATTTTCAATTAAAATATAAGTAATATTTTAATCGTTTTAAATAATAATTCATTCAGTTCAATGAAATATTAAGCCAAAGTGATGAGTTTAATGACAATTTTTTGCAAATATTTATGGGCTTTTAAATGGAAAACTTATATGGAAACCTTATTATTTAACTAAATTTAACTAAAATAAATGCCAGATAACAAACAAAATTAGACATATTATTGATAAACATAAATCGTATATCTGTCTCTTATAAAACGAAGACAAATATTTCATTCCGAAAAGATGCTATTAGTCAAATATTTCGACTTCTTGTTTTATGTAAAATGTGTAAATTTATAAGTATTCTATATTGTATGCTTTAAACCATCATCGAAGTAAGCTTTCCACTAGTTAAATATCCAATTTTAGCAAATTTGATAGAATTGAACAAAATTGGGATATATCTTGTGACCTAGAAATATCAATAAACAGTAATGTTAAGAAAAGATTCTTAAAACGTTCTTAAAATTTATTTTTAAACTCAGATGCAAAGAAAAGGCTTAGGAGATTTCGGACAACTATAATGAATATTAGGAAAAGTAAATATTCATGAACCGGATAGTTGTCACTTTATGAAATTTCATTAAGCTAGACAATATCAAGAGACAGCTTCTAATTCAATAAAAAGCATGCTAATTTACAATGTTTTTTAGATCCAGCATTGTTTTAAACACATGAAATACATATTTCGCGCTTTACCTATTAATGCTTATAGAAAATAGAGCACAATAAGCATTTAGTTATTATTTTTAATTCTGTTAAAGATGCGTAACCAAACTTCTCTATAAATGTTTTCCATTATTGATATTTAATGAGATACACTTCCTGATTGGATTTCTATACTCATTTATAGAAATTCAAACAGGAAGTGGCTTACTAAAAGTAGAAAGTATCAGTTGATTTTCTGTAAAACATATTAAAAAGAAGACCATGATTGTATTTTAATTATTGTTTTATATTTAGTAAAGGTGTAAACATATATTGTTTGCCATAAGTTATAAAAATAGTTACTTTAAGAAAACGATGTGCTAAATATGTGAAATTTTCAAGACAAGAAAGTGCTATGATATGCAAGTGATTAGCTTTTCATAGGTGATGTTGTCGTACATATCACGAATTTAAGTAAAGATGTATACAACATGCTCCTTAAACACAAATTCAATTTGAATATTTTTGCTCGAAAAAAAAGTTATTATTATACCTCGTTAAAAAAAGAGAAATGCTTATTAGCATGATAGAGATTGTTTTGAAACACATCAGAACTATTATTTATTGACTCACTATATTCTTGCTGGCATCAGTTGAAATCCCATGATTGTTACCAGAAAATTAAATCAGTTGAATCAACACATCATCCAAAAAACGTTACTGAATCACAGTATCTAGCTAAAATTAAGAGGTGGAAAGAAAGATATGTTATCCGCTTGTTCTTAATGGATAAGTTAAAAACAACACGATCTCTCTTCCAAGAAATACAGTCATTTGCAAGAAAAGTGTCTCTACGAAGAATTTGATGGTATCTACAACAGTATGAATAGTCAGAATGATAATCATAGTGTTTACTGTTCTTGACATTACATCTAAGACAGAAGCAGCGTCAGTGTATAATCAACGAAGACTCTGAATGCAGAAATAATGTGATGGCGTCTTTTCATATGAATCATGGCTTAATTTCCAGCAGCATCATGGTCACATACGTGTTTGACAACGTCGAAAGGAATGCAATTTGCCAATGTACATTCGACATCCTCTTGCTGATTTATCATCTAGAGTCGTGTCACGGGATTTAATTAATTAAACATCTCCGCTGCTTCTATTTTATGTTAACGGCACTCTGAATAGCAATCGTTATATTTCTATTGTGTTTAAATCTGTGGTTCTAAACTTTATTCAAGCTCTACACAAATTGGGTTTCAGTAGAACAATACAAGATATATGATACCGATTTTGTAAAGAACTTTTTTGACACAGAGAATTTTTAATTGACACAGGCTAGTACGTTCTCCATATCGTTCATTATCAGAAGATGCCTGTTCATTTGTTGCTTGTGATTGGCATCAAACTCCAGACTGACGCCAAATGTAAGGCAGTTCTACTTACATATGCGTTGTAAACTATTTGACACAAAGCCCAGGCGTATAAGTACTATTATTATTGCTATAAGTAATTGTTCTGGATATTTATTTTACAGGGTTTATAAATCCAAATTTCTTTCAACTTTAAAAACTTGTTATTTTCAGCATAATATGTATTTTGTTAATAAATATTATGTCATTTGTATTCCTTTCTGTTACAAATTTCCAGTAATTATTTTTAAAAACTAGAAAACTTATATAGGAAAATGAACTTATTTATCATATTTTACATATTTACCCATATTTTAATGTCAAAACAAACTAACCTATCAATTTTAAAACAATTTAATTTAAATATCAATCAGATTTGATTATATTAAATAAATAATATAATGTCTTTGAAAAATATAAAAATTGAAATTTGAATGTTAATTGGTCACAAAAATTAAAACAATATGTCAAAATTTAAGTCTCTAATACAATTATACATTAAATAATAAATTTTTCTATTTAATAATTCTTAAATTTTCATGAATTTTCCTCACTATCTTATGTAATTTTATTTTACTTTAAAATTGCCATTTTTATACAGTTTGCAATTAAAGTGTTACCAAATTTTTTATAACTTTATATTATTATATTATAGTAATCTCGTAAAAATCTGTAATAAGAAAATTTTATAAACTTAGTCTTTCAAAAAAATTATAAAACCAGAAATTGATAAATCATGATGAAATAAAAAATACTCACTTCTTTAAAAAAGAATATTAAATACTCTTTTGCAAATTTTCGTCATTTTTAAGAATTTCTGAACATAAAACAATAAATCCCTCATAAGTATTGATTTTTCTGGTCAATAAAAAGCTATTATAAAAGCTTCGTTTTTTTTAATGAAAAGCCAAGAACGTTATCTCAAAATATGTCTTTTGTATTTTCTATTTTTTTACGTTTTTGGAAACTCTTCATCCTGATTCATTTTATCGTATTTTTGGCAAAAGTTCATATGTCAGTTATACTTTGTGTGAAAAAAATTCGAATTTTTTTCCAATACCTCTCCAAAGAATTGTCTCCGGAAAATGTTTAATATATATATATATATATATATATATATATATATATATATATATATATATATATATATATATATATATATATATATATATATATATATATATATATATATATATATATATATATATATATATATATATATATATATACTGACGACAAAAGCCTTTTTGATAGAAGTTTCAAAATAGAAGTGTAACAAACAAGATTAGGTTTCTTATAGTTATTCTTTGTAATCTAAATAAAAAATAGTAATTTTTTTCTCAGATAATATATTTTGTGGCTCCTTTTGTATTACAAAATCCATTTAAAATGAATTATACACATATATATATTATGAATAATACACATGCATATTATTTAGAATATAAATAACGATACCGTATACTTTCTTTTAACAGTTTGTTTTATATATATAAGTTCCACAGAATTTCCCGCAACAAATTAAGCAAGGTAATTTAAATACTTTTTATGTTCAAACAAATAACTTAGCATTGCCAAAAAATTCAAAATCCATCTAAACTAAACAAAATTTATAAGTTTTATAATCTTATAAGGTACTTGTTACTTATCATTTATTATATAAGTATTTAAAATTTTATTGTTAAATATGAATTAATAAATTAAATTAATTAATGTAAATTCTTCATTTTGTTACTGGCGCTAAAAAATATTCCCATATAGAAAATACAAGATAGACACAAACTTCTGCAAGTAAAAGCCTCACAAAGCATTTCATATTTCATACTCCAGACAATAATCCAATTGGTGGAGTGAATGGAGCTCTCTTATAGCAATCGCATCAATTTTACCAATTTATATCTGAAATGGGATACTTTCTTTTCTTTCTTTACCCAGCCTCATCATCAGCGGGTGGATTTCATTCCAAGCGACATAATAAAACCGAAGTGTGTGGGACGATAAACGTCTGAGCCGCGACCACATTAGAGAAAATTACTGGCACAGGGGATATTTAAGACGGAAGACCATTGTCCAGAGACACGTGATTCTATTGGATAATTTAATGAAAGGTCACCTTTCGTTGACTGGGCATTCAGAACACGATAACATTGTGAGAATTATTTAGGTTTTTACTCATGATATGGAAATAAGATTATTCCACCCTGATTTTTCGAAGATTACAATGTATCCATTTTACTGAAAATTGTAGTGACATCTGCCATGTTATAGAGCATTTTTCCTAGGGCTAGAAATTAACTATATTTTATTTTAATTCTATCCGTGTTTCTTTATAACAAAACATTGCATTTTGGCGACAATTGCATTTGTGAGGCGAAATTAAGTAAATGACTACGCTTCCTAATTTTGTATTGATTTTGGAAACTTCTGCATACTTACCAAATGATATCAATCCAAAACTTAGCCAAAAAATGAAAAACCAGTTGGTTTGATAGCCAAGGAATTCTGTAAGCACGCATGAATAATTATGTTAGTCTAGTTGCTAACTGACCAACATTCTGGTTTTTAAATCAAAACTTTGGTTTTATCTCACCTGATGCTTGTAGTAGTTCCGAAAATCTTTTAAACCATGAAGCGTATCAAAAATTAATCCTAAGTACAAAAAAGGATTGTTTTAAGATTAATAAAACTATGTTAAGAGAGCATATTTATTCGAATTAAAAATTGGTTTACTTTAATTGTATTCAAGATTTCCCGGCTGTGTTAAATTATTTTTTATCTTTTTTATAAATTTTAGATGTCTTAATTTTGAAGTTTTAACATATCGTACACTGTATAACTTTTCATCTAAATTATTTGGAAAAAATCAAATGTTTTCACTTGAATGCTGATTATTCTCGTTTCCTATTTTCATTCTTAAATCGTGTTTAAAGAGTCATTCATGGCGTATTTTTGAGATAATTTTCTACATTACTGACAAATGTTCAAAGGGATTCAGTACATCATTTTACTAACACTCATTGATTATGAGAACCAATAGTTAGAAAGCTAAAATTCAAATAAAAACCCAAATGAATAAAACTAATAAGGAAATAATCAGAATATAAAAAGTAATCAATATTTATATTCCAAAATATTTTATACACAAAATTATTATCTTCAATAGCTTTTTATAACTAGGCATGAAATGTAAAGCTGTTTTTCAAAAATTATTTTCACTGACTAAATCTTAAAATGTTTTATTAAAATTTAATTAAATGAAAAAGAGATTTTCATAAAAATCCTTTTGTAAGAATATTGTACAATTTATTAAATAAAAAATTGTAAAAAATGTTTATAAATAAATAGGAATATTTAATGACTATTTAATTTTATTTAAAATTAGAAGGATAGTTTAAAATATTTCTCTATTTTAAATTCTAATAAAATTTTGAAATACATTAATGAATACTTTAACGAAACCATTAGTTATTAAAATAAAACTTAGTAAATATCGTAAATTTTCACATCGATAAAAAGTTTGAAAAGTCACATCAATCTTATAATGAGAACATGAAATCAATGACATTCATTTAATCTTTAAACTTGAAATCAAAAGTACAACAAAAATTCCATAGGGAACTCTTATTGAGAATATTAGTTTTAAATTTAAGAACATATATCAAAAATTTTGGTAGAATAAAATTTTTCCTTTAATCATAATAAAAAAAACTTTAATATTGTTTCTTTTACAATTTAAATCATATTCTTAATAACTAATATGGTTCTTTTAAATTTTCCAGTATAAAAGACATTATTTAACATTTTGCGTGTATAGCGTTATATTAAAAGAGATAACTTTGGTTTTTTTAAAGAAATCTTCATGAAGATTAAATTTATTCTTTAATAACTTTCTAAATAATGTGCATATAAAAATATTTATAAAAGCAAATGTAAAATATTAATATTTGGAATACTTCAGGTGATATTAATAATACAATTAAAAAACATAAAAAATTCTTATAATAGAATATATTAAATGATAATCCACTTGATGTACGTGTGAGATGAGTAAAAAAGAAAAGAAATATCCTATTTCAGATATAAAATAGTGAAATTTATTCGATTGCTATAAATTAGCCTCATTCACTCCACTAATTAGATTATTGTCTGTAAGAAATGTATATCTTGTGAGGCTTCTATTTTAGAAATTTGAATCTGTTTTTTATGTATACAGATATTTTTAGGCACTAGCAATAAAAGGAAGATTATGTATTGTTGTGCAATTTAATGTATTAACGCAGATTTTAGATATTTGTTCCTTTTAGTAATACTAGTATCTTTCAAATAAATATTTTTCAAATTTTTATTGCCAGTTGCTTATTTGTCTTTTCAATTTATTGTAGAAAATGAAAGTATTTTTTAAAAATAAATTTCATTCTTATGTTTTATTCATTGTTACTATCAAGATTAATATCATTAGTTCTAATAAATGTAAATAAATTCTAAACATGTATATGTATATTGAATATTTTTAGAATATTAAAGCCAAATTGTGCATTAGGATATTTTTTATAATAAATTAATAAATTCAGAAATTCTATATCTTTCAAGTTTGGTAGAACTGTTAACATTTACTTTGCGTTTTTTTTAAATATAAGTCTCAATAATATGTTTAAACTCCTTAATTATCATAAATATTTAGAATTTAAAGAAAGTAAAAATATTGATATAGGACTCTATTTAAATATAAAATTCTCTCCTCATCTTTTTTTGTCCCAAATTTGGTTTGATAATTTCGTTTTGCTCAGATTTAAGCATACCATAAGTACCTAATACCAGTAAATTTTTGATTTTACTATTAATATTTAAAAACGATTAATCAATTAACTTTCTGAAACATATGTCTTCAAATTAGTCGTTGTCGGTAAAACCCATGAAGAATTTAAAAAATTTCAAAAATTTAAAATTATAAACATTTAATAATTTATATTACATGCAAGTATTTGACATTGCAAATAAGAAAAATACTTTCTATGTTCTTTGTTTTATATTAAATATGTAAATGAATGTTCTTAAAAGACATTTGTATGCTATTCTACAACAATATTTAAACGATACACATTTTGCCAAACCATTGTGGATGACTAAATATTCAATATTATAACTTAATTGAGTATATTCAATAAGCCTAAGCCTTATGTGTATATTTAGCATTTAGTATGTGTATGTAAATGAAATTAACAAAAAATTAACATCAAAAGGAAAGTTCTTTATTATTAAAATGTAAAATTGATAAATTTTCAAGAACACACAAATATAGGATTCAAAGCTTTATTTTTACGAGACCACAATTTTATTAATTCAAAACTTAGGATCCCAATTTAATATTCTGGTCAATGTTAAAAATTAATTGATTGTACTGCTGTCTTTTAGACTAGCAAAAACTCATCTAAAAATGTGTTATCCTGTAATGTTATTTTAAATTAAATTATTTTAGCTAGCCATAAGTATCATTTTTAAAATAATTAATTGTAACACAAATTTGTCTTGGTAATATTATAGTCTGGTAAATCTTTAGAACATGAATTACCTATAATTAGAGTACGTATAAGATGAAAATCATAAGATCTAATAAAGAAGATAAAGATCACCTTAAAGAAAGATAAAAAATATGTATCAAATAACAACTAAACAACTGGGTTGAAGTTATTTATTTTTAGAACTAATCACTTCCTTCAAAGAACAATGCCCTTCAATTATTTATATATTAAGAGATTCTTCATAAGATCTCTTGCAGACAGCGAAGAAGTTTATTACACTAAGCTATAAAATTCTTATTAATGTCTTCGAGAAGCATAAGGGTAAATCAAATGAATGTATATAAAAAATAAAAAAATACGACAATTTTGGGTAACAGTTCAAAAGCTAAGATTATAGGCCTTATGAATTTTATTCATAAAAGAGTTATACAGATAGATGCCAAGATGTGAGATAAAAATATTCTTTTCAATTTTCTTAAATAAGTAAGAAAGAAAAGATTTCTATGAAAAACTAACACTGTTTAATAAATGCGCCCCTCAAGGAAATGTGTTCTGCATTCATGAAACTGATTCTCAATATTTTGATATAATTTTAAAAACTCCTTTTCTTTAAACTTTTAGAAAATTACTCTATCCATGAAGGAATGCATTTTTGATAAATAAATCTATAGTTGAAGAAATATCTGTTCTTTGTCTATTTTAGTAATTAAAAGGATATAACTAAGTAATATTTTGCATCTAATTAGCAAAAAATGCCTTCCATGGTTATTAAGCTGACCAATTGCAAGGTAATATCTAGTTCTTTTATTTCGTTACATATTTTCATTTTTACAAAACCTTATATTTTTAGAAACTTTTCCCAAATTGCCTAAATATATAATTAGGCTTAATTTTTCTTAGATTTCAACCTTTTTTTAATATTTTTCAATTTGTTAAATATATTTAAGGAAATGTTTAAATGCAGTTTCCATTTTTCAATGAAAGAGAAAATTTGAAAAATTTTCATTTTATTCTTTTAATATTAGGTCCAAACTTTTCTACAGCTAAGATTCTTAGAAATCTCCTATAAATCTGGTAGAAACCAAGAAATAGTTTTGAGCATGCAACACATTCAATTGTTCCAAATACCCTTCAATGTAACAACTATAGTCATGAATTAAACATTCATGACTTTCACCTAATTGAAAAAGAGGAAAGGAATCACTGAACATTGCAAGTTAGCTGGGCTTTTTAATGATGCATAACATTGTTCTGATAATTAATGGGAGGTGAGTAGAATTCGTCCTTTTTTATTTTTCATGAAATTTCTAAAAATAAATATCTTTTATGAATAAAGATATCTATTATAAAAGGACGAATAAATATCTTTTATGAATAAAGAAATTTATATTTTAGTTCCTTTTAACGCACAGATCAATTTAAAATACTCTCAAAACATAAATGTCATTTTTATGCATTTTTATTCCTAAATTCTGATTAAATTAATAAGAAGAAAAAATAATCATTAATATAGTTATTTAATTTTTAAATACCCAATATTTAAGGATTCTTAAAACAACTGAAAAGACCATGCATGAGAAAGAAATTCTTCCAAAAGATTGTTGGAAGAAGTATTAAAAATTATTGAGAACAATATTAAGTTAAATATTTCGTTACAACTGTCTATTATTAATATTACTTTATTACTAATCTCTTATTAACATTAATTCATATATTAATTCTAATTAACATTAAGAAGCCAACAATTCAGATTATTAATATTATAACAGATAGTTGATGTTATTTTCTTAATATATGCATTAAAAATATCAAAATTAATGTTTGTCCATACTTCAGCTTCGTGTGCTCAACTGTCTGATTTAATTATGTTTTATGACATGCACTGTCACAATATATCTTACATATAGAAACTGAGCTCTTAACTGAATTTTTGTCGTTCTGGTTTTCAGTTAAGCAGGTTGGTGATTCAATTCCTGTCTCGAGTGTGGTTGTATGTAGCGGTATCTACTTTGAAATAACTCTGGATCGAATCAGTCCTTATGTATCATAAAAAAACAATATATATATATATATATATATATATATATATATATATATATATATATATATATATATATATATATATATATATATATATATATATATATATATATATATATATATATATATATATATATATATATATATATATATATATATATATATATATATATATCAATTCCGTTTACCCTATTTGGTGAAACTTTTTTCAATTATTATTGCTTACCAGTAATAAACGGACAATATTTCTGGAAAGGAAACATGATAAATTTTTGGTGCATTCCCAAGAAATAACTTAAGTGTAAATACATCATTTTATTAACTGACATCCAAAAAGTATTGGTGTAATATTTATAGAAAAAACCAATTCTATTTCTTTTTCTTGTGTAGATATAATTGCTTTTTATATTTGATATTTAGTGTAATTTTAAACAAGATCATTAAGTTTAATAATAAAATTATATTCACAATACAAAATAGGAAATATTTTTAGTCATTTATTATAAACTTATGAAGATAGATTTTCAAAATATTCTTTGTGTACGAAAGATATTCTGTTATAAATAGCTATTTCGCTGATAAACTGTTTGAATTCAAGAAGATTTTCTTCTGACAAGGATATCATCTTGCTACCTTATCTCCTTCCACGCATACTTACTCGCACCATACCATTTTCCCTCTTATTTCAAACATTTTTATCTGTGCAGCAACATATTTTCTCCTCTGAATATATTCACCTGTCAGTCCACTCATATATTCAAAACAATATGACAGTAAATATCTTCATGTATTCTAAGATATTACGATCAAACCAACAGACATAAATCCAAACTGCTTACTCTACATCAGCATGGCTTCGTTCTTCACTTTATAACACTTTAGGATTACCACCAAAGACAAAGCACATGCAGGATACACAGGGGGAAGGGAAATCACTTCTATTCTGCATATAAACATAAATAAAGCGAAATTTCAAAGTCCTTTTTTGACATATTGACCACGTTTAGATTTTCTCTCCAGTTCTGAAAAGGGTGACTTTCGCTTTAATATATTCGTACGAAAATCCTTTAAATCTGATTTTTGCGACGCAAAATCCGGGGCTTTCCACTCTCCTTTTCTTATCTTTCTTGTGCCTCTTTTCCTTTCCAATACCGGATACAGCCACTGGGTAAGAATGGAAAAAACGTATGCCTAGAAAGGTAGCTTTGGCAATGCGAGTATATCTCTTTCGCGGTCTGCCTCTAGGATGGAGGGTGCATGGTTGAGTGGGCGGATGAAGAGTTGAAATGAATACGAAAGGAAAGCCTTAGCTGGTCCCATCCTTCAAGGATTCAACGCTTTTCAGGGTCAGTATGGCATTTAGAAAGTTCAGTATAGATTTAAGGCTTTCTCTTTGGACTTTTTACATTAAATTTTTTCATCATTTGACTATTAAATGATAAGAAATATTTTTACATATGTATTCATTTGTAGTTGAAAAAGCATTGACTGAATATTTAGCTACATGTGTATACAAACACATAATCTGATAACATATACATAGCAGATTCTACTGAATGTGGTACCTATTACAATGTCAAAATTTTTTTAACACATTTATATTACATCACTTGTAAATGATTCTTAATTCTAAATCCCATTGACATTGACATTTTCACTTTTATAGATTACATTTTAATGTAACTGTTTACCATCATACCAAAGAAATATATAAAAATTTAATTTTGAAAGCAAAAATTTTTAAACAAATTACATTCATGTATTTGTATTATTTTAAAATAAATCATTATATACACATATGTATATGCACATATATGAATGTGCTTGGGTGTGAGTATGAATTTCAATAAAAAAAATCGAATTTTAGAATAATAAAATTCAAATTCGGTCAGTGATAAATTGCAAAAAAATCTCCTGACCTATTAATTATGTATTTTTTAAAATAAAACTGATAGTGAAATGGTGAGTACTTTACTGTTCATCTTTTTTAAGCAATTAATTAGATCCTATCTGGTGCTTGGTTGTTTGAAATTGCTTAGGATTTAATTTAATTGATGATAATAATAATATATAATAAACTAATATACACACATATATATATATATATATATATATACATATATATATATACATACATACATACATATATATATATATATATATATATATATATATATATATATATATATATATATATATATATATATATATATATATATATATATATATATATATATATATATATATATATATATATATATATATATATATATATATATGTATGTATGTATGTATGTATGTATGTATGTATGTATGTATGTATGTATGTATGTAACAATAAATATATAACATTTAAAAGCTTTAATAAAGAATAAAGAATGATAATTTGAATTCACAAATTAGAACAAACAATTGATCATGAAACGTAATTTGTTCTCTGATAAAAAAATTTAAAAAATGCCTTTCTGCGAAATGAATTTTAATAATAATAAAAATAGATATTTCTTAGTAATTTTTACATTAGTCAACACAAATGGTTTCAAAAATAATTTCCAAAAAAATTAAAATAATAGGATAGTTAATTTTACAGATTATTTGGTAAAACAAAGAAATCTAATATAAATATGCTGCAAATTTTTAGTTTTTCTCTTATTCTTCACAGTATTTGTAAATAAGGAAATAAATTTTAAAAATTATACATTTTACTAGGAATACCATACAGCAGAAAGATCATTTATTCGAGATTTAATTAGCATTTTATTCTTTTGATGATAATGCACTAATTTATAATCATCATTAAGTGTATGAGTTATTGTCTTCTAAAAAAGTATTTTAGAAATTTTAGATAGTTACAGAAATAAAAATTTTAAGAGTTCTTGACTTTGCTAAACTTTTCAAAAGTTAATGAAAAATATTGCAAAAGGCTTTTTTTAATAAACACTTTTCTTTTTCGCGGCATTCATTTTCAATTGCTCTTTATTAGTTTTCTATTGGCAAGTTCTAATAGTATAGACAGAAACATTTAACGGTAGTAATGAAAATGTGAGTTTTTCTAGCTGAATTTTTCCGCAATTTTATTCTTAATTAAAATTATATAAGTTATTTTATATATTTATTTTTTTATATTTACATTTTTACATTAAGATACATAAAATTTAAAATAATTTTTTTTACATTAAGATTTTATAGCTTTTTTTCAGGAATTGATATACATTTGAGTATTTTAAATCATATTAATTAATAAAAATCTTAGTATATATTCTTTCAAGAGATATAGTTGATAAATATTGTTAATATACTGAAATATGTAAATAATTACATACTTTATTGAAAAGACTTTTTGAAACTCTTTAAAAATAGCTTATTTGATATTGACTTATAATGAAATAATCATTTTGTATGTGCACTACTGTAGTTCTGCATTGCGTAACATTGACAATAAATTAATAAGAATTTCATTATTCATTTCAGTGTAAAAATAAAAATATTTTCATAATATTTATGATCTTATATCAGTTAAAATATCATGTAATCGATGATAAATATTATTTATTATTATAATAATTATAAATATTATTTGAGGCACACATTAATATAAAAGTTTTAAGCAAGATACGAATGAGCTGAAATATTGCAATATAGTAATTTATAGTTTACTAATATACAACAATAAATTTTAGTTTATGCGATAAATATTTTTAAATATTTGTAAAGCATTTTAAGCCCCTTTATATCCACAAAAGAGTTAAAACACTTGTGAAAATTCATAAATTCTTTATTTGAAGCTAAATGCTTGGGAATAAATAATTACATAACTCATCAGAAACTTTCGTGCTTTGGTAATTACTATTCATCATAAATTATGCGATAAAACTTTAACATTTCAAGCAATATATAAAAGCTCATTTACCCTGTAAAGCTTATTTCTTGGAATGGAATGATTAAATTAAATTTACGATGGAATAGTTTTACTTTCTCAAAGAACGTTGCTTTCTTAATCTTGGATGAAAACTTTGATTCCTGACTCTGTTCCAGTCATCTTGATATCCCGTAAGTCTCCGATTAGCTACTAAGGGGATTTAAAATTGAATTTAGTGCCATTTACTTTAAGTGCCCAGCTGTTTTGCTTAATTTTTCTCTGTAAATTACGCCGATTAAAAGAGAGCTACTTTAGTTAAATAAAATCGTTCAGAAACAGTCGTTAGGACGATATTTTTAATGACATCTCATTAAAGCCAAATACCCACCATTTTTGTGGAATCTATTACCATAGATAAAAAGTTCATCACACAATGCAATTTGTTTTCAACGATTTCTTATAAATAAAAAATAATATCTTTTTTCGAGTAAGTAATACCAAGCCAAATAAAAAACTTATTCAACATACTAAAGCTAATAAAATGCGATTTTAATGCTAATGTTTTGGAGGCATTATTATCAAAAATAACTTAAGCCTCTTTCAATTCAGGGGGTGAATTCTCGTCTGAAAATTGTTGCTATGGATCAAAGCGACATCTGGTCGTCAAAGTTATAAATTCATAAGTTCATAAAAAAGCATTAGAAGTTGTGTAAATAAACATACTTGTGTTTTTATAACAGTTATTTACACGTTAACTATAGTTTTTTATGGATTTATACTTAAAAACAGTTTCTTCATATTTTGGAAAGTATTTCACACATTTATTATATTTACAATTATCTGGAGACAATTATTTGGATTATTATTATACAATCTTAAAACATTATTAAATAATATTTTTCAGACTTCTGCGATATAATCTGAAAAAAGAGCTTTATGATTACTTATAATTTGCTTAGCCACTGTAAGTTATCTTTTTCCCTTTTTAGATTAGATTTCACTGCTTAACAAAATGTACACCAACTTCTCTTCATTGAAAATTTAAAATTAGCAAGAAAACATCTCTGCGTAACGTTGGCATTCAAAAAGAAAACTTTTTCTTAAATAAATACAAGTTTGACATACTTTGTAATTTAACGTTAAAAAGAAAAGAAAATATACTTTTTTCAATATTATCCACAACTTCGAGGACATAGTACACTCTTTTACACGATTTTGTTTAGTAACAAATGCTTCTTTCACTTTACATATTGTTATTGATCTTATTTTCTGTAAAAGTCAATATTTTTACATTGAAATATTTGTTAATATAAAACTATTTACAAATCATAAATGATTTCTAGTAAAACTATTTGATTATGACGAAGCTAAATTTAAAAAATCCATCAAAACATTTAAATTATCTTTACTTACAATAATCTTTATTTTAAAGGATTATCTTATAATTCACATTATCATAGTAAATCAAATACACATTTTATTATTGAAATTATTATAAACTAATAATTACTTTAATGTGAGTGATTTTAATTATTTATAAATAAAGAAATAAAAAAAGAGGAATTAGTTTTATAGTTAAAATCTCTGAATAAAAAAGTAAAATGTATTTACATCACGTTCTAGTTTTCTTCTTAAAGCACAATGCTCTAAATTTAAAACGTAAATGAATAATGCATCATAAGAAATTTACTTGTGCACATCCACAAACACACACACACACATATATATATATATATATCATATATACATACATATATATATATATATATATATATATATATATATATATATATATATATATATATATATATATATATATATATATATATATATATATATATATATATATATATATATATAAATTAAGTATATAATACAACCTTGACTAATATTTTATAAATATTCTATAGAAAAAAGAACCAGATTAATAAACTTATCATATGTTTAAAACTTATGAGAAAAATATCATAATAATTTCACCTTTGATTTAATAAAAAAATAAGCAATTGAAATACTAAATCATTTATGAAAAATGCATTTTTACGTTATGTATTAGGTGCCATCATAAACAAGCCACAACATATTTTTCGATTCACGTAAAATAAGAAATAACAAATAGGAAACAAAAGGTCAGAATAATAGCTTGTTTCAAGTAAGTAAAAAGTTATACATCTGTAATATATTTGAGAGCAGAAAATAAATGGAAGAGATCCATTACTTTTTTTTATTTTATCGCAAATACTACAGGTCATTTGTTTATGATAATGCTTAACATATTGTAATTTCTGATAACATATGACAAAAATCGGATATTACGTCTTTGTGACACGGTGTCATGTATCAACCGTTT
This sequence comes from Latrodectus hesperus, assembly GCA_037975125.1. NCBI lineage: Eukaryota > Metazoa > Arthropoda > Arachnida > Araneae > Theridiidae > Latrodectus > Latrodectus hesperus. The sequence continues at coordinate 55,385,177 of CM075853.1, read as the reverse complement.
TAACAAAATAAAACTTCAGTAGAAAACGGATTTATCTCTTTGCTCCTTGTTATTTTTATACGTTCAAAGAGCAAAATGGAAAAAGGGAAAAAAATGGTCAATTTTCCCCCCATCTACTTTCGCTTTTTGACTAATGGGGAAATTCTTTGTCCCCATTATTTATTTTGGTCCTTCAACAAATAATTGGCCGTGTAATAGCAGTTTTGCTCTCAGCTATTTATTGCTACTGTGACCCACCCCGAAGAATGCATTTTTATCCCCTATCTTTCTATTCAGCTTTCACAAAGAAACGGCGTTGTGCTTACATTTTTTTTTGCTTTAATTTTTATTGAAAAGCTGATTGGCTATAAATTTTGGGCGTTAGTTGCTCAAATAATTAGAACAGATATATTTATATTATAAATTTTTTCTCTTTCTCCCTTGAGGTATAAAACAGAAAGTTAATCAAAAAGCATGATAATATTTTCCTTATATTTTTATTTAGTTTTGACTTTAATAAACAAAAAGTAATTTTGAAAAAAAGACTTGTAGTTAAATTTTATTTCATGCTGCTTCTTTTAGTTTGATTGCTAATTTCGACATATATTTTCTTCCCATTAATGACCTAATAAAAGCAATCCCCGATTATATTTTTACTTAAATATTAAAAAAATTCAAATTTGATAGTATAAGTTACATCTACCACCTTTAAAGCTTCCTAATTATAGATACTTAAATGACTTATGAAGTTTTCAAGTGCTTCATTCATCATAGTTATGCTATAGAGCAACTCTAAATAACTCATAATTAATACAGGTATATTAATAACCTGTATGGAAGCAAAATGTATTGTCATTTAAAGTAATTATGAATGCACCATTTCTTAAGTAAAATTCTGAAATAAAATAAGAGCTGAAAATTAAAAAATATATTCGTTTTTAATTATGTATATAAATAATAATGAATATATTTTTAAATTTTATATAGAATATAATGAATATATGTTTCAATTTTATATACGTTATTTGATATTTAATTCTGAATTTCTAAAATGCAAGGTCTTGTAAAAGTAGTTGAAAAAATTTTACAAATTTATATTTTAATACATATAAATATAAGGTTTTCGCTGATGTAAATAAACCTCTTTATGCTTCTTCTTACGTCTCTAATATTTTTCTTTTAATTTTTCCCCTAGTATCGTATATGAACTAGTGGACTTGTTTATTATTAGGGTAATTAGTTTAAGCTAATTTCATTTCCTTTAATTAATTTTATTCATGGGTGAAATATTTTTCTTTTACTCTATCTTTTATAGTTCAACTGAAATTGTTTGCAATTCATTATTGTGAAAAGATATATACATATATATTTAAATTAGTTTCTCCAAGGTGAAATTTTATTTCAATTTAGCTGAAGCGTAAAGATCTTTCAAAAAGAATATTCATTCGCAAACAATGCTTTTATAAGCTCTATGTTTTGGTACAGATCCAGTCTTAGTATAATTTTCCCTCAATATCAATAAAAATAGAAGTGATTTCATATTTAATATTTTTAAATCTCAGAATACTTTGCCAAGAAAGTATATTAAAACATATCACATTTTCATTCAAAAGCATTTGTGTATTTAGGTCGTATTTTGTGTAAGTAAGCACACAGAAATCATATATTCTCATTTAATTATAAGGAAATTCCTACTTTTAAACTTGCAAATTCAACGTTTTTACTACATTTATAGAAATATTTTTGAATTCTTTCAGAACCAAAGAAATTTTTATAACTGAATATTTTTATATTTTCTAATTTAAAAAATATGATAGACTTTATCCAAGATCTAATATGAAATTTATATAAATCATTTACAGATTGTTTATTGTAATGCTATTCTTAAATTATCCAAATACGTTTCTCCATCACTTATAATTTTATTGAGAAAAATGCTTAAAATAAAGTAACAAAATACTTTAAAAAGGCTCTGAATTTTATCACTTTTCTTTTAGAAACTAGAAAATTATAAATTTTTATAATTTATTTTGTAAGCCGTATTTAATTAAATTTCTTCATTTAATTTAGTATAGATTTATAAAAATTTATCACTTTATGAAAAAAATGATTTATTTTATTAATCAGCTTCTTCACTATGCATTTGAAAAACGTACAAAATAATTTAAAGACTGATGTTTCATTACAATTTCATTAGCTTTGAATTGAATTTTAAAGTATTGCAAATACTGGAAAAATTACATTTGTATCTATTAAACAAAATTATTTAAAAATATCGCGAAAGAAAGATTAAATGACGAAAAAAGAAATATCCTCTTTGCTTTAACACGTTCAATTAAAAATATCATCCATCGTGCAAATATACTATTGAGAAAAAATGCATTAAAAAAAATAATTTAATTTTATATGGTTTAATTACATAAAATCCCTTTTCCATAATATTCCATGATTAAACTTTCACTAAATATTGCTTATGAGATGGTAAATTGTGTTAAAGTTTGGTTTTTTACATTTCTTAAGACATGTACAAATTTTCAAATCATCATTTCATTTTAAACATTTTTGAGTTCATTTAAGATATGCATAACTTGCCACGATTTAATTAGACTTTTTGTAAACTAACTTTGAAATTAGACTTTCCGTAGTTTTTAGGGAAAGAGCATTTTGTAATTGGAAGATAATATCAATTAAATAAAATGCAATTCTATTAATTAAAATATATAACTCGGTGAAATAATTATGTAATTGTGCTTTTTCAAATACAAAGAGAAAATTATTCTTCAATCAACATTTCTGTTGACAATTGTCTTTCAAACAAAAGTGTTTTAATAATCAATATGGAACTCGTTCATGTACTTTCTATTAAATTTGTTATTGTATTCCTTCTTAAGTCTGAATAACATCAAGCACTCAAATCAATATCTATTTTAGATTTTTAGTATGAAACTATAACCACCTGAATCCAAAGCACTTATTTTTCATTGATATCTTGTCGAATGCCTTACATAAAATATTTTTTGGGAACATATCTATCTTAATGTGGGATTAAATATTCACCCGTAATTTCTTTTTCCCAGAATATTGTTTCATATCAGTGGTAGATTCCAATCCACTCATTCGATTTCATTCCCGAAATAGGCAGGGTGGAGCTTGGTCATTTTCTGCACGATTGTTTTGCCAGTGAAGTTACGGCTCTCGTAATGAATAGCTTATGGCTGGATATAACTCAGAGTAGCCTTAGCTCGCAAGCAATCGTGACGTTTCAGGTATGCAAATATTTAATGGCCACCATAACTCTCGCTCTCTCTTTAATACAACTTCCCTTTTCCCTTTATTTTCCTGATTGGGATCGTGGGATCCACGCCCACAAACAGCTCTTTAATTGGTTTCTTGGGAAGGATCAAAGTTCATTCTTGATTCCGTTGTCACTGTAAGTTGTTCCCTTGTTGTCCGTGTTGTGTGACCGTACGTAAGACGATTTTAGACATGCCAAATAAATATAGGAAAGTAACTAGAATATTCCAACCAGATCATCTTTCAGACTGTAACTTCTTCAGTTGGGGATAATTTATCTACTTAAGAATTATAATTAGCTACTCATATTTAGTTTCATAAAGTAACGCTACGGTAGTTATATATGCCTAAGTGCTTAACAGACAAAATTGATATGTCCTTTTAAGCATTTAAACGATGCGTTCATTTTAAAAACTAATATCAATAAACTTACCTTACAAATACCAAATTTTACATGATAATTGGTAATAAATGGAAATAATAATTAGTTAATTTCGAAATTTATAATCAAAGTTACAAAATCATCTTACATTAATTTTATGGGGAATTACGCATATTTGCATACTTAAAAGATGTTAAAAAGATAAGATTGAAGATTGTCTTTTATGATATAAAAACGTATTTCTTTTTTATACATGGTAAAAACGTACGCTTGGCATTTGCATATTTATTATTAATTGCATCGTTTTTATAAAACGACTACAATCCTTTTCTATTTCTTAAGAAATTATCAAGTTTTAAATATTTTTTGGTTTGACATTAATATTGTAGTAAGTACAAATATTTTTGATAGCTATTGTGTGTATAATTTCAGCTGCATTTTATATTATTTTTTTCTCCAAATTAAAAGATTTTTAAGCTTTTCATACTTTTATTGATAAATCAATTTAATGTAAGTATATAAAATTGTTTGAAACCTTACTTCACTGGTACTCTGATGTTTTTAAATGAAAACATTACTTTTAAAAATTGCCATTATAATTTTTTTTATCTAAGGGAAAATGGATTTGATAATTATAAAAGAAAAATTAAAATAAACAGTTTTGGTTGCTTTTATGAATCCTATTTTATAAAACTTATCAAATAATTTTTGTTTTATAAATTAAAATACAATTTATTATGCCATGCTAATTATTTTAAATTATAAATAATATTCAAAAAATGATGCAAGTTAAATATCAATAAATTTTGGAAAACTAATTTTCTTTACTAATCACTAATTTACATTAATTTTAAAACAAAATAATTTTATTTTGTAAGTCTATTCAATTAAGCCTCGATTTATAATGATACACATAAAGGAATAATATGCTTAATCAATTCTGTTTTGAACGCAAGGAAATATTTTCTGTTATTCTCCCTTTGTATTTATAAATATGATTTAATTCAAATAAGGAAGTATCACGCTTTGTTGAATGAAGTTATTACAAAATTTGTGATTATTGTTATATAGAAACAAGTATGGATTCATAAGATTCCTTCATTCATAGTTGCTTTCAACACTGAACTTAACAAAATTTATTTATTTGATTTATTGAAGTTATCTATCATGGATTCAATTCGCTAGATTTTATAGAATATATATATTAAACAATTATTAAAATATTCATTACAAAATATTTTAAATAATTTGAGATTTTCAAACATTTATTTAATTAATATTAATATGTTATGGATATCGACATTGATTTTATGAATATATTATTAGAAATCCCATTTAAAAGTTTTTCGAATTAAGTATTTATGTTCCCATCTTTTCAAATTTCCTTAGGGAATAAAAAATACTGAAAATAGTTTAACGTAAGAGGGGAAAAAACAACATTTTAGTAATACTCACACTAGAAGCCGATAAGTGACATTCTGTCGAGCAATTAGCTTTAAAGTAACTTTGACTTCCGCATGTCTAGCCTATCAAAAAAAATGTAAGAAACGTTCTCTGTTAAAATCAAATACAAACATTTTAATGAGATCAAATAAAAAAAGGCAAAGAAAAAGATTTCCCCCTCTGAGATGATACCCATCTTCATCACAGATTCAAATTCACGTACCATGAAAATTCCTCACTTACTAAACAGCTCATCACCTGCCGCTCATCACGAAAGTTGACATAAATCCGAGAGGATCCCGGCGAACACGAAGTCATCATTCTCCAATCACTCAGCACACTACCATTTAGGATCCGCCCTCACTCTTGAAGGAGACAACCGAGGATCTGTGGGATACGGGTGTACATTGGGTGACTGTTTACCTCAAGAAAGACACTCATCTTCGGTCGGAAAAAAAAGAAAAACTAAGTTTTTCCTGTCGCTCTCTCTACCATTCCACATTCGACGCAAGGAAAAAGAGTGGGTACGTGTTACGTTGTTCCAGGTCAATTATAGTATAGCGTAGGGTCTAAAAGTCTTCATTCTCGTTGACGTGTGGCAAGAAGCAGTTTTTAACAGATACCGTTCCCATGTATTTCTATCCCTAGATACGTACTTTTTGATCCCACATCGCTTAGTGAGCTTGTTCATTTCTTGATGTCACTGCGAACCTTAAGACGTGACTCTATGCGAAAGAAATAACTCTTTTTAGATTTTTTGTAAAAGACTAGGGAATAGATTTTTCTCGTTTCACTTGATTTCCTGTCTCAGGACCAATTATTTTGCGCACTTATGATGATATAAGAACACTGATATGCTTGCTAGAGACCTGCTGCATGATTTGATGTTTGAATTGAAGATTTATAATGGCCTGCGAATTGCTATTATCATTAGGATACGCGCATTCTCAAAACAAGATGCATTTCCGTATAAAAGACATTTTGTATGAGCGTACTTGGCAAGTATTTGGAGCGTTATGATCTTATAAATGAAACTGGATTATGTATATAAATTATTGCTTAGTAAATTTAATAATGGTTTAGTGGAAATATTCAATTTTATTTTGTGACTGGCATTATATAATTCAGTTTAATATGGAATATTCAAAGTTATATTATTAATTATTATAATTTCGTGTTTGAATTACATCTCATTCGGATGTATTCAGCTAACAATAATATCGTATGAATGACAAAGCATTTGATATGGAAATGAAAAATATTAAAATTAAAAAATATCGGGATCTAATTTATATATAAAAGAAAAACGTTAAAGCATTTAATATCTCTGTAATTCAAGCATTTAAAACTTAGTGTCATTATAAACATCTATAATTAGACAGAAAAATTATATTTCCATACCACAGATGATGAAATCATTCATCTGTCATTCTTTACCAATTTACATCTGAATAATTTCTTTGAATATAATTATTCGGCATTATATTTAAATAATAAAATTTTACAAACAACTGGTCATGGTATATAAGATACTAAATGAATAGAAAATAAAATATCAAATATTTTCTTAATTTAATGTTGTGATAGTTCTATAATCTTGCTATTTATAAATGTATGGAAGAAAAATGAAGAGAATCTTCAAGATCAAGACTCTATATATATACAGATCCTGAGAAGGGTATATATAAGTCCCGTCATTTCTACTGCTTTCACGAGAAAAGAAAGAAGCATCAAATCCGGATCCCGAGTTTTCACTATCGTCATCACTTCAACGTCTATCCATATATCTATCCTATATCCTCATTCCAAAGTAAGGTGGGGGTCATGCCAAAAGTAGGATATGATCCCAAGAGCCAAAGTCGCCTACTAATGTGCCTACTATAATCCTTGTCGAGAAACTCTTTGGAGGTAGCTGGGGACCTTAAAGAGATTTTTCCTGGATTTCTTCCCTCCCGGGAAAGGGAAAAGAAAGTAAAAGCAATCCATGGAAAGGAGGATGGGTCGGGGGTTTTACACCCCTAACAGAGATCAACATAATCCTCGTGTCGTTGGAAAGAACTATGCCGAAGAAATGCTATTGCTAGAAGTGATGGAACACGACAGGTAAGTGCTCTGATCTAAAATCTTAACTCTCACGGCAGCTTTATAAAATACAAAAAACATCTTCAAGTCAATCTTTTTCCAGCAGATTTTAATTCGCCTACTGGAAGTGGGTTTATTTTATTAATTTTTCCTTCTTAAATAGTTTTTGAGATATGATTATGGTTTGTTTTAAGTAAAAAAGTGTTGAATAATGAAATAAAAAGTTTTTTAAATTATATCCTTTAATTTCTGCAATATTTTTAGCGTAGAATTCATAAAACATCTTATGATTTAATTAATACCTTAAAATATTTTTTTAATAAGGAAATTATTAAAAATTTTAGGTAAAGTTTAACTTACTTTGTCAGCTAAATTAACAGTTACTAAAAAGCTATATATAAATATTTGTTTACACTTCTTAATATCCAATTTAAGTACATTATATTCCTTTCATAAAGAATTCTAAAATATGTATGTTAAAACTGCAAACATCTTTCAGTAATTGTTTTCTTAGCATAATCACTTCTGCATGCATGTTTTATTAACTCAATTCAAAAGTTAATTTTAATTAATTCACACACAACAAATCCACTAAAGACTATATATAAAGATAATTTTTTTGCTGAACAATATTTATCAAGAATTAGAATATAGGCCTACTTTTTTAAAAAAAAGTAAATATTGTATTTTTGTAAAAATGAGAGAAATTTTTAAACTGTTAGAATATGAAATAAATTTCAACATAACTCAAGTGTTGAATCATTTTAAAAAATCAACTACTTGAAAGAAAGTAAAAAAATAAATTTTTTAACTTTCCATTTCTGCAGAATTAAAATGATCAATGAAATTTTTAAAGAAAGAAAATTATTCCATGAAAAATAAAATAAACTTTACTATTTATAAAGTTAACAAAAAATAAAATTCACTTAAATTAAAAAGTGAATAACATGTTTTGATAAATAATGTATTCTTGTGCATAATTTGTCTAATAAATATTGGAAATTTTATTTAAGAAATATTTTTTAAATAAGTTACCAGGTCTTTTTTATTAGAAAAAGAATACGTGGGGCAATTTAGTTTCAAAAGCAGCTAAGTTTTATACTTATTTTATCAATTAATAGTTATAAAAAATAAGAAATGACAACATCCCCCATAACCCTAATTAAATGCAAGTATTTTAGATTGAACAGATATTGACTTTTAAATAATAATAAATACTGTAATTTTTTTGCTTTAAAAATAATGTCCTATTTTTAAGCAGTTGAAAGTGATGTTAATGCTTTTATTTTATTGTTATTGAACAAATTAAAGATATGTCTCTTCAAAATAATGATACAATTTCTTTAAACTAATTGAAAGAATAAACATAATGTGAGCCATTAAGGTTTCCTGCATTGTTCATTTTAAACTCCCATAACAGTTGTTCGATTAAAAATAATAAAGATGTCGAAAGTTACTAATAAATCTTTCCCCTTGTTTACTCTTATGAGACATCATAAAAAGTATTGCTTTATAGTTAATTCAATAACTTGAAAACCTATCATTATTTTATAAATTAAAGTATTAGAAAGAATTGTCTGCTTGAAAAATATTTTTTATTATGCATGTTTTTTCATTTATATAAAAATCTGCTTTAACAAAAAAAGATTAAAATATATAAGTATAAAAATCGTGAACTTACACAATTATAGATTCGTTAAATTCAAATTTACAAGAACAAGAATTTCCATTTGTTTAAGAAATCAATTCGTAAACTTTATTTTAAAATAAAAATTGAACTGAGTAAAATAAATTTTTATTTAATATCTAAGACTTTAATTATCTTGTTTTATAACCTATTATACAAATATTATTAATGGAATTACTAGTTTGCTATTATTAAGCTAATATGAAAAATAATTTAATTTAATAAAATATTTTTTACAGTGCCTAATAATAGTTTAAAGTTAACTACATATTAATAGCTCTCTAAATGTCTTTTATCAACAAATAAACTAGAAAATGTTTAAGAATGTGTGCATCCTTCTTTGCGATAAATTTTGTGGAATCTGGAGGAATGCTAAACTGTATTGGTAATGAAGCAATATATCATAAACGCAAAAAATATGTTATTGTTGTATATATTATATACAATCGGTCAAATTTTCATGAATTAGCTTACTCGGTTAGACTGTTACCAATGTTGGTTGATGAATAAATTGGTAACAGTCTAACCGTGTAAGCTAATTCACATGAAAATTCCGAATGGGGTCCCGTGCTCATATATTTTTTTGACCGACTGTACAAAAGAATATAAATTTAACAGCAAAAAATGAGAAAAGAATGTATTTCATCTGGCTCGAAGTAAAAATATTTCAAATTGAATATTACCATATTTTTATTTTCTATTTTTTGTGTAATATATTTTTGAGACAACAAGAATACTATAAATGTAATTTTAGAAAACTATCAACATTGTAGGAATCTAAATTGAAACTTTTTTTTAAAAATATTTCTAACTTCTTTGAAGTATTAGAAGGTTTAGATGTTAAAAATGCTTTTTTTTTTTTACTTGACTTAAAAAATACATTTAATAAAATAAAAATGACCATGATAAAATCTTCTAAGGAAAAAAAAACAAGTATACAAAGACACAAACATAATTTAATAAAATCAATTCATTCTAGTTCTCATAAACTAATTTTCATATCTTTAAGCAGAGAAAATGGTGGTATTTATAAAACAGAATTTACCTTTTAAACGAATAACAAATATAAATTCAGGTGAAATATCAGAGCAAAAATACTTGCGATAAGATTATCGAATTACAATTTTAAAATTAGATACAACAATAAACCAAATTAAATCAAATGTGTTTGTGGGCTTCCATTTTCTTCCGACAAATGATTATATTTAAGCATAAAAGATTTTCACAAGCCAATTTTCATGATTTCTCAGAGAAATGAAGGACAAAACCAAATTGATTAGTGAGAATATGAATATCTTTATGTGATCTTTAGAAAAAAATTGTAGTGAATAATACTGAAATATATTTTTGTTCGCTTTATAAATTTCTTAGTTTAAACACATTTAAGCCAAATAAGCGTGTCTTTAAAACTAAAATAATCACTTAACTTTACTTTCCTTCTTTCTTATTAAAAATGAGAAATTTCTTATACTCTCATTAATGTAATGATAATGTTAAATTTTGTAATACATATATTCCTTCCATTTCAAAATTTATATCAATAAATAAGATGGGTGAAATTGGTTAAACATACATCTAATATTTTTGTCACATATGTATCCTACTTTAATTACATATCACTTACTGGAATATCCTATCAATGTATTGATTCAGTATGAATTCCTAGGAATATCCTATCAAATATATTGATTTACTATGAATTCACGGTTGAAAATAGTTACGATAAACTAAACTACAGACTCGTCTTATCTCCTCTGCACTCAAATCTATCTCCGGAAAGTGAGAAAAGTGGTGAGTTAATCCAGTAGATGCATCATAGATTTCTAAGAACTCCAAACTACTGACCTGTCAAATTAAGAGTTGGTGACCAATAGCTAGATTTATCCGCAAACGAAAAAGACAAAAAAGTTCTATGCGTAGGTAGGACATGAAGAAAAATGAATGACGCTCATAATCCAGGGCGCTATCCGGGAACATGGGACATCCACTTTATCAAAAATGCCACTTGTTTTCCTTCGACGTGGAGAGAGAAATCAGTTTTCACCTTTACCAGAAGAGATTAAATTGACTCCATGCATGTCCCAGAATGTGAAGAAGAAAAGACATGTCCTTGAACTTGAATACGCATAGAATATCTTGTAGTTGTTGCCAAACAAACTTATTTTAAAATACAAATATAAATTTAGAAAATCAAATAACGAACATTATAGATTTCTTAAGATCAAAGAATAGCGTGTGAAAAATATAAGCTCATACAAATATATTTTTAATATGATAGTTAATTATCATTTAATTAAAATTGGTATATTAAAACTAAACAAGAGATGAGCTGAAACTTTTTTGAAAGCTTTAAAGGATATAATTCTAAAACATGCCGAAGATCATTTTTAAACTTAATAAAAAGTAATGCATTGATTGTTAACGGTAGTGCATATAATACCGATATAAGTTTATATCTATGAAAAGGGACAAAAAATACCAAAATGAATGCGTTAGTGATTCACAAACTTTCTAAAAACCTTAGTTCATAAACATTGCTTAATTAATGTTATATATTAAATAATTATAAATTATTTCACAAGTTATATATTTATTTCTTCTATGTAGTTCCTTCCAAGTTTATATTTTATGGAAACATAAACTTCTTTTTCTGTTAAAAAAACAATGTTTATAAAGGTAAAATTTAAGCCGACCGATGGTTAGCGTTCCTGACTCCCGAGCTGTGGGTCCCAGGTTCGAATCCCAGTTCTGGCATGGATGCTACTTTCTTTGTTCTCTGTGTTTCTCTGTCCTTTCTTCTGTGGTGATGTATAAATGGTGATGCACCCTATAAATGGGTTTGTGGTGGTATGGCGCGAGCAACGCTACTCGCCGTTACCTAGCGGGCCAGAGGTGTCCGCTAGGAAACGACAAATGAGTAGCAGTTTCTGTGCTTGTTGTTGCTCAGGGTTCGTCACCCATGTGCCCGCCGTTGAAAAAAAAGATAAATATGAATAAGTTAATTATTTTTATGATTATTCAAGTCAAAAAAAGCAGTGAACGTCAAGTGGATTTTAAATTAAAAAATAAGATTGTGTAATAGAGAGTTATTCGAACTTCTATTTAATAGGGCACACATTTACACTTATTGTTATTATTATATATATATATATACGTATATATATATATATATATATATATATATATATATATATATATATATATATATATATATATATATATATATATATATGTAGGTTTTTTTAAGTTATAATCACTTAATTACTTTTATTGTAAAACAAATTACTCTTTACTTACTAGCATTAGTGGTATCCTATATTGATATAATTTTCTTTTATATTTTCCGGGAAACATTAAATTTTAATTTACCATTTATATTTAATATATATATTTCAAAATGTGTATGAACTCCATAATAATATAATAGTTTTCATACGAATAATTTATAATATTATAACTTATTGATATTAACTTTGAAATGGAGTAGAAGATTTTGGAAATGGTGTTTAAAAGCAATTAAATCAGTCTTAAAACTCAAGCATTTCATCCGTTTGAATAACCAGTCATCTCATTACTAAAGCGACATACAAATTTAAAACTAATCTTTTGTTCCCTATACTCTCTACAGTTCTCTCAAATGACAGGGCTTATCTCTTAGCTTTCAGCTGACTGTCTTCTGTGCCTCCAGATATAACCAACCGGTGAAGAGCTGAAGTGACTGCTGAAAGGCTGTGATAAACGTAAAACTTGTATAGGAATTCTGGCGACGTTTTCAAAATGAGTTTGGTGAAAAAAAATCGTGAGTGATACATGGAACGTTTCTCCTAACCTGGGCCTCCACACCCTTCACCTGTAGAGAGGAAAAAAATCTCGCCGGGAATTCTCACTTTCTCAATGAAGACAGAAGAACGTTGTCAGTTATTCTTGAGTTTTAACGAGGGGATTTGGGTAGCATTTCTGTTTTTACTGACTACTTTTTTTGCCTATTTTTGCTCAGCGTTGACATGCCATATTTCATAGTGAAACGATTCTCATAAGTTCTAAAAACCTAAAAAACAAATTTCCACAACAAACTGCTTTCTTTACTTTTATAAGAGGATATAATACTCATTTTCACTTAATTCTCATATCTTTTTACTTTACTTTAACTTTGGATTCATCATTTTGATGGCTTAAATTACTCAGAATCTTGAATTTTCTTTGATATTTCATGCCTCAATGGGATTGTATGAAATACCTTTTTTCCATACATTCTTATTATTTTACTCTTACTACATTCTTGATTTTTCTTGATAAAGACATGAAGGCATACGAGATGAAGATAGTGTATTAATATCATACTATATATTATAAAATATTATTATATAGTAAATATATTATAATATTATTATATTTTTTACTAAATATTGCATTATTTTATTACAAGAGTCTCTTTTCAATAAATCTTGGTTTTTGCTAATTTTAAAGAGAAATTTCACATTTTATTTATTACCAGGCTTTATTACTTTACTTTATTATATTTTTACAGATTTAAAAATGTAAACTAAGAAATTAAAATATTATTTAACAAATTATGGGACAAGTCTTAAGTCACAAATAGCACACATAGTCACAAATTTTAATGAAATAATCTTAAATATTTGCTTGAAATCAATAATATTAAAAAATCATAATACGAAAACTATATTATTTTTTTGTAATATAGATCTGAAAAATAAAAAATGATGTCAACAAAAAATACTCAATTTCTTGTTTATATATTTTTTAAAATAATTAATTTAAAAACATGCTTCTAAAACATTTCTTAAAAAACAATCATTTTTAATCAGTATCCGCTAAAATTTTTCTTAAAGAAAACTTTTAAATTCTTTAATAAAAAATAATGGTAACAAGTTTACAATTTTCACATTTATTGAAACTTGGTTGCATGAAAATGTTATGAATAAATATAATTCCTTGATTTCTTCGATTTTATTTTCTATCCTATGTTTACTCTTATCGACTTTTTCATATATATATATATATATATATATATATATATATATATATATATATATATATATATATATATATATATATATATATATATATATATATATATATATATATATATATATATATATATATATATATATATATATATATATACATAAATTCGGAGTATTTACTGTCTTTCCTTAAAACTTAAAACGTAATTATATTGTTCATTTTGGAGAACGTAGTTTTCCTAAATATGCCGAAGTTCATTATAATTGAGTTTTTGAGGATGAATGTTTCACAAAGATTAAATGCTAATATATTATACATTAAACAATTCCATCCTTTAGGACACTTTTCATATAAGAATGCTATAAATCTATTATAATTTTTTAAGCTCTTTATAGATTATCATGTTTAAAATAAATGTGTCTTGTAATTGTTCTAATAATTTATTGAGTTAAGATATTATTGAAGAAAGATATTTCTTCTTATTATATTAAAAATATTTTTGTTTAATCTTATTATATATATATATATATATATATATATATATATATATATATATATATATATATATATATATATATATATATATTTATATATATATATATATATATATATATATATATATATATATATATATATATATATATATATATATATATATATATATATATACATATATACATATATACATATATATAATGAAAAGAATTATACACTAGTACCAATGAGAAAATTGTGAATTTATTTTTCGTTACTTTACTTGTAAAAAATATTAGTGGCTTGAGTTAAATATCTACTATCCAAAAGAGTTTTAAATTTCACAAAGTAAGTTAATCATTTTATCAGCTGCAGTTATTTTTTATGTGGAGCCTTTTTTGTGATTATTAAAATATGTTTTACTTAGATCCTTATTTTTTTAAAGTTACTTTATGCGTACTCCTTATTAATGATGTAAGTAAAATATCACGTTTTTCAGCAGTGTCCTAATTTCAAACCAAGTTCACCAATTGTTTCAGCTGAAATTGGTCTGTGAATTGAGTTTTTTTACTCCTTTGACACCGAAGCCAGACATTAAAGTATATAGAATTTTAGTATTATTTTATTTTTGCAAACAAAAATAAAAAAGCATGCCATGAATTTTTCACATCTAAGAGTTAAAGTCAAGAGAATCGTAAAAAATATAAAATGAAGTCTAAAAAAAGTGTGTTATAAGATTGAACTCAGTATAAGTCTTGAATTATTTATCAGGCAAGAAAGCTAAAAGAAAAAATATTCTAATAGAAAAGAATAGAACTCTAGTCTCCTTTTCTTCTTCGGAAATTGTGGTATATATTCTCTATAACTAAGTTAATGTGGAATAAGTTGGAATTTCTAACGGTACATATGATTGAAAATTCGGCGTCAATCTTACTGGAGCAGTAGTACCTGGCTCCAGTTACGTGTGTTTGGAAAAGTTTTTGCCTGAAGAACGATCTATCTGATTGGATAGGTTCCGAGAAACAAAAAGAAATCTTGCTAAATTTCTTCTTTGCTTTCAAAATGTGAAAAATAGCTCGTTTTTCACAATGAAATCACTCAGGGATAAAAATATCATGTGCAAATGGAAATATTTGAATTCCTTCCAATTTCTTTTTACTACGTCATAAATCTGAAGATATATACGAAGGTATAAATTTCAACAATGAATGATGTTTTATACAGTGTTTTTATACTTTTCTATCTAGATACTTTTGTTTCATAATTTTTTTAAATCTAAAACATTTGGATTTTTTTGCTATATAAATTATAAGCTATAAAAATTGTAATAATTCTATACTGTTATGTTATTGCCGTTATATTAACTTAAAATATTAGATTTTATAACCGTAAATATTTTTATTCAGGTCTGGTTAAAAATTCTTTCTGAGCACAAAAATATCGATATCACTCCACTTTTTAAAAATGCTTATCTAAGAAATAAATATTGATAGTTTGATTCTCAACTCAAAACTACAATATATAAAAAATTAAATAATTTTTAAATCAATTATCATTAAAAAAATTCTAATTAAAGTGGGGAATCCATATTAAATTTTAAAATAAATATAGCATCATTAACCACGTAATTTTCCAATAATCTGTAAATTAATTATGTAGATTGATAGTAAAAGAAGAAAGTCCAAATATTGACATTTCAATATCGTCCGAGAGAGATTATCGTGTGCAAATAAACATACTGGAAAGTGAAAACTAATTAACCTTTATTTTAAATCGAATTCATCATTTTTTTCATTACTTGTGAGAAGTTGTATCTGTTTTAAAGTTGATGTAAAAATTGAGACGTATTTCTCGACTTTATATAACTTGTGACCAATCGTTTTCCTAGTGAATCTCATTCATTCTCAATAAGCATGTAAATTACTTATTGTAAAATGGGCATTATATGTAAAAAGTATTGATTATGGTAGTGTCCAAGCGCCTGAAATGACTGCAATATCACATTGTATTTGCCTTCAGTACTTTCATATATTACCTTCTATGAGGTAAGTATTATTTGAAACAAAATTAACTGATGTATTTTGTGTTTCATAAGATATATTAATGAAATCTGCCTATTTTGCATGTTGTGCAGTAATTTTTTTGTAATTAAATTTAGAATGCAGTGTCAAATGGGATTTCTTAAATATTTATTTATATTTAAAATTGTAGTAGTCTTAAAGCAACCTTCAATTGAAATATATAACAGATAATTAGGGAAATCTTTTATTTATATAAAATTCGACTCCAATTTTTTTTCTAAATTTATAAAATAGATTAAGAAATTAATTTCATTAATGCCAATTACCGCATAAAATAAATGATTATTGTCAAAGTAAATTCAATTACATTGACACTAATTATCTGCATCATAGTAACTGTACATCACTAATATTATGATTCTACTTATATGGCTTTCTAAGTGTAATTTATTTAATTTGTATTGTTCAAAATTATAGTTACGGTAAAGATAGCACGTAAATTACATTTATATCATGTATTTATTTAAAATATGAGAAATTTTAATTGTTATTTTTTAAATTATAACATTTTTTTGTTTGCTATAATTTATTAATTCATTAATTAATTAAAAATATGAATTTATATAAATGTGTAATTTAATTATTAAATTTTATTCCCGCACTCAAATATGAACAATTTTCTAACAACAATAGGTATAATAATTCAAATTAAATATATATTTGCACGAACATTTAATTTTTTTTTTTTTGGTATCTTATAACATGAATTTTAGAAAAAATGATTTTATTTAGCTATATCAATCAGTTTCCTTAAACGAAGGTTTTAATATAAAAAAGTGTGGGGTAAATATTTAATAATTTCGTTAACAAATTTTATGTGATTTTCTTTTTAAACTTATAATCAAATTTTATGCTATGCATAAATTTTATTAAAATAAATGCAATGTTAATACATTTATTATATAAAAAATATAACAAAACTATATATTACTTTAGAATTATTTTATTGTGAAGGATCTTTAGATTTATTTTACTAATTTTAAATATAATATAAAATTTAGCTTAAATGAAAATAACTTTTATTTAAAATTTTGAATAAAATGTGTTTTTACTGAATAGAAAAATAAAATTAATTATAGTTTGTAAATTATATGTGTGAATGAATTTTCAATAGTATTTCTTGCAGTTATTATCTATGCTGCTTACATAATTAAATATATTTATTTTTCCAATGCAATGCACATTTTTAATAGTAATGCATTATAGCCATATATTTTCTCTTATTGCTCCAAGAATATAAGCACAAATAAATTCATTAAAGCTTAGAAAAAATAATATATTATGGTATCTCAATATAATGATCAATTATAAATAAGCTTCACACAATACCTATGAAAGTTTATTACAACGAAAACATAGTTTATATTTTATTACAAATCAATAAAGTTTCATGCAATTAATAAAATATGAGAAATGATAAGATTTATTAAACATTACTTCTCCTTATAAAACATTACGATCCTCCAGATACTCCCTCAAGATAACTCGGAAAAAAAGGGAAGTAACTTCTGTTTTAGGGAGAATCAAGAAGCCTAGGAAAAAATGAGGGAATAGTCTGTAAGAAATAAGGTTATGGTTGAAGAGAAATGCCTTTGATCTGGAGAAGCGAGAAGTCCACTTTATATCGGACATGAAGGATGAGCATCGTTATTGAATGAACCGGAATGACTCCCCAATATTCCTTGGACAAGCCTACCACGCGATTCTCATTTCCTGGCCAGCATTTTCTTCTTGAAGGTCTAGGATTTGATCTGGTATATGATCTATTCAATGCCATATCAAAAGGAAATATATTAAATAAACAGTTTTGTTTTGAAAACATCTAGGCTTCAAATATCTATTATAAACATTTTGCATTAATTTAACCGATATAAATTTGGTGTGCGAATATTAAGGAAAAATTTAGATTGGAAAATCATTTTTAAGCAATTCTTAACTATTTTCTTAATTTAATTTATTTAATATAAGATTAGATATTCTTAACAGAAATGAGGTAAATAAAATCATTACTTAAATATAAATTGTCTCTAAAATATTTTTGTTTGTAATCCAATTTAAATGAATCGTAAATGTCACCCTTAATTGAAGATTTTGTAATAATATAATGTTGAAAATTAAATTGTCGACACAAATTACTTAAGTTTGTCATTTATATTCATGATACGAATCAGCCATTTTTTTACCCAAAGGGGTAATATGACTACAATCTACAGTTTTTAAAATGTATAGCAAGCTATTGCATAAATATCCATGCTGAGACTATTATAATGATGAATTGCTGAATCGAATACCAGAAAACAGTTATTGAAAGTCGTATTATAACTAAATATTACTTTAATTAGCCTAAAGACGGCATACAAAAAATTTATTAGTATTATAATTAACAAAATATGCATTTAAGTTCAAATAACTTTTAAGCTAAAGATTGTCGAGATAAATCCGTGGTACTTTTACATAAAGAATGAATAATTACATATGCCTTAAAACGTATAAAATGTAAGTGAGATTATGAAACCTGCAAGAAATGAAGTTGTATTTAATATAAAGAACAAGAATTATCTTTATTTATTTTAAATTTATATGCATTAATATTTAATTATATTATATTCTAATATTTTAGCTTACATCGATATTTCATAAATATATTAAATGATAACTCGAACAACTGCAGTGAAATTATTAAAGATAAAAGTGTAATTTTCCGCATTTGTAATTTCTCAAGGGAAATTAAAATGAATTATAAGCAATACAATATTAAATATTTATCTATGGGGAAATTTTTGAATTACTGCATGGAAGCTACAGTCATAAAATAACTGACTTTATTTACATCAATAACCATATGGTACATTTAAAATTTTGAGGCAAAACAAGTATTTTGAATTAAACTGCAAATATGTTTATGTACAAGAAATAGTATGATATTTATATTTAAGTAATATGGCTTTGATTTTGATTATTTGCTTCTCCATCCAAATATATCCGAATTAAAATAAATTAATATATAAATATTTATTAGTCTTAGATATTTCTTTCAAATTTATGGAAAAATAATGTAGAATATCGTTTTTCTATGAAGTCTTAATGCAAGATTTTATTTTTGCTTTATGTGTTTTAATTTTTAGCTTTTTATTATTTTCATCTTATTTAAATTTAAATAATCTAATTTCCCAAAGCATTTAATTCATAACTAAACCTAGAATTTTTCTTTTCAAATTTTATGATAAATAAATTTATATTCATAAAATGAGATTACATTTCCTAGCTTATTAACCCTAACATAAGATTTTTATTTCCTAACATATCTCTACATTATAAATGCAACAAAACAATTTGAATTTTAACTCAAATAAGTATTGAAAATAATATCGTGCTATAAAAATTATGCATAAATAATACAGTTTGTTGTCCGCGTATAAATTTCCCGTTTTGTAAGTCATCATTCATAATTTTTGAAATGCACATTAAAATTGAAATTTCATTTTATCTAAGTCAATGTGTAAACTATATAATATTTGCCATATTATTTGTTTTATGCATTTATATTAGCAATAAATGTATTATTAATATTGAATTAATTAAGCTACCGAAGTTTGCCTAAAAATACCTTATTTTTACTATTTTTTTTTAATTAGAGAAGTTTAGATCATCATGGGATTAATAAAAAATTGAAAATTCAAAAGAAAATGTAATAATTGAATTCATATAAAAATTATGAAAATTGAATTCATATGAACAAAAGAAAATATAATAATATTGATTTTTAGAAAGTGCATATCTTTTCAAACAACAATATAAATAAGCTAATTTTTTATTACTAAGCAATTTTTCCTTACTTACATATAATTTATCTAATCATTTTACATAAAATAATAAATATAGATACTTTAAAAGCTGGAGAGAAGACCAATTATTCATCCGATCTCAGGTGCAGCGAAACTTTTCCAGACCATTAACTTTCCCGGAATGACCACTTTCCTTAATATCACGTTAACTACACACATAAACTATCTCAATTTAAGTGATATCCAGGAAGGCAACAGGGCAGATATGAAAATTTTTGACTTGAATGATATGGTCGGTCTTCTCTTGATTGGTGTGATTAGGAAACCCGCTAATGACTATTATACGTAGAAAAGAAAAGAAAAAGAAATTTGTTTAGCATTTTTCACAATTTTTAATGGTGCTTCTACATACATTAAATAAATTTTTATTCATTTTTGTATTAGTAAATTAGTAATGTATTTTAATTAAAATTAATGGAATGTAACCTATATACCATTTCCAAAAAGTAATTTTCATGATTTTACAGAAAACAAAATCTTCTGTTCAATCATATTTTTCCACTTTATTCTGTCTTTCAATCAAAACTTTGTTTTCCCCTCTGAGGAAGAACAAAATTAACGATATATTTTCTTGAAATTTTACTAACAATTGTAGGACTAAAAAGGTTTAAAATATATGGATTTATTAAAAAATAATATGTTTTACTTCGTCTTAAAATAAACAGTAATTATAAACTTATTTTACTAGTGAAAATTCAGAAACAAGTACTTATATTAGTCCTCTTTATTTTTAGTATCAATCATTTCATAATTAATCAAAATTAGCAATACAATAAAACATATTAGCTGCGTAATGAATGGTACTTTTGTTTCTGCGCAGGTTTATATTTTATTTTATTGATATGCAAATTGCATTCAACAATAAAACAAAAACTTTTTATCAAAATAAATAAAATTTAATAGAAGACATATAATTTGTGCTATAACTCAAATACATGATGAAGGAAATATCATTTATTTACTTATGTACTAAAGAAGTCTTCCGTGACAAAACCACTGAGCGTTTTGACGTTAATAATTAATTTGTTAACACTAACGTAATTAGTTCAGCAAAGAAAATCCATCTCATTTTGAAGTTATATGAGTAAAATTATAAAGTTAATTTATTTCTTTAATAGATGTCAATAGAATCTCCTCATAAGATTTATCCTGCAATACTGTGAAACTGTGCAATACTGTGTGTTTCTGAAATACCAAGTAGTTTAAATGAAATGGGCCGAATGAGGTTCTGAATCATCAAAAGTTTTCAATGAATTATTTTTATTATTTTTTAATAGAATCATATGACTTTGAAACAATTAAGAAAAAAACCTATAAAGACAGAAATGACTTGTTCGCAACACACAATTTGAAATGATACATCATAAGTATGTTTCACTCAGTTTTCTCGCATTTAAAGTGTGACAATCATACTATCTCAGAATAAAGCTAGAATAAGACATTGGTCATTATTCCAGATATGATTCTGATTGTTTCTAAAAATCTCAGAATAACTTAATTAAGTTACAGCTTACATATTCTTCAAAATTTAAAAGACAGCATTTTCAAAGCATAAAAAGTATAAGCCTTCTTACAATCCATCAAGAGCGAAAAGATGCTACATTTTCCTTGTGAATCTGTGTTTGTTTTAACCATCATTAGACAAAGAATTTTGTTTATAAAATAAAATTGCCTGAAAGTCATTATTTGAATGATTCTAATGATATTCATATTTTTTTGTGTATTGTAATCCTTTAGGCGTAATTTCATCAGAAATTAAAAAATCAGAAACACCGGGAAATAGAAAAATTATTTGGCTGAAATTACCCAATCATACGTAATAAATATGCTTAAAATATAAACATTTAAATTATTGTTAAACAGTGGAGAGTATTATGGTTCTGTTTTCTGCATGCACGTCTGTCTGGTGGGTGCTTGGAAGTTTTCTGGGTTTCCTTCTTTGAGACATGTGGATATAGCTCACTATTAATGGAAAGTTATCCAGGAAGGCAATTTATTCTACAAATGCTAAAATGCTTTACAATGGCCTTAGGCTGTTAGATTGACCATTACGTGGTGTCAAGTTACTGTCTTTTATTGTATAGCACTGAAATAAATAAATTAATCAAAATTAACAAATATAAATAAATAAAAAGAGATTTTTTAAATAACATAAAAGTATAGGAAAGTCAAATTTGAATATACTTGCAGTTACAGATAAATGTAAACATAATTCATATTATCTTTCAATAAAAAATAGTTTTCTTAATAAACGTTTTGTAAGAATTGAAATAAGAAAACTAATAACGGTTAATAATAAAAATGTAAATGGAAATTAAAACATTAGGATTTTTAAACAAAAAAAATGTAAAGAAAATAAATTCCATTTAACACGTAAAAATTAGTAAGCGTAAACACAGAATTTCAATACGCAATTTGCGTTTTAAAGTAATCAATTAGACAATTATAACTAAATATTTTTCTTTTGGTTAATTATATATATCAAATATTTTATAATATTTAACAGTTCAAAAGTCTTAATATTCTTGATAATTCTGGAGCAACTGGAAGCCAGGGTACACATGAGAACGAAACCAGCCCGCCAAGAATTAAACTAAACAAAATTCCCTTTATGATAATTATGGTAAAAATTAACATCATGTTTTTAAACTAAAACATAATGGCATAATGTAATCAATAAACCACAATTAAGTAAAATTGAATTATCTTAAATGCCCATGTGTGACCGTGCCTTAAAAACTATGAAATAAGTATGTTAATAATTTTCTCCGTTGAGAGAAAATGGATGCAAAATATATTCAAATAATTTATCCTATTAGTACACATCCCTTGCAAAGAGATTTTAAAAAGCTAAAACAGCGTAAAACTCATGTATTTATAAAATAATATAGTTGAAAACTTCAAAGTATTAGCAAACAAACACAGTATATTTTCTGTCACAAAAATAAATATTTTTATTCGTTATTTTCTTCAACATATTTCTGCATTTAAAATACCAATAAATAAATGTTCTCTTTAGCACAAATGCAAGTAAGAAAGCTTGTTATAAAATTCACAAATGCCTAAAGATTCAAACACAAGAGAAAGCAAAGAATTGTTAGCCTAA
This sequence comes from Latrodectus hesperus, assembly GCA_037975125.1. Lineage (NCBI taxonomy): Eukaryota > Metazoa > Arthropoda > Arachnida > Araneae > Theridiidae > Latrodectus > Latrodectus hesperus. The sequence goes on along the minus strand of CM075853.1, from coordinate 55,361,815 downwards.
TATTTGGCATTCATGGCATTTTAGTCTAGAACTTTCAAATACATGAAATAATCTAATAAATTTTATTTGTACTTTATTGCCTACTATTAAAAAATCTTGTGAGAAAAATGTTTAATGCACACACACACAAGAATATTCAAGTTCTCAAGGAATATTGAAAATAGTATTACTTATTTAATTTTTTATGCCAAATTTGAATTAGTTATTCATATTATTGTTGTTTCTTCACAACAAAGAATTTTTAGGATGCATGTAATTCCTAAAATATATTATTACATTTTATTATCAAAACATTAAAATTAATATATATGTTTGATTAATTTGCATATTTTCTATAGCTTTCTTAATAACTAATTACTGAACTAATTTATTTAATGATTTATGAAAACAGCCAATCAAGGGATTTATATTTAGTATATCGGTATAGCACTATTTTAAAATCAGACCTTGCTAATACTTTTGCGAGAGCATTCCAAGCCTTATTGTTAATAACTATTATACTGTAATAAATACCTCCAACAAATTTAATAAATCTACTAGCTTATTAACTAGAATTTAACTATTATTAAATTGATATGGTAAAATAAATAAAATATACATTTTATTTCATTTATGCAAAATTTTCTATTCATTTAAAATCAATTAAAAGTTATTTACATTAACAAAATGGATTATATCAGGTAAATTAGAAAGTTCTTGTCACTTTCGCACTGCCATTGAATGAAGTGAGAATAAGTAGACAAACTACACTGTATAATGTGGTTGAGACGCCAGTCAGTTGAAATTAGGAATATCAATCATTTACTCGTATCTAATCAAAGTGCTTACAAGAAAATTAATACTAAATGGGAAATTTTAAATTTTGAAAAGTATTGAGAGAGAAAATTCATTTTCATTGTTAAAAATTGAATTCTTATTCGAACAAAAAAATGAACAAAATACTAATGATATTTTATTTTTGGACAAACTTAATCATAAATGTGTGTTAAAACTAACAGTTTTCTCAATAGTTATTAATAAGAACTATTTATTATTTTAATCTGTATTCTTCAATTTATTAACTATATGAATTTTCGGTTGTGAAAAATATACATCACTGTATATCTCTTCACTTACTTTTACTATATTTGGTATAAAAGTAAATTTATGAATTAAAACATCCCAAATTTTAATTCATTCTTCAAAATTTATTCCTAGCTTTATTCTCCAAAACTGGAAAACGGAATCGTCTATGTTTCAGATTTTGAAAATTCAAATAATTTCTATAACACGTGGTTAAATTATATTATGCTACCAATTATATAGAACGATTTTTAAGTCTCTTCAGCCCATAAAACAGCAATTTTATTGCAGTCTTTTCACTTTTGATTAAACAAAAAGGCATTCCATTGCTTTCACTGGAAATCTTGAATGAATCTTCTAAGAAACAGCAACAGCTTGCCGAGTCTAAAATTCACAATACTAATGCAGTATTTACTTCTTGCATTTTTCTTTCTTACCATTGGAGCGCAAACCATTTTTCATAGAAGAAAATCATCTTTTTTTTCTTCAATCGATGTGAGGTTGCACACCCTCTGCTTTTCTTAGTGCTGTCTAAATTTAAATCACGCGTATTTAATGGTTTCATCGCGTTCTTTATCGCAAGTAGGAAGTACGTCTTATCGATCTCAGATTCAAAAGTTCTCTTATTTTCTTTTAACTCAACGATTTTTCGTAAACTTTATAAAGTGCTTTATCGCTGATGTTTGACATTTCTCTACGGTCGCTATTGTCATAAGTCGAAAAGGGAACTCTTGTGTGAAAGAATTCAGCTTCTTTTCCTTTGCCGATGTATATTTTACTTACTTGTTTGGATTTAATTTTACCTTCTACTGAAAGTAATAATGTGTTTGGAGCATTTTTTTCCACATTCTATACTTTTATTTTAAATTTACTTTTTGCATATTTTGAATAAAATTTTTCATTTTATGATTGATTCATATCAATAATACGATTCTCATAAATTGATCTTCTAATACACAATGGCAGAAAATGAATTCATTATTTTTGGTTCAAAAGTTTATTCTAACAAAAGATAATATTCAATACATTATTCTTTTAATATTCAATTCTTCATTTTTGTTATTTAAAGATATAAATTTTTAAGAAGTATTAAAGAAATTTATACGTGCGATAAAAATATGTGACTTAAATTCTCATAAAATTCCTGCACTAGTTTTACCTAAAAAATTATAATAGAATTAACGTTACCCATCTTATATATACACTAACTACATGTAATGATTTAAATAAATTCAACAAAAAAATAATCAAAGAAATATTTTTATAGATTTATTAGTTAATTTATAGAATTTTATCATGATTGCATGACTTTAATTATATCAATATCTGAATTACATATTTTTAAATATTCATCAATGTCTTTATACATCTCTTGATGATTGTCATTACTCTTTAGTACATATATATTAAATATAAAACATAATACGGAAATTTCACACGTTGAGGATTCAATACAGGAAATGGAGATATTTGCTTTCAAAGGATGGCTTCCACGACGAGAAATCATTAAGTAAATGGAAAGGTATCTACGCGACTTCGTGTGTGGTTTTCTTATCTTTTCTAGCTGATGATTTTAAAAAAATGAAGTTAATGCTACCAAAAAGTCATTTGTCGTAGGCAATTTCTACGAGTAAATGACATGATAATATTTTATGGAACTCGAATTCTAAAGTAGTTTTTGTTCATTTTAGCCCTACAGAAATCTGTTAAGATGTTTAAAAATTCTAGCATGATACAACACCTTGTTACTCACTCAGAATGATTTCTTTATATAAATAAAAAATTATGTGTTGATGTTATTATTTAAAAACTTTAATAACCATTCTTGCTAACTATTTCATCAAATTTTAGTGTTGCCATATTCTCTCTCATAGTTTATGAATTCAGTGTTCAGTATAATCTTGATGACTTAACCCATAATGGTACTATTTTCAAACACATTTTTATTTAATCAAAGATAAGTGCGTTATTAGAGATTACACACTATATTTTATTACAGTTTAATGCTTATAAGTAGAATAAAAGATTAAACAGAGGTTTACATTTATAATCAATCTCTTAATTTTAATTGTGATTTAAAATAATTGATCTGTTGAATGTTAGAAAAAATTGTTAACAAAAACGTAATAGGTGAGAAATTCCAATCATCAATGACAAATTAGACTAATTGAAGAAGAAACAGATCAGTCAATATTTAGGTTTTTGATTCAATACAGAAGGACAGATTAGTTAAAGTTTATATTTTTAGCTACTGAAGAACAGATTAATTAATATTTATGCTTTTGATTCAGCAGCAGAAGAACAGGTTAGTTGAAGTTAATGTTTTTAGCTACAGAAGAACATTTCACTTAATATTTATGCTTTTAATTCAGTTACAGAAGAATAGATTAGTGAAATTATGTGTTAGTATAATTTACATATTTCAATTCAATTATATTTTTTAACAAGTAAGGATTTTTTTATTTGGTAAAAATTATTCACTTAGTAAATTTTTAAAATTAGCTAATTAGATAAAATATATCTTAATTTATTTATAATTCTATAGATTTTCCAAAAACAAGCATTTTTATAAATTAAAATTTCCTTGTCTAATAGGTTTATACATTCTAATAACTTATGAGCAATGTTATTCTTTTGAAGTCATCCAAAATCCCACTGCAAAGAAAGGAAAGTGCCATTTAGGATACAATATGCATCAAATTTTATTTCCTTCCACTTACTCTTGCCTCGACCCCTCTATTCAAACACAGAAGCCTTAGAGCGGAACTCCTATTTGTTCCCTAATTCCTGAAACCGATCAATAGTTACCCCCTATCTTTTGGGACCAGGAGACAAAGTTTGGCTGAAACCGCCTCTGATGATGTTTTATTTGTGGTATTTTAGGTTTCCGGGGTACACCCATGGGGGCAGACGCCCCCAAGTCGATTCGTTTTGAAAAACAATTCGTTTCGTCTTAAATTCTTCCTTTCCACATCTGCGTCTGATGACAAGAAAATGTCGGTTTGAGAACGAGTGTTAGATGCTGTTTGGATTTTGAAAATTATAAAAAGAATAAGCTTTCTTATTCTTTAGATCAGCATGGATTACTTATTTAACTAAAAGCACATATTCTTAATAAAAATTCTCAATTAATGCTATTGCATATTAAGTATAACAGCTTTGTAACACCTACTGAGATCTTGCAATATTTAAGACATTAAATAAACAATTCCTTAAAAATTATAAGCGGTAAGATAAATAAGTCAAATGAAATATTGCTTAAAAATTACGCAATACTCAGTTAATTTTTTGGCAAATAAATAAACCAAAAAAGCATTTCTATTTTAATTCAAAAGTAGAGATTTAGAAAAAGAATTTATAGTCTTGTTAAGATAAAATAAGAAACATTCAAATCAGAACCTTAATATCACGCGATTTTCACTTTTTGGGTCAATACATAGCATTAGAATAACCATATCTCAAAACGATTTAACTTTGAGAGCAATAATCAAAACTTTTAATAAAATATTCTGCATTCTGTAGTGCACATCAGTTAGAGTTTTTTACCATTTTAGTATAAAAATTCTTTCAAATCAATTATATAAAAGAGTTTTGTCAGTGTTTGATGCTACTTAAAATTTACTAATTTATTAAATACTTATCATGAATGTATTCTCCAAATAGCTTAAAATGCAAAATGTTACTCAATTCATTTTCAGATTAAAATAACGATATATTAATAATAGACTATATTATTGTTGTTATTTTCAATAATATTTAAATATTACTATTTTAATAATCAATAATATATATATACAAAATTTATTTCATAAAAGCAGTTTAAAAATTTTCATAATTCGAAAGTGTTACATTAAGTATTTAAATTCTTAAATAATTAAAAAACAATCCATGATATTTAATAGAGCATTTAATAGATTTTGTTAATCATTTTTTACAGAGTATCAACATTATTATGATTGAAATCTAAATGAAAATCTAAAGATTAGTTTCGCGCTTTTTTAATTTAATCAGCCTGCATTTATGTTTATAAACCATCAAAATATATTCAAGTCATTACATTTTTATATTAAGTTTCCCTCTTTTGTGAATTACTCTTACATAAATATCAAAATTCATCATATATCAATATAATACTATACACTTATAAGAAATACTTTCACTGAATAAAATCTTCATGAAATTAAACAAAGCAATGTGAGATATAAATTAAATTAATGCTTAATTAAGTTTGAAAAATTTAACATTAAAATTCTTTCAAAAATGAAAAATCGTGTAGATTTAATTTTATATATTTTTCCTTCTTGATAAAATTTAAAATGTGATACATTATTTTGTAACTGTAATTATAAAATTCTAAAATATATGATGATATGATATTTATTATTAAATGGTGGTGAAAAAATAAAAGGTTGCACAAAAGAAACGTTTTAAAAAAATGCAAACATTTTAAATAAATTCATTTATTTCTATATTCTCTTATTTGTTGTTTATTCTAAGGAATATTTTTAGGAAATATTAAACTGTTATAACACAGTCAATGAAAATTCTTGTTATCACACTTTTAAGTACAATATTTTATGGAGAGAAAACTATGTATATGTATTATATATATATATATATATATATATATATATATATATATATATATATATATATATGTATGTATATATATATATATATATATATATATATATATATATATATATATATATATATATATATATATATATATATATATATATATATATATATATATATATATATATATATATATATATGTATGTATATATATATATATATATATATATATATATATATATATATATATATATATCATATATGATTTTTAAATTAATTAAATATAAACATTATGGTATACAAATATTATTTTTTTTAAAAAATTTGCCCATAGTTTGGAAAAAGATCATATGCTTTAAAATTCATTCAACTGAAACAGTTATTTATACTAAATATGAATTTATGAGTAATTAATTTTGAAAATCCCTTTCGTGAAAAAAACACTACTTTAAAATTTTAAGTTCTAAAGCAGTACTTTTCTGCTTATCCCTATTGTATTAAATAATGTAAATTGTTTTAAGAAATTAAATGTGAAATTCTTTTATGAGATGAACGCCATACGATACTTCTTCAAAAAAAGAGTTTAATAATAATATTAAGACATTTAAGCATTTAAAAATGTAATCAAGGCACCGCTTCAGTAGTTTTAAATATTTGAACTCTTACACTTTTTACTTTTATGAAAATGAATATTTTGAAACTCTTATTTTCCAATATCCAAATTAACAATAGATCCATTAATATTATTTTAATGGAAACATACCATGAGATCTTCATAAAAAGGTTTTAATATTTTTATCCTTATTATAAAATTTTCCTTTCTCATACAAAAGAAAAATAAATACTGAAATAAGTTTAGTTTCAAATAAGCATCTGATCAAATTATCTAATATTTATCTTTAGCATTAATATAAAATTAGTATTATTAAACATTCATCTAGTTTGATGTGTGGATTTTTACAATGCAAATAAGTTACACAAATTTTATGTTATTATTTTGTTGTTTTATAATGCCCGGAGCCCACTAAGATTTCCACTTTTCAGCATTATAAGGGGCAGAAGGAAATAATGGGACTTTATATATAGTGGGGCTCACTGTATGTGACATGGTTGCTCCGATGTGGATAGGTCTTCACAATTTAAAATTTGGGATCAAACAGATGACCCCCATACTTGGCCTGCCGCTTCTAGAGGTTTCATTATACATGAGTACAATTTATTTTTCGTGCCCCTGAAACCTTTAGCGAACGCCATGAATCTTTGGTTGGATAAGGATTCGAACTCACTACCTTCTGATAACGGAAGCGAATAACCTGATCAACTATTGCACCACACCTATGATGCTTATTATTGTATAACTGTAATTGATTGTATTATATCTGATATTAATAAATTATAAAAAAACATCCCTGGTATTTGATCTCCAATTCATCAAACATTTTCAAGGGCAATTTCGTCAATGTGAGTATTATTTTTTCAGCTCATCATTATGGAATAGTGTTTCTATTCCACAAAAAAGAAATTAATTTTCTCATTAATTAATTTTCTATCGTTTTTGTGGAACTTCATTTATGAAGTAAAAAGCTCATATTAACATCTCCAGCCGAACTAAAAAATTTTCTATAGTTAAATATAATAAGCTTTTAGAAGAATTAAACAATATCGAATATGCTGGGTAATTTATTTTTAATGTACACTTAACGTGACTTGTAAACAAAATGTTCTGAATGCAATATCTTCCCAAAACAATAGATGTCCTATATACTAAAAGATGTTTAGTGAAAACAACGAGGGATACAGTAACCTCGAATTCTGCATATTTGACAAACTACGAACCGGGACAATCCCTCTTTCTCATATTTGCTCAAGGGACTACGTATTCAACAGTGCATCACATAATCACATTAACATTGATCTGTGTGTGCTGTGGAAGGGACCGAAAGCCCAAGCAAGAAAGGATAGTAGCAGTAGAAATGTATTTCTTTTTTTATTTCGATTCGTAGGAACTGAGTAAAAAGGCACGAAAGGGGAAAAAGCGAAAGAAACACTTTAACTTCCAGTTGATCTCCAGGGGTGTTTTAAATTGTGGCGGAAGAGGGGTGTTTGACGTTGATGGATGACAGACTAGGCTCGGACTCTGAGGTATGTACCCTCATCTCATGATCTCCTCGGTTTTCTCAGGAGATTTAGGAAACGATCAAGGAACTCTGATGTATTCTCTTGTTTTTTTTTCTTATTATCTTTGCTCCTAACATTTCTTTTTTACCTAGTCTAAAAGATATATCGTTATGTAGAGAAGGCTGAAGTGACTTTATAATAAAATCCTGCCTTATTGCTGACTTGATTGCAAGCTGCATAATTAGCTTGATTACCATCTGAAAAGAATCGCTGATGTTTTTATTTTAAAAGAAAAAGTAATTAATCCTTCGAAATAAATCCAAAGAAAATAAACGAACTTCCGGTGTACTTTATGTATGTATCAGGATAACGAATAATATCCAATAAAATTAATAATATAAAATTTAATTTTTAACGCAATTTCTGTGTTTAAAACATTTATTTAAATAAAGAATTAATTCATTTAAGTTATTTACTCAAAAAATAAATTTTTAGGATTTTTCAGAGAATTTATTTATATATAAAATGTATGAAACTTGTTGAAATCTTAAACATATTTTTCCATATCGAAAAAAATAAAATAACCATGCATAAAATCAGTAGTCATTTCTTACGTATTGAAAAAAATTATTGAGTAAATTCATGATAAAAAAGAATTTAAAAATTTATAATATAGAACTTATTAGAAAAATTAGGTTATGAAATTTGAAAATTCCAATGAGAACAAAAAAAATATTTTAACTCACAAAATGAAATAATTCAATGGTCATTAAATACAAATTTTATTTTTAATCACGCATCAAACTTCTTTCCATTTTCGCTTCATCTTTCGAAATAACTTCTCTTAGAATTTTCAATTAAAAACGAAACAATTCGTGAACATTATCTCCAACATCAAATATTCAGCAGCCGTTATCTTTTCTCCCATTCCTTCGTATAAATTGCTCCTCTCTCATTGTCAATCTCTCCTTACGCAAACACTCATTTAAAGCAACAGCTAATCATCGCGGGTTCATCTTAAAACTTTGCGCCTCTATCGTCCCCAAGTCAGACCGCATCCTCCTAGCAGACTGCCGAGAGAGAGAGGGAGGAGGTTAATGATAAGACCGATCGACATGTCGGAAGCCGGGTGGATAATTCTGGACGTCTTTCCGTGATACAATCGCCGAGTTATTTCCATCACCCTTCCTTTAAGTCATCTTTCCCGAGAAAAGCTGTCACTTATCTGTCACCGCAGAGATCGCCCTCACTGTAACCGCAGATTACCCTCATCCTCCCTGCCGAATTCTTCTGGAGGAACATAAAAAAAAGCAACTGTCTTTGCCTGGTGAAATACGTCAAAGTGATGGGACATTGGTTAGATTTTTTTCTCTAACGGTGTTTAATTGTTTGTTTGCTTTGATTCGCCTCCTACTTTTTTTTCTATGCCAGGGGCTACAAATCAGTAAAGATGGTGAATCGTGTTCCGGATGCTGTAATGATGTATTTATACCTCACGTTTCATTCTAGCGTTGCATTTATGATATGCTTTAGTTTATGTGTCTAAGCGACCTCCAAGAAGGAGTTTACCAAGGACTAGTGTTAAAGTTTCCTATGATAAAAATATTTATTCTAGAATATAAATATTCTTATTTCTAGAGTAAGGGTATATATATATATATATATATATATATATATATATATATATATATAGGAGCCCGGTGGCTTAGTGGCAGCGTTTCTTCCTCCCAAGACACAGGTCCGAGGTTCGGTCCTCGGACTGGGCAAGGTTGACTCAGCCTGTCATCCCTTCAGTGGGTCGATAAACTGAGCACCAAGCACGCTTGGAACTAAACACTGGGGGTCTTACGTTAGGCTAACCACTTAACTGGGACATAAGCTGCGCATACACACACACACACACATATATATATATATATATATATACATATATATATATATATATATATATATATATATATATATATATATATATATATATATATATATATATATATATATATATATATATATATATAGGTACATTAAAATATCATTAAAAATATATTTTTATGATATACAAAAGAATGCTTTAATATTTTATTTTATCTAAATGAAATTATGTTTTTCATGTTAATCATATTATTCTAAATTATAAAACTAAGAAGAAAACCAACTAAAATTATAAATTTAATTTCTTTAATTATATTAAAATTTTATTTATTATGATTTTAAATAAAGAATATTAATATAAATTTTCATCCTAAATTTTATGACAATTTTATTTTATATCAATGGATTTTTTTTAATATTTTTTATATAGATTCTGTCTCATTTATGTAATTGTTCTTAGTCAAATCAATTAATAAAAAATATATTAATAACACAAATGAACAAACAAATTAATTATATATATATATATATATGTGTGTGGGGGGAGGGGTTAAATAAATAAGTATTTATTCATTTAACTGTAAATTGATTTGATTTAATTTTTAACTATAAATATGCATCACTAAAATGCTAATAAAAGTTCCACAAGGTAAGAAACTCGAACTAATTTTTTAATAAGAACTTTTTAATGCATGTCTTTATTAATAGTTAAACAAAAATATTTAATTATTACAATATTTTTATATTATATCTTGAAGAATATCTTGATTCAATGACTCATGTCTCATTGGATTATCCATTATAATCAGATTATGGGATCTAATCATGAAAACGAAGCTTTTTTATGGCTTCTGCTTCAACAGTAATGTTTTTTTATGCGTTCCATAGGTGAATCTTAGTAACTGCTGCTTTAACTCTAACAGTGTTTATAAAATATTTTACAAATAAATGTATATTTATAAAGTAAATTTTTGCCTTACATTGTCGTCACAACAAAATAATTAATTTTAATCAACAATTTGTGAAAAAAGACATATATGTAACTTAACTTGAAATTTTTTTAAATTTAGTAAAATTTAAGTAAAAAGTAATGTTTTATTGATTTTATTTTATGACGAATATATTTTACATAAAATATACGATCTTATTTATATTTTAAAATAATATGTTGTTTTAAAAATGTTTACAAAATGAAATTCTTAAATAAATAGGACAGAACTTTTTGATACTTAAATAATATTAATTTAGCTGTAAATATAATTATATGGATTAAATTATAATAAGTAAAGACTATTTGATATGAAACTTGTATTTTTTTCTTGAAAACTAATTCGATATTTTTTATAATAATTAATATTTTAAAATCTTTTTGTAAAGTCAATAAATTGTATTTCAAGTCATTTTGTCTTTTAGAATTCTAAACACCCTTATTTTTTAAGTCGTTACCTTTACATGTTTGCTTATTATGCTCTTTATTGTCTCATAGATCACGTTTTGAAACCTTTAATATAAACTCACGTTTTTAAAATACGAAATTACTTCAGAATATTCAAAATAATGAAATAATTTATTTTGCTAATGAATTTAAATTGTTCGGGGAATATCAATAGGTTGAGGCAATCAATACATATTAGAGTTATTATATTGTCTTAATCTGTTGACGAGATTTTGACAAATAACCTGGCTAAAATTTTATTTAAAAATAGGTATAGAAGCCAGAACATTTATTTAAATATATTGAAACTAAATTGTGCTGTAAAAAGGTGTTTGTTTTTAAATTATATTTTTGATAAACCGGAAATATTTGTTTCTATAGTAAAATTTTTAGCTTACAAACTATTAATTCATATCAATCTTTAATTATTTTAAATCAACTTTTCTTAATTTCATTCCTAAATAATGTTTCATCAATATCAATGATCGTTATGTTTTTATGCTTTATTATAAATATTTTTAAAGTACACTTAAAAGCGAACAAAAATATAATATTCGCATGCTATTCAAAAAACAATTTTTTTTATCTTTTTTAAGTCCCCAACTTAAATCTCTAAGATACTTGTAGATTTCCGAAACCAAGTTTACTGAGAAGGAACATTTTCAAGAATCTATCCATTGATTTAACTGCCACTGTCACTTCAAATCTAGTTTAAGTAACATACTCACCATCCAAGGCAATCCCTCTTTATTCTGACGCCATTGCTCAAATGAGCCGAAACAGCGAAAGCACTTACTCAAAGGACAAGGTTTTATAATTCGATAATCCGTTTAGTATCCCCAGTGCTCTATAACAAACCGATTAACCACGACCTAATCCTCCACAAAGACATTTACACTCTGTTCTGTACATGAATATTCAAACGAGGCAGGGCAGACCATGGCTAGCATTTCGTGTCTGCTTTTATCTCCGCGGTAAATATTCATCATCATTGTTATTCTAATTCCGGGGAATGTGTGTTCAGCTCTTAAGGCCTTTAATTAGTTAAATGAATTGCAAGCCAAGTTCGTGGCCACCAACTCAGCCGGTGGATTCATTGAATGTATTTGGTTGCAGCTCTCCTTCACTCTCTCGCCGGAAAAGGACACATTACAGGAATAATGTCCGGGTGGCCGCAATTTCGGAGTTTCGGAAATGGGCCACTGGGCTATTCAACAACTGTATTTCATGAACGTGTCGTTAGAGTTGCAAGTTCCTGCCTCAAGTGCATGTTGACTTTACTGGAAGCGATTCAACACTGGAATTTTATTACATTGAGTGCTCATTCACAAAATTGTTACACATGAAAGAGTAATTTTCCAATATTGTTATTAACTTTCACACACATTATTAAAGTTTCATCTGCAAATTTTAGATAATAAAAGGCAACTCCTCTGGAAATTCTGGGAAACTCATTATCAGGAATGTCGTTTGCTGATAAACACTAGTATAAATATTTTAATTTCATAGATTATTAAAAGATTTATTATTATTTATTTATTTATTATATTTATGATTTTATGATTTATTTCTAATTATATTTATTATTTATATCAAATTATTGATTATGCTGAATATTGTTTTACTAATTGAACCGTAAGTAATCACATCTTTAAAGTGAACATTTTAAAAATGCCAGAATATAGATATTCAAGGCTCTTATTTGAAAAATTATAAAATATTATTTTTAATTTCATTAGCCTGAACTCATTTTAAAAAGTACTTTATACTTATGTCCTCACATTTCTTAAATTGAAATATTTTATTTAACAGTAAAAATTTCAAAAATAATTTCTCAGTATGTCTTTTTAAAGACAAAAGAATATTAATTTATCGAAGAATAGAATAAATTTTTAATATAAAATAATTAATAAGAATAATTATAGAATACATTTTTATCGAACCACTACCAGAGTTTCTGTCTAAAATACTACTTTCATGAAAATGGCAAATAATTCTTCTAATTATCACAAATAGGTAATTAAGGAGTATAAATTTAAATAAATATATCAACATCTGACATTTTTATTGCTTTCATAACGTATTCTATTTTCATAACGTATTATATTATTCATAACGTTCATAACGTATTCTAAAACTACAAATGAATTATTCATTACTAATTTTATGCAATACACATTTTCAAATCAATGTTTACAAGTAATTACTAATAACTATTTGTGTACTTTTCTATAATTAATAATATATTTTCATTTATAAATTATGTATATACACATAATAAATATGTATGTATATATACATGTACATATATTAGTATATGTGTGTGTATAAGAAAAGATATTTAAATTGGTATTATTTGACAAATTATGTAAATAGCAAATGAAATTATTTGTTAAATATACTTAAATTTTAGTGAATGTATCAAGTTAGCTTGATAAGAAACATTCATTTACTGATTTACTGACGATATTGAAAAATAATTTGGTATAAAAATTATATCTAAAATTTGAAAGACGAAACATTGCTTCCATTTTCATTAAATTTATTTATTAATAATGCACATTTCAGATTTAACATTAGAAAAATGAATGGATTGGTATTAATATCAAGGAAGCAGCATATTTCATCCGTTAAACGTACATAACATAATCAAATTTTAATATTTATCATATTTAATATATTTTCTTATCATTAGATTATGCTTCTCTTATAAATAATTGAATATATCAAAGTACTTCAAACTATTATAAATATTCATTTCTCCTAACATCAAGGATTTGTCATTAACTTCGAATCCAAAAATAATGCAAATAATGCTGCAGCATATTTCTCATTTAAGAATAATATTTTTTGTCTTAAAATGCTACAAAAAATATGTATAACAACACATTAAATATTATTTAATAAAGTAGTCGATAAAAATTGCATTTTAATTATATTTATAGAAGAATGCAGATTTCTTTAAATCTTTCCTATGCGTAATAAATATTCTTTATTCAGTGTCGCCAAAAATTTAAGCTATAGAATTTCTTAATAAAATATAACCTTGTATATCACATTTTTCTTTATAAATACGTTTGAGCTTAGTTGCTTAAACCGAGGTTTTTGTTTCTTTTTCCTTTAATTTCGACTTATACCGTATCAAACAAAAAAGTCTTACTGAAGAAAAGGATCAATAAAAAATCTAGCGATAGAAGAAAAAAGGTATATTACGTTAAAAGAAATCCCGCATTAAGAAGCCTGAAGTGACATGCCGGCAAGGATTTGCGAAAATACCTTGTATGCCTTATATCTTTAATGACAAGAAAAATATTGCTGGGACTAATAGGAAGGAGGAAAAATTGCTCGCAACTTAAATCCCAAATATCTTTTAGTGAGTTAAACGGGAAGATGGATTGCACCGGGAAAGCAGTAAATAATGAGAAGCAGATTCCAACCCTTTATTTCCCACAGCATTTATTCTCAAAAAAATTTTATTTGCATTGAAATAGTTTCTATAGTAGTAGAATTTCAAACATAATACTATGTATATAAATAAAAAGGAATACAAGAGTAGATATTCAAAAGTAATGTTACTAGGGAAAATAAAATAAACGGTTCTTTAAGAATATTTCTGGAAATCCTGAAAAGACTGTTATTTATTTTGTATTCTACTCATTTTGTAAGCAATTTTTTCAATATTAATAACTTTAAATTTGCTTAAGAATATCTCTACACTTATGACAGAAGTCAATATTTTATTTTTATAAATTTTCTCTATAAATCGTTATGCTATTCTGTTTTAGATCTTACCGCAAATTATTAACGCATTTTATCTTTACCAATAACCAAATTAATCTTTCAAATTAATAAATTATTGTTTTTATTAAATACTCAAAATAAAACTATAAAAACAAAAATAAAAATTTTTAAAGTGTGAAAAATTCAGGCTCTTTTAAAACAGAAAGTTTAAATGGAGTAAATAATTTTGATTGTTAACTTTTTTAATACTAATTCAGATCAATATTTTCCATGGTTATTTAATCTTTCAATATCTACTGATGGATACATATAAAAGAAAAAAGGATTTAAATACACTAAATCTTAAAACATGAATACAAATTAAAACAAAATATTTTTAAATAAAACTTTAAAAATCCATTTGAACAGTTTTTCATTCTTACCAAATAATATGTTCAAAAATCCACATATTTATTGATTCTGTTAAATATTTGTTGATGAGCAGCAGTAGTAAAACTGCTTACAATTTCATTCATCACAAACAGTAAAATGATGAAATATTGTTGCGAAAGTAATGTTACTAAATTTAATTGAAATTTTTTTTACAAGAAATCAATTTTTAAAATTTGGGTGATTTCTTTTGTTTTTTATTTCTTTCTCCTTCCTTGATTTAATTTCATGTTTCAAATACTCAACTTTGTTAAGGTCATGAACGAATTTAGAATAGTAAAACATTATAAAATCATTAAAATTGAAGTATTTTTACTAATTGCATTAATTAACTTTAAAAAATTCAAAAAATTGATAGTGTACTAGTATATAAAATCTTTGTTTCTTCAAAAATAATTATATAAAACTAGAAGTATTATTAGGCAGCGATATAAATATACCATTGAACTATTATATTTCATATTATAATTTTTCCTTCGTTCTCTTTAAATGTTAATTTTGTAATTTATATCAATTAAGAAATTTAGGTATATTAATGATAAAAGAACTGCATAATCAGACATATATATGCGTTTTATATCATGGTTTTAGTGAAAATTTTCCTTGAAGTTTCGTTTATATTTACCAAGAAATGAAGTTTAAACAATTTAACATAATTTATATTACATATTTCGTTTTCTTACCTGCTTGAAGTGCATTCAGGAAATATTCACTTTATATCAATTAAAAAACACTTGAATGTACTTGCCTGTATATTAAAAAAATTCACATAAAAAATGGCCAAATAAAAATAAAGAAATTCTCACTTCATAAATCTTATTTTATCCTAATCGATGTTGATTGATGAACGTTTCTACAGAAATACATTTTATGATACAAAAAGTCTCATACAGAGAATTCGCTATACAGAAATGCACAGAATTTATAATTCTGTGCATTCATTTTATTACAATTTCTGTATATTCAAATTATCTTAAGAAACATGTTTAAATAAAAACAGGGAAATATGATCAGCATTAAGTTTTAATTTTGAAATTCTATTAAAAAATAAGCATATTTGTTACTGTATTAAATTTAAAGAAGCTAAAAGTATTTTTTAAATCTTTTTTGTTTAATCCTTTAGGAGTTCGGAAGATCTAGAACTGAGTGAACACTTCTGACTTAGAATTTTTGATAAAAAGATTTATCAGCTGATTCTATCAGCATTCTTTCATGAATGTGATAAAACATGCAGCGGTGTCCAAATTTAGAGCGTTTATATCCCTACCCCTATTGTCCCTTTTACAACTCTCTCTTTTGCATAAACACATTTTTTTACCGATCTAAAACCACGCTGTCAGAAATCCCCAAAGTTCGGGATCGTTTCAAACTTTTACGACTTACCTGCGTTGCGGGAAGGAGAGAAAGGGTGTGAAGAATATTTTGATGGTATGCACACTCTCTTCTAAAATAAAAGAACGCATGTAAATCTCTCAAATTTTAGGATCCCTGAGTTCCCCATTATCTTTTTCGAAATATTTTGCAAGGAAAAAAATGAAGGGTATGGCATAAAAAAATTTGAGGTCGTGTAGCCCGAGAGTCGTTAATTTTGCCGATTTTACCTTTTGGCGAAATTCGATGGCGTAGCTTTCATAAAATCTATAAATAAGAGAAGTCCGTGTGACGGGTTTGCTCCTCGATAGCCTGTAAAACTGCCTTTCCCTCGACTCTGGGGAATATGTCAAGAAGCCATTGAAAAGACATTTTAGGGATCGTCTCCAAAGGTAGTATTTGCTGATGTTTCCGAATCTCCAAAATTATCTTTATTTCATACAAAATAAACATAAAAAATTTGTTTTAAAGTAACAAAACTACCATCGAAGTCAGATTTAAAATGAATTGTAGAGAAAAATGATATTTTAGCAGTTATTTTATCAAGAAATTAAAAACTAACAAAATCTAATTTCGTACATATTGTGTTGAATTTTAGGATATATATGTGTATATATATATATATGAGTGTGAATCATTTAAAACAGGTTTATGATCGATTTCAGTACATTAATTGTAATACTGAATTATATGTAAGTGAATTTACTGGCAAATATAGATTGAAACTATTTCTTTTCCAATGAAAATCTCCCATACTTAAAATAAAATAATTTAATTTGCGTAAAAATATAAAATCCCTTAATATTTTAATTTCGTTAAAAAAATGTAAGTATTGCTATAAAACAGCATGATATTAAACTTTCATACTGCCCAAATTTAATTGATAATTTAGATGAAATGAGATTAAACTTTTGTGCATACTTCCAAAAGAATAATTTGGTATGCCTATTTTCTTGTCCATTTTAAAATTTTTTCCTTATAACTTAAAATGCTGCAAGGTTAACTTCCTGTTTCGTTTCATTTAACCGATATTTTGCATAATAGTTGTTATGAATTTACTAAAACTAATATATTTAATTGTTTATTATTACGATGATTATAATTGTATAGGTATAAGTAATTAAACAATATGTAATGTTAAGATATTGTTAAATTGCTCTCTCTCTCTCTGCTACCTTCATTTTATTTTATTATTTTTAACTAAACACTAACAGAGGATATTAGTCATCTGATTGGAAAATAATGGATTGAATCCTTAGTTCAATCCCGATATCATTGTATTCGTAAAGTTATTGCATGTCTCATAACTTCTCAGACTGCATGTTTCTGGATCAGGTAACAAATTCCTAATTATTATTCTCGATGGTTATTCATGGTATTTCAAGTAATATATGATCACGTTAGTTTAGTTTACTCTGTAAAGAATCCACTATTATTATTTTATATAATATTTTCGTTTAAATGAGGTAGTTCTACTTAAATGCACAGAAAATATTGTGTGAGGATCAATCTAAATAAGTAATATGTATGGCATGGAATAATTGTAAAATTTCAAACGGTATTCAATTATGTTCAGTTTAAGAACAACTACCACAATTGGATCGCTGAAAAATTATAAAACGATTCTTTTAAAAAAATTCGTTGTTAGTTATTTTTAGAACAAAAGACACATTTATAGTTTAAATTTATCAATAATATATTATATGGTATAAATATCTTATTTAAGTTATAAAATAAACAGTTGAGTAATAGAAAACTTTGAATTGGAATAGCAATTAAACTCTCACTTCCAAAATTAATATAAATAATTCATATAAAACATAAGTAGATACTTAATCATAACAACTTATTTAGTAATAATATATTTTTAATATTTGCTTTCAATTTCTTAATCTGATTTTCTATGGTAATTTATTTAAATATTCCCCGTAATTTTAATTATTTTCATGAGATCCGTATTTAAAGACAAATAATTCAACCATTGTTTCAATAAGAAATTATAAGTGGTTCTGTGATTAAATATATGTATTTTTAGCTGATCAGATATCTGTACTTCTGTGCCAGATAATGTAATAATCGAAAGCCATCCACTCCAGAAAGTTTCTAATTGCGGCAAAGCTCCTTGGGGACTTTTTGACACAAAATCGAAATTTCAGCGTTATTCACCGACATTTTTCCTTGGGTTCTTTCCAAACGAACGCTTCCTGAAGAACCCCAGGAAAAATTATGTCTTCTCTATCTCAAAATAGAGGAAAGACTCTCATTCCCTGGCAATGACTTTGTTAGCAGCAAATTACGCTGTATAAGTTGTTGCTTCACGAATAATGTAATGTAACTAAAAGCTTTTATTTTCGTTCAGGTCTTTTGGATTTAATGAAGAAACATTACATACTTTTGTGTGTTTTGCGTTCTTTAGGAAAAAGTCATAATAAGAAAACATCATTAATTTATTTTCGTCTAATTTATGAAATAAGTCACTTACAGTAGAATTTTGTTTTAACAAAAAAATTCCATCTCAAAAAAATAACATGCTAACATTTCTTTTTCTTTTGCTTAATGGATGTTTGAATTTTTTTTAAATAAACTGAATTTTTTGCTTAAATGCCCCCATGTATTATATTCATTTGATAAATAATATTCTTATAAATGAACTATGTAATACTAATAATAAAATATAGGTTATAGACTCTTATAAAAGGAAACAGTTCTTAAAAATTATGGGAAGTTTTGACACAGTAATAAAGAAAAATATTTCAGAAAGAGAACAAAATTAGTTATAATATTTTTAATATTTTTAACTAATTTGACAAAAATGTAAAACTATTTTCTTCTACATTTATAAAAATTAAAACATTAACTAATGTCAGTATTTGTTAAAATGATTTCCTAGAGTCTGAAAATTTGGTTGACTATTATACTTAATTTTTTTTATTTTTATCATTTTATATCACATACATATTTTTATTAACATTATCTGCTACTATACTTTTTCTGATTCTAAAAGCTTTATTTCAAGTAACAAAGATTAAATGAACATTAAAATGATGAATTTTAGAATTCATCACTTTCCTAAAAATCAGACACATACTTTTTCAATTTTTTCTTTTAAAATTTTAAATGTTTCTGAGATTTCAAGCAATTTTGTACACATTTTTAAAAACATATTATAACATTATGATAAATTTTATTTGAGCTTGAATTTTAAAAGCTCACTTTCTAATTGGAATTTTAAATATATATAAACTTAATAATCAATTAAACTTATGTATTTAAAATTATCTCATTAATTTTCAAAATAATTTTGAATAATTCAAATTCCATATATTCTAAAAAATTCTGATTATATGTTATATTTGTTTTATTATTATAAATTACTTCATATTTTATAAGCATCTTCCTTGAAAATTCAATAAATGCGCGAATTATATATAAAATTTAAGTATTTTTTAAAATACCAATTTTATATATTCATGTTTTTTAAGTACTCTTAATAGATGCTTTTTTAAAACAGCAACCATGGTACCATTATTTATTTTCTGGGTAGGATTAGTATTTTTATATAAATTAAAATCGGATATACATACATGTTTATACATAAAGTTCTAATATTACAACATTTGCTTAAGATAAGTATTTTAATCATATAATATTAAAAGCCAAATTTATAACATTTTGTTTAATTTCTTGAATTTATCGTAACATCTGCGTAAAAACACTGAACAATTTTTCTTTATAAAAATGCATTTAAATAAAAGAAATTTTTAGTGTAAAACATTGTCCTTTTGATAGTTTAAACAGAGGGAAAACAACTTTTAAAAGGAAACAATTTTAATTCATTTAAACAATTCATATTATTTTCCACTGAAGCTAAAATTTCAAAAAAATGTAGAGTTAAAAAGGAGTTATAAGCTAGGAGTGCAATACAATAATAATTTCCGTGTTTATTATTTGCTGTACGCTTGACTTCGATTCTTTTGTTCAATTTGACTAAACAATGCATTTTACTATCGGTTCCTTTTTTACCGCTTATAATTTTAAAATGCATAATATTATTTTATCAATTTAATTAATTGATTTAGTTAATGAGCAAAGATGAGAAATATTTTTATGCTTTTGACTAATATCTAATCATTTCTATTTAAACACACACTTTATAAAATAAAAGATAATATTTTGGTCATCATTGTGCTACAATGTTAAATTTTCTGATTAATTATATCATCTTATTTTCTATAGAAATGAATCAAGAAATCGCGGCAAATAATTAACCAATAAATGCTGAAATATACAAACATTATTCATTTTTACAATTTACAATTTTATATTGCATGCAAATATTAAACGCAGGAAATTCTAAGTATTATCTGAACAATATTATAAGAAAGGAAATCAATGTAAGCTATTATAAAGCATAGGTAAAGTAAAGGAATAGACTAATTTATATTTCATTGATCTTCAAATCCTCTCCACTAATGTAAAATTTGACTTTATAATATTAACTATAAAACGTTTTCAAAAAAATGATCATTAAAAGATGTTACATTTTAATAAAATTTAAAAATATCAACACTAGACACATTATTATATACTTTCTAATTAGAAAACAGTAATAAATCGACAAATATATAAAACAAATGATACTGGGTGTAATCAATAAAAGCATAATGATACTCCAATTAATTGATAATAATATTTCTAGTTAGACGTCGAAAATTCTAGCGGAAACAAGACAAAATATTGGTTTATTGCTAATTCTTACTTGTCGCGGGAGAGAAGTTTGAAACAAAATAAGTATATTTTATCTTATAGCATGTATATTTGGATCACTATTTATTGCATTCTTACTTAATTTTTTTTTAAAAAATGGTTTTAACAAGTTAAATTGTAATAATAGAAATATGAATTTTCACTTTGAAATTTTTCCATCTGAAATTAATGTTTGTTCCTCAATATATAACAATGTTTTATACATAGTTATATACATACATATATACATATATATACACACACACACACACACACACAGATATATATATATATATATATATATATATATATATATATATATATATATATATATATATATATATATATATATATATATATATAAACAGTTATTTTTAAAATTAAACGTAATTGGATATTTCTGACATTTTACATATAAATAAGGCATTTAGTGAGTGTAAAGAGGAGCTTGGATCTAAATATTTTGTTAAATAGTACATGTACTGAATTTTATTGAAATATAAGTAATATATTAAAAAGAATATTAAAAAATAAAAATTTAACTAAGAAATATATGGAAATTAAAAACTAAGATAGTCATAATTCAAGATATTTATAAATATCAAATATAATATTAAAAATTGTATAATAATTTATATATAAAATTTTAGTTAAATAATTTCTTGTGAAGTGTTGAAGGATTTAATTCACTGGCAAATAAGAAGATAAACT
The DNA here is from genome assembly GCA_037975125.1 of Latrodectus hesperus. Taxonomy (NCBI): domain Eukaryota; kingdom Metazoa; phylum Arthropoda; class Arachnida; order Araneae; family Theridiidae; genus Latrodectus; species Latrodectus hesperus. Next base: position 55,339,752 of record CM075853.1, on the reverse strand, counting down.
TATTTCAAGAAATCATTGAAGACTCATAAATAAGTAATGTTTAATCATTGATCAAGATTTTAATGCAGAAAATATTGTACTAAGAAAAATATTAAACCATTTTACGGTTTAATTTAAAATAATCATAATTTTTGTATATAATTTGATTGTTTTCTTCTTTGAATAAAGTACAAATTCCTAAATACATCATAATAAGTTAAAGTATAAAGAAAAGGGTGTGGGACTTATATCTTAATTTCAAATTATTTTTCCAAATCTGAGTAGAAATTGGAAAACTAATTTAAAAAATTAAGAGTAAGATGCTTAACAAATTTTGAATGATATTCTGGTTATATTTCACTTGTGCTGTCCTGTGGAAAATGCTGAAATTAGCTTAGAATTTTTGATTAGCACATTTATTTAACTGAGAGGAGCAGATGCTTCCCTAAGGAGGAATACATTATCATTCTGAAGCAAGTAAGTACTGTGAGTCAAAATGGAAAGAAAAGAAGAGCAGCTGACAAAAAGAGTTCTTGTTTAGGTCAGTGGGTCGTGACCACTTGATTGGAATGGACAGGTGAGGTCGAGGCTAGATTTATTCGGAAACATTTGTGCTGAGTGGAGAAGATGACCACTTAAGCTTGCTATAGGACGTAAAAACAACGTTATTGATTAAATGAATCACCTGTACTTTTTCTTGCAATTTTCTGCTGTCAGTAAATTAAAAAAAACAGAAATGCTGGGATTTGTTTTATCTTATTGGTAAACCAAATTTTATGAAAGAAAAGAACTTTCAATTATTTTGAGCAATTTGTTTACTTTTCACAACTATATTTTCGCAAGAAATTATACAAATATTTAGCACAACAACTGTCAGTTAGTTTTATTTTTAAATTGTTTGCGAATTTGCGAAATTAATTATATATATATATATATATATATATATATATATATATATATATATATATATATATATATATATATATATATATATATATATATATATATATATAATTCATTTTTCCCCAAAAATGAAGTTGTAGGTTTAAATTAAAAAGAAATTGATTCCAGAGAATGATCCCAACATTACAATTTCGCTGAATCAAGTACGTAGTAGGACTCATTTTCGAAAAAAAACCCTATTTTGTATTTTATATTTAAAAAGATATTTTAATCTTATACATGTCAGGGACTGAAACTGTTGTGATCAATATTTTTTGTAAATTATTCCTTTCCAAACAATCAATCATTTATAAAATTACTTCGCATTCATAATTAATCAGAAAAGTTGCTAAAAATTTATTTAAAGGGCATTTACTCTAAATATATATTATATCGATTTTATTTTCTCCTTAAATTCCAAACAGCAAAACTGTTTCAAAGAATAATTGAAGAAAGTATGGATGCTAAATTAATATACCTTGGGATTTACAATTTCCAAATTTTTGCCTTTGGTGGGGATCATATAGTAGCAGGATATCATTTTATCTAAAGAATCCAAAAAGTTGCATCTTAACTTCTATAATCAAATATAATTTCATTCCAACGTTAATGATAAATTCAATTTGTAAGATACAAATATTAAATACATGCATAAAAAGGGAAAAACATTGTGTCAATTGGTTTAAATATTGATGAACTATTTTAATTTCCTCTAATTAGACACAAAAATTATGGGCAATATTTATGTGACAGATATTGCACACAATATATAAAAAAGGAACAAATTGTAAATAAAATATTTTTCATAAAACAGACATTTTTCATATTAGTTGTGGTTTTTCAAGAATTTTTGCTATTGAAACCTAACAATTAGAAGGAAAAACAACTTAAATATTAATAATTTATTTTAATGTTTTCTTATTCACGCTTTATATACCCTCTAAAAATAAAACAGGTGTTTCTTATGCTTTTTAGATTTTAGAGATGTATAAAAATTTAAAAAATAAATTGGAACGTAATAATAATAAAAGTTTAATTGGATCATTAAAGTAAGCCATAAACTGTAAAAAAATAAGAAAGAATATCTTATTTAATTATAATTAATTAAAATTATAATTAGTTTCATCCAAGTAGAAAGTTCATGGCATATTTTTCTGCTGTGACATTTTTAAAATAAATATTTGATTTTGTAAAATAAGAGCTTCTTCATCCATTATAAATCCAACAAAAAATTTATGGGAAACACAATAAATGACAGACTTTATTTTATTTGCCGATTCAATATATACCATTAGTTTTGAAATGATTCCAAAGATAAAATGTCTTACTAAAATGTAAAGTATAGAAGTTTATTTTAGCGATTGAAATGCATAGTTAGATTCCAGTAAATACATTACTTTTCTAATTAAAAAAATATTGGCATTGAATCTTTTCAAACATCTTGGTTGAAGGTGTGACTGATTTGATTCGCAATAACTTTAAATCGTTGAATTTTGTGATTCCATTAAATTTTTAATAAAAAGATGTTTTGTGTTATACATTTTATCTTTTTACTCAAACCATTTATAAGCCAATTCGATCAAAATTGCATTGAGTTTTTCAGTTCACGAAGTTAAATCACTTGAAGTCAAATTACGCATCAATATTTTTATGGTTGTTGTGCAAATATTATTTTGCAGTAAGCAACTGTATAAGAAGTCACACTTTTCTATGATTTGTAAAACATTCTTTTCATGTACTATTTATTTAACATTTTATTAATTTATGTCATGATCTTGAAAAAATATTCATAATTTATAGAAAGCTTCTGTGTTTATTTCTCATTTCCATTAAAACTTGGCAGTAAATATGCATTTTACAAATAATTGTATACTTCGCTAAGTTATTTTCTTTTAATGAATTTCAGTTTTTGTACATAGTTTCAAAATTCATTTATCTTGTAAGTCAACAATATTCTTTAATACATATTAAAAAAACTACAGCATGCATTAAAAGAATCAAAACTCTTCTTCCTCAAAAAATTAAAGAATTAAAGCGGTGTTAAGATGGTATATCTTTCACATTCCTTAATTAAATCTTACTTCCAAGAAGCCAATACCTCTTTTACTTTTTTCTAATACCATCTACTCACTAGTATTATACTTTCTTTTTGGCATCGTCTATTCTTCAGCTGAAAAAAGTCTTTCTAGAAATTGAAGCCAACGAGCACCTGTCTCTTCGCTATCCCCAGCAATTAGAGTGGCTAACACGACGAATATTTCATCTGCTCGGAACTAATCCTATTAGTTTAAATGCGAAGCAATTAAAACTGGAATAGCAAGATCGCAGAGTTGCAGGAGAAAGAGGACTCGTTCCGCTCTCATCTTACTTTCTTCAACAACATCCTTCAGCTGCAAAGTGGCTTGTATACGAAATTCCCACTGGGACTGTTTTTATTCCTCCCTACATCAGCATTTGATTGCTTAATATTAATTATGTTCGTCCCCTCCACGTGTCGAAAGGAAATGCTTAGAGAAGTTTAGGCCAAGATTAAGATGGCGAACGCCAGTAATAATCGAAATTGTGTATCTTTTAAGTTAATCCCCGCAGTGGATTGGTGCATTTTTTAATCAAACCCAATGGAAGGTAAAGTAAGCAATATATAGATCCAGTTAAGTAATGCTAAATGATTTAAATAAGTGTTCCTCCAGCAGTGATGAAGTAAAGAATACTTTTAGGGCAAACGAATTATTTTCTTTTCGAATCTATAACCAAGAAAGATTTTTTTCTTTAGTTAACGCAGAATTACAGTCAATAATTATGAAATGTTAGATGAGAATATTAAAGAAAACTTTCAAATTTAAAATCCATCCAAACTTTTCAATAAATAGAGGTTTTAAAAGGTTAAAATAGTAATTAATATAAGCTGATTTAAATAAGAGGTTTTAAAAAGCTCAGAAAAGTTATTAATGTAAGCAGATCATGGCAGGAGTGGACTGTAACTGTAAATATGTTATATATATTTTGTCTTTTTTAGTTATTCTTATGAATTATTATACAAATTCAAAGAGTTGATCATTTGAAATTACCTTAGTAGTTGCTTTATACACGCATTCCTATGGAAAAGCATTTCATTTTTAAGATATTATATTCTTATTCGCTTCATTTTCATATGTATAGTATCTAGTGCGTTTTACTCCATCATTTTTCTATTTTTTTATTCAATATTATTCATTGTCCAATAAAATGATGGCAAATAATTCAAAAATCACTAAGCATTAATCGGATTTTTAGTTTGTATTTTGAGGGATAATAAATACATTTCAATTTTATTTTTCAAGATTTTTGTAAGCTTGAGTATACTGTCCAAGTCATAAATGCAACTTTCATTCATTTTAATATAAATCTTCAACATTTCATACAATTTTATGTAAATAAGGCTATCAAAAATAATTCACCAACTTCATTCAAATTATTTTCTATTTTATATTTATAAATATTATGCTTAAACATTAACAACAAAATTCTTTTCACACTCTCCTTTCTCAATTTTATTCTTAGTGTCATAGAAAAATCAAAATATTAAACAGTCACAATAGAGATTCTTAAAGCTTCTCTTTTATAATATACTTAAATGAATGTACTTGTTAGTGTAAATATATGGTAAACAATAATAGTGTTTTGATAATTGAATAATTACAGGATATTACACAGTCTAGTTACAGTAATGTGACCACCTGTCAAAAGACAGAACAGCCATTTTTCGCACAGTTGATGCGGTGATACATATAAGAGGGGGGATAAAACATTTTTAAAGACATTGTCGCAGACACTGCTGACACCAGGTGGTCCTTTAGAATGTTTTCTACATGTACAAGAACAATAGTGCATCTCCAATAATAATTGGCAGAAATACAGTCAAACATAGTTGAGAAACTTTACAATAGGGACTCTTTTCATCAGTACATCATACAGTAGAATCATACAGTAGTAGAGTCAATTAAGTTCCTGAAGGTATTCACTGGTGTGTTGAGCCATGCCGACTCCAGTAGCATGGCCTGCTGTATTAGATTACGCGGATGAGAATCCATAACACGAACAATAAGACAGAGATGTTCCCACAGATTCTCGATTGCGTTTATGTTAGGAGAGTTTCCTGACCATGGAACATCAGTAAATTCATTTTGGTGCTCTTCAAATCAAGCACGTACACATCCAGCTATATGACATTTCGCATTGTCCTGCTGGTAGATGCCGTCATCCTGAAAAGAAACAATGTTCATACATAATAAGGGTCCGTAAGCATGGTCCGTAAGGACAGAAGCTTACTTGCATTAGTCCATCGTGCCTTTCATAATGATGAGTGAACCCAGAGAATACCAGGAAAACATTCCCCAGACTAAAATGTTAAAGTCCTGACAGTTTCGGCAATAATTTAAGGGTGTTTGCTTTCAGAGGTCCCTCTATCTGATGGAGTACAAAACGTGATTCATTGAAAAACGCTATTTGTTGCCACTCTTTGGAAATCCAGTTGCCGTACTCTAGTGACCATTCCAGCTTTCATCGCCAATGAACAGCGGTCAGTATAGGTACTTAATCCAAGCGTCTGCTTCGGAGGCCCAGACGCAGCAACGTTTGATGAACAGTAGTTTATCAGAAACCGTTGGTGTCTTTGTTCATCTAAGCGGCCAGTTGCTCAAAGGTAACACGCCTATTCATTTGAAAACACCTGCGCAGTCTTCACTCACCTCTGTCATCTGTTGCCTACATTTAACACGTCATTGATTTTAGACAGTCTCATTTTGCTATGCATGGTATACTTTTACTATAGCGGTACGTGAACAGTTCACAAATTTATCTGTGTTGGAAATACTTCCACCTTGGAATAAAAGCCAATAATCAATCCCTTTTGGACGTCAGATTAATCACTCCATTTCTGCATCACGCCAACGATTGCAATGTTTTTTGAAGTCCTCACAAAACCTTTATAAACGCCCAACTGCATAATACTGCAACCTGTATAATGCAGTTGTGACATCATTTAATAACCTTTTGTGAGTGCTTATTAAACGTCGACGTCGAAAGTACGTAGTGATCACATTAATGTGACTGGACTATTGGAATAGTATTAAAATTACTTTAATTAAATTTTCTTACATTATAAAATTTTCAAATTTTTTTAAGTATTTTCCTCTTTCTCAAGTAATTAAAACGATATTTATACAAATTTTAACACTGCATGTCATTTTAAAAATCAATATCGCTGTCTTACATGTCTTTCGGTTTAAAAAAACTGCTTTCAACAAGTTTCCAAATCAAGTTTAAGCTCCTATTTTTTCATTTCGCATTCAACTGGCTACAATTGATGTTCCTCCCATCTTCGGAGAAGACTTATTTGATTTTTTGTTATTATTTTGCTGGGAGTGCCTCAAGCGAAAGCAACTTTCTAAGCAGTGTAAATATGTTGCGCATCTCCATCGCTTCGTCTTCTTATTTGAAGGCGTTTGCTTGCATCAATCGGATGACTAGCAGTGAAAATTATAAGAGCAAAAAGAAATGTGTTAAACATTCATAGAATAAACAATCCTTGCTTTTAAAAGTTAAACAGTTTTTTTTTCATATTCTTTTTTTTAAAAATGCTTATAAATTGTATTGCATTCATCAAGCATTTAAGTGTACATACTCATTTGCTATGCACAAATATTCTTACAATGAACTAATCAAATAATTTATTTAACTATTTAAATTAATTCAAAATATTTTTTATATTGTAACTGTATACATTTAATAAAATAACATTTAAAATTGCTTTAGAAACATTTTAAATTGCATTAGAAACATTTTATTAAATATACAAAAGGTATTTTAATATAATTTATTAGAAAAGTAACTCATTGTTGTACCCTTTGACTAAAATAGCTGTCGAGAATAATTCATCATGAAATGAAATCTTTAGTGAAAATGGTACATTTTTATTATAGGACTAACTTAACAATATTAAATTGTAGTTAATTTTTATAAGTATATAAAATCATTCTTTAAAAATAAGTAAAGATATACAATTACTTTAAAAACGAAAAACGTGCAAGATAATTTTTTATTCAAAATAAAAAAATCAATATTTTGAGTCGGTTTTTCTATGTTTAAAGAATAAATGCACGGATTTAATTATGAGGGAAAATTCTAAAGAATTATAAAATGTAGAATGTTTAAATTGGAAAGAGTTCTATTAAACAAATTAAACTTCTATTAAAATTTAACTAAATTATCATACAATTTTTAGAAATATTCAGAAATATATCACAATTAGTATTAAACTCATTTCTATACACATGTATTTCTAATGCATCGCACTAAAAATCCTGCATTTTTTAGTTTTTAAAAGAAAACGCTTAAGACCTCTACATTCAAACTTCCAAAACATAATAAATTACCTTTAAGTTTCGCTCACTAAAAAGTACTTTTGTCATACTTTCTGTATTCAGATACAATATTTGTATACATTTGCAATTTAGTTCTTACTAGTGTTTTTCGAAACAATCATAATTTTTACTTTCTTGATCCCGTTTCTTTATGATTGTGGTTGTGTTTTAAACACAAAAATGGCTTCAAAACTTTAAAATATAAAATAAAACAATGTAATAAATAATTAAATAATATGGATCAGAAAATGATCAAATATATTTCAATAATTACATTACTCGGTTTCACCACTTTTAATTTTGATACGTTGGTTGAGTTTTATTTTTAATTTCAGGTTTTTTAATCTGCCTTTGCAATTTTTCTAAATTATCTAAAAAATCCGCGAAATTTTTAATATCAAGAAATAAAAACCAAGAACGCTCTTCTTGAATTTTACAGTTTTATATCTAATAATGCATATTTAACTAAACTTTTAGAATATTTTCAGCAATATTTTTAAGATATTATGTTTATTTTAAATATTCAAAGCAAAAAAAATCAAATAAGTTTTGTTGTATATTAACTTCTGTTTAGCATACATTATGTTAAATTCACTCTCAGTTCTTATTATAAATATTTGAAAGACTCATAGTATGTAAGACAAGATATTCTATAAATTTAATATCAGCTTAAAGTTCAAACTGATGAGCTTTGCTTATCCTGTAGTCAAGCTTCTTTTTAAACTTTATCAACAATTTTCTCAATTATTGAATAATAATTAGTTACTTTTTTCCATTTAAAATTGTTTCAAATTATTAATTAGTAACAGCATTTATTAAAGTATTCAATCATAAACTGAACTTTTATTTGCATTACTACAAATTCAAATTAACAAATAAATGTTTTGCTTTATTGTTCTACTTCTAATGACTAGAATAACAATCTGTGTAAGATAAATATTCATCTAAAAAAGGCATATAAATTTACAAAATGTTAGTGCGTGGCTAAATAACTAGTTTACTGATAAATAGTAACTTAATTTCTTCTTACATATAATAAGACATTTTAATAACTAAAGATCACATCTTAAGAAATAAATGCAAAAGAGGTGTACCTTTTTAAATAATCTCTTTACGGATGAAGATAAACCGCTTGAGATCACAAACTAGGTAATTACCCTTCAACCTTGAATGGGAAATACTCTCAACGAAATTAGGAAACTCGGCACACAACATCTTTGCTTTCTTTCGAATCATCAGTTGCGAAAGGGAACAACAGGAGGGTCCTTCCTTCAGCGAAAGTAAAATTTAATTTTCTAAGCCTTTGCATCCGTAATTTTGAGCAAAACGTTCTCCTGCCAGATTTTTAAGTGTAATGAGAAAATAATTCGAAACTCTGGTGAGTGTAAGACAACGCGATGAATTTAATGAAGGGGCACTCCACTTCACAATTAAAATTCCGTCCTCAACAAAAGAATGTCATCTGAATTATAGGTGTTATTTTAATTAATGATTGTATACTTCTGATGAGAAAAGATAATTGCTCCTTTAGGTAAAAACAATTTTATAAGGATTTCAGCTGCATTTATAAAGTTTCCATAATTTATGTTTTTCTTTCTTTTTAAAAAATACTGATATCAATTGCAGAAGTCATGGTAGATTTTAATAGAACAAGTATGACGATAACACATACGCGCAACTGTGTGTGTGTGTGTGTGTGTGTGTGTGTGTGTGTGTGTGTGTGTGTGTGTGTGTGTGTGTGTGTGTGTGTGTGTGTGTGTGTGTGTGTGTGTGTGTGTGTGTGTGTGTGTGTGTGTGTGTGTGTGTGTGTGTGTGTGTGTGTGTGTGTATGCACATATGCATGTATGTATGTATTCAAAATTATAAAAAACAATTGACTCCTTCATTAATCCTAAAATCTTTATATCATATTAAAGAATTATTTTTGCTTCATAAAAGAGGAAAATTTAAGTTGAAGCTATTCATATTTTAAAGAAATGACACAAATAAAAAAAATTATTTAGTTTTAGTTGTCCCGACACTATAATTAGTTTATCATTTTAATAATTAATTTCCTAATTATTTTCTTGCATAAATTCATTTTTCCCATCCTTAAGCACTTTTTAAGAATACTTATCTGTAAGATTTTTCTCTTATGTTTTAATGTACCAAAGAAATTTTGTCTCGGCATAACCATACAAATAGTTCTTTTTACCATTATAAAAAATTATAAATTATATAATTATCAAATTAATCATTGAAGAATGAGAGTATTTAATAAATAGGAATGAAATTTGCACGTAAAGATACTGCTTAAACCTATTCTACGAAACTAATTTTATAAAGTAACTAAAAAGAACAGAATACCAGTTGCATGTATGTACGTTTATTGAATTAGTTTAATGTAAAAGAACTTAAAAAATTTACATTCCCATCAACATATGAGAAACTGGAAAGAGATAATAAAAATAATTAAATACTTTTATTCTTATCAATAAGATCCGTAAATATCAAGAAAAATTATATCCAGAAAAAAAGGCCTAATAACAAGAAAGAAAAATTTAAATAAAACAGCAAATTATGATTTGCATTATCTTTTAATAATTTCACTATGGTAAATTATAAATAATTAGTGAAATTTCGATTAAAATTTCTATATCGTAAAAATAATTCAAAAATTGTTTTGAAAATTTTGCTACATAAATGTCATTAATGTAAAAATACTTGCTTTAAAATTTTAGTAAGATAAACATAATCTCGTTTAAAAAACATTCATGCTTCACCGGAGAAAATGCAAAATTATGAAATTATTTTAAATGAAATTAATACAAACCAGTATTAATCTGATGCTTGGAAAAATTACAAAAATGGTAAGAAAAAAATAGTAAATACCTTAAAGTATTATATTTATGTAAAATATTTATATAGTAAAACAAAATAAGTAAAATGTTATTACACTAACAAAACTGCGCAAATTGTGCACAAAATTGTATATTTTTTTCCAATTTATAAATGCACTTAAATTATCTTTATATGTATTACTTTTAGATATATCTGTGAAAAAAAACAAATCCCGTTGTTTTGATAAAAAATAATCTCTTCACTCTATTTTTGCCAAGAAATTTATTTCCTGGCAATTTATTATTGCTTTTAAAATTCCTATTAAGGCTTTGTTCATGAATAAGAAAACGTTTAATTATTTAATTTAATTGTATCTTTATCTAGATTTTCATTAAAATGCATTTAAATTTATCTCAAATGAAAGAACATTTTTAATTTTTCTTAAAGCGAAAAGGATTTTAATTTCATTTTATGTCTTAAGCATAAAATCACATTTAATTAAATTTGAGTTTAATGAATATTTGCATGTCATAAAAAATTTTCCTTACTAAGATAAGATAAGTACTTAATATTTGCTTTTGCACTTCTTAATGGTGTTAGATGCACAAATAAATTTATATTATATTCCACCTGCTTAGTTTCAACTGTGAAGGTTGTCGTAAAAAATTTTATGACATGAAAACAAGTTTTCCTTGCCTTATCAGCAAAAGTATTGTTTTGCATGATTCATAAAGTTTATCCTCTAAGGTCCAAACTGAACTAAAATTTAAAATCTCGTAAATTGGTAGCTACTGTTTCATAAAAGTTGATGCTTGAAAGAAATTACTAACCAATTCTAAAGTGCAGTTTTATGTGTTTCTCATGTGAGTAATATTTTGCTTTGTGTTTGGCACCGTTTTAGTACTTTAAGGCATTCATATAATTTAATGGCGACGATTAACTTTATTTTGATGGAAACTACAGTAAAGATTTATTTCCAAATTACACTAAAAACAAATTTCGTACAAAATTTGAAGTAAATATGTTGAAGAAATAATAATGTCTATTATATGCCTTATCTTACCATTTTTCTTAATAAATCTCATCAATTAAACTATCATTTTTAAAAATTACTAATCTTTTACAGTTTTTTCATGTTTTTGATTTTATTGATTTCATTCAGTAGACTGTATAACAATATTTTTTTCAGATATTGATGTATTTTGAAAAATGCTGATTTTAAAATTTCATTATTTTACAATCTTTATGATTATTAGCATTAAATTTTTTAGACAATTAAAAACCGTGAAGAGTAAACAATAGAAATTAGGATTTTTTTCCTAAGATTCAATGATAGAATAATTTAAGGAAAAGCAACTTAAACCACAAATTACTATTTAACACACAAACCAACATATGGCCCAATGTGATAGTAAGGTAAGATTTTTAAATCCATTAAATTGATTTTTAATGGCACTTAATGATTTTTTCACCCAAAAATAATTTTCAGAAATTTTCTAATTATTCACGTCAGTCCATCAATACTACCTTTGTGCTTCCTCCATGATCATTTGAAATAGATATTTGAGAGTTTTTCGAAACTCCTCTCATTAAATACATGAATCTCTGACAAATCCTTCCAAAAAATTAGTAGAGATTAGTAGCTGAAATGCTTTATAACATGTTCCAACAGTTTGGTTATCACTATACGAGATTAATAAAAAAGTTTTTTCTTACTTTCTATAGCTTTATAAAATGTATTAATATTATTCGCACCAACACACATTCTTCATTAAATTTTACATTATTATTTCTAATTTCGTATTTTAAAATGAATAGATTTTTATTTCTGTGCTCTAATGTGATTAACTTTTCTCAAAACGAAACCCATAAATACTCTTAACAAATTTGTCAGCGCCGACAACAATCTACAATTTCCTACATTGCACATTATTTTTTTGTTTTCCCACTGGATATGGCAGTTTTCTTCAATTTAATTTATGTATTTACTCAAAAGATATCAGGTTTACATAATAATTATCCTTTTCTTTTTTATATATCTTATTAATAACTTTATAGTCCATTTTTTTTTCTTTCATGATTTCTTAGTTCTATTTGAACTGTTTTCATCACTATAAAATATTTTTTGTTCCCAATTACTTGTAAATACCTTCATTATGTTTATAATTTACATTTTGAAACAATTTTATTAGAATATTTTTCTCTGAAGAATATTTTTCTAAATATTTTTATAATATTCCTAATTTTTTTCTTTACATTTTGTTACTTTTATTTATGAAACTTAATTATTATTCTTTAGAGTAAATATTTACAAATTTCCATATGTACTTAAGGTATTTTAATTTATTTGTATCTATTTGAAACTTAACCCAAACTATTGAAAATAAATAAGGAGTATTATCTTATTTTGCTTCTTTGAGTTATGAAATTTTTATAAACATGCGCTTAACCTATTGTGTTTTTGAGATTCACTGTTATCTTTGTGACTTATCTCATACGAAAAAAATAATCAAACTAAAATTAAATATACAATCGAATTATCATTTCTATTTTAAATTTTGTTTCAGATATCCAATATGCATCAAACATATGTTCGTTTCATAAAAAATAAAAATAACATTTTTAAATCTAATTTTTTAGACTAGCATTAAAATCCACATACTTCATAACAAAACGTTTTTATATGCATCTATATTATTTGCTTGAAGGAAAAAGTAACTGTGATTACGAAGATAAATGCTACAAATTAGTAATACAATTATTATAAATAAATTATAATATCATTATATTCTACAGTATTTTAAGGAAGTTTATTTTCTTGTTTTAAGAATATATTTAAATACATCTGATAAATGAGAAATATAAGAGTTTTTTATAGAACATCTATCAAAGCTTGGAACATGAGCAGTGTTTGTAAATAATTCAAAATCTGCATCATGACATGGTTATTAAAATCAATATCATCATTTATATATTTTTAATGACTATATTTCATTATTACAATTTGATTTCATTATCACTATTTTATTTCATGAAAATATTATTTTAAATTATTAAAATTATTATTAACTTAAATAAAAATTTTAATTAAAATTAATTAGTTAAAATTTAATTACAATTATTATTAAATATTAAAATATTATTTTAGTTAAAAATTAGAAAACGTATATTCTGTAAATAAATTGAACTGAAAATTCGGAAGCATAATATAAAAGCTGTTTATATAAAAATTGTTATCCTAGTGTTTGAATAATCATATATTTTATTGGGTTAATTTTTATTAGTAATTTAATTAAGTAATTTTTTAAAACCTGTTTTGTTCTGTGATGCACAGCAAACGTAAGATAGAACTTTCAAAAAAATTATTCTCGGGTTTAAATTATTCAAAACTCTCATACGGAATCTTATTTTATGTAAATTTCGATACATAAATGTAGAGAAAGAAAACAGTGATAAAGCCAAAAATGTTTTTATGTAATTTTTCATATATGCACATGAATGAGTTTTATGCTTATTGTTAGATAATCCTGATAGTCTTAATTTAATTAATAAATTTTTATTTAAATTACAAAATCTAAAAAAAAGAATTCTCAGAGAGTAATTTATTAAAATATAATACATGGGACTATATGTACCCATTTGAATGGCAACATTGTTTCACAGCATTCAAAAATAATATTTATTTGAAAATATATCATCATGACAGATGACTCGTAGAACTTGGTTTTTATGAAGTAATTTCATTACATTATAGATAACATAAGCCCAATGTATTGTTAATTATAAAAGCATTATTAGCTACATATTGCCAAATAATTTTAAAAATATCTCAATGGTTATACTAACGGCATATTGTAATAAATTGCAAATGTGTTTAGTAAAATAAGAAAATTTCATTAGCATTTCGCTAAAATAAATTTCTTACTGAATCAACGAGTATGACAAAGATTTTATAAGAATTATATTATTTAAAAAATAACCTTTTAATATTTGAGTTTGTATAGGAATTGACATTTGAGTTTGCAGAGGTATGTATTTAATTTGCATTAATTTGATTAATTAATTCCATTTTTATCATGGCATCAAAAACTAGACATTAAACTCTGATTAAAAGAAACGATTTTTGATAAAAATTTTATCAAAGAAATTGATGACATAATCCACTTATGTACAGAACTTTTTTAGAAATTAAAGAACCTAGCATGGTGCTTCACTAAGTCAAAGAAAGCAGCGTGTTTTCTATTGATTCAAAACGTATTTCACGTTTTCCTTGAACTGCCTGTCTGGAAACTTGAGTTTGTGATTAAATCCATTCTCTTCCCTTCGCTCAGAAAATCCACTATTCCTTCTTTACCCTTGATGCACAGGAGGCGGCAAAGAAAGAAAAATTACAGATCAATATCTTTAAGTAGATGTGCAACACACGACGATGTATGTGTGTGCGTGCATTTAATATCCATTTCTTACTCATGCATGTTGTTAAATCCGTACAGACAGTAAGATATATTCGGATATATTAATGGCTGATTTTTTAAATTTCATCGCTGCTTGACAGTTTCATGAATATTTTGATTAGAAGATTAAACAGAGAGCACTTTGTTTGTTTGAATTCATCCATTCTGTACACGCGGCTTCGCTTTTTTTTCAGTCTTTTTCCTGTTTCTAATTCTTCTTTTTTTCTTACTTCCTGCGAGAGACATTCTCTGCTTTCTTACTCTTTGGAATTTATGTTCAGATATATTTATTATTGGTTTTTTTCCCCATTTGTGCATTATTGTTTTCAGATCGTTGGAAATCTGGAGTTGTTGCAAAACTCAACATAAATCAAGTAGCAGCTCCCTTTTTTTCCGTTGTAATAAAAAATTGTTGAATCAATGATTTTGCGTTTCTTTTCACTATATCGAAATCACTAATCTTTTCAAAGGAACTAGCTCCTCTATAGTGGTTAACTATTTTATGATTTGTGCATTTGAATTATAATAATGATATTTTTTATTTTTACACTTTTCGCGATATTAGCTTCAACATTTAAATCTCAGTTATATTATTTGTTGGAAAATAATAATATTCCATAACTGTTATTATAAAGATGTTAAATATAACAGAATAAATAGCTTTATTACACTGCATATGATATTTTTAAATTACAGAAAATGTATCTTTAATACCTTTCCTGAAATTCTATAGATTATATGAATCTAATTAGGAGTTAAAATCCTAACGATTACGATAATACCACACAAATATGCAAGAGAAGAGAAGATTTTTAGAAAAAATTTTGTACTTTTATATATTAAAATTGTGTACTTAAAAATAATCATAAAGTTTTATTTAACTTTGTTATATAGTTATTTGACATAAAATAGTTAAACATAATGTTTTATTTTTAAATAGTTAATTTATATAAAAAATGTTAAATTTATTGCGTCGATTTAGAATTTATCTTTTAATTACATTAAAACATTACAATGGTTTTAAAACATTCCATACCAATTATTATAAAAATATAATGCAACATAAATAACTTATTAAAAATGCATTATCAATATTTTTATTTATAAAATATTTTCGCTATTATATCATTGGTACAGGTTCTATATTTAAAACGAATTACAGTAACTCACCTTATTAGTAACTTGTCGTTTGTATCATTTTTCTACATATTCTTTCCAAGAAGCAATTAACCAATGTATTTCTTTTAAAAATAATAGCTTTTTTCCTATTCACATTATGTGAATCCTTAAAATTGTAAGCTGTTACATTTCGAAAAAGAACATTTAACATTCTTTATATATTTTAATTCTACTGAAAAATGAATTGATTGTTTTAAGACAAATCTTCTTTACACCCAATTCAAATGATTTGCCATAGCAAAAATAAAACACTGTAATCTCATCAGAAACTTAATTTACTCCATTTTAATTCTCCTTATTTTTGTCTCGTTCATTTTTTCGTTATTAAAGAAAACACCGAAGCACAAACTTTCCATTTTCTTCACTGTTTTGCTTTCTTTCTTTAAAAGTAGCGCATACACTTTTTCACAAAGTTATTTCGTCCAAAAAGCTAATTAAGAGCCAACGAAAAGGCTGTTTATATATCTCCAAGGCATTATCGTTTCTTGATTTGAAACCTTTTGAAGTTTGAATATGCAGAAGAGAAATAGCTCTTTATAAAAGTAATTAGCAATTAAGAGAATGCCAAGTACAAGTGCATCATTAAAGTAATAGCTAGCTTTCCGAAAACATACATTTCTAGCATCCTTTTACACTCTGAAACAATAAGTTGTCTTTTCCATTCAAAGGTAAAGTTATTGCAAGGAGGATTTTTAGCATATCATTAAAAATTCTTTACAGACACATTCCTAAAATAGTATAAAATAAAGTAAAATCCTTACTTACATTATAAATGATTCATGACTAATATATATATATATATATATATATATATATATATATATATATATATATATATATATATATATATATGTATGTATAATATTCAGTATTATAACTCAGACATTACTTTAATTAGTAAAAATATTCAAAATTTAATTTTAGTTTCCTTTTTCTAGAAATTTCCTCAAATAATTTTATTGCATTGAATATAATGATAGTAATAAAATTATCTAAAACTCAATTTCTTCTAAAATATAGTAAATTAGGTAATTTTTCTTAATGTATTATCAAATACAAAAAGTCAATGTTTCGTTAACAATTAGAAGCGCCAGTAATATAAAATATATAATTTCTATATTTTTATGATAAATTATAGATGTTATAATTTTTCGTCATTATAAATATAAATTGCTTAACATTATATTTTACTACTTTCTTAAAAAGTCTTAACTGTAAAATTAAGAACAGGGTCATTTAGTTTAGTAAGATAATGAAATTCTAATTTATTTATTAGTTTCGTTTACTAAAATTATTTTGCAATATAAAAGTACCCAACTTATAAAGAAATCTTCATTTAATCTAAGATTTAAATCGGCTTTAATCTTTCTAAATATGCCATGAGATAACAGAAATAAAAACATTTGTTTTGAAAAATTATTATTATTTTTTAATGAGAAATTTTTTGATGAAACTTTTACACTATTCTATCAAAATAGGTATTGTATATATTTAAAATAGAATCAATAGTTTATATATTATTTTATAAAGGAATTATTAAATATTTAATTATATTCCTTCTTTCAAAATATAATCTGAATTTTCTAAAAATTTTAAAGGTTTGCAAATTATTCATAAATTAAAATGCAAATTTTACGTACTAAAATATTAACATTTTTATATGTTTACTATACTACAACAATAATTTATGTACAGTTTGATTTTTGAGTGATTAAATGGAATTAAAAATTTAAAAATACTTTTTATGTCAATATCAGACTGATCTTAAATTTTTTCTAGCATTTCATGTCAAAGTCTTTTAACATTTTATAATGAAACTTTCCATTATTTTAATAATTTTTCAATATTTTGCGTTAAGCATTTAACTTGTCTATAAGCATATAATATAAAGCGGGAATTTATAGATATGTAAGATTTCTGTGCATTTTTTCTAAATTGCAAAGTAATATTTCCTTTGAACAGAATTTTTCTTCATAGAATTTCATTTATAATTCATTTTTTAAAAAGTGTTTATTTAATGTTTTGTACCATGCTTTAAACTTAAAAATATAAATTTTCATCTATAAGAGGTCAACAAAATTTTAACTTTCAATTTACCATAAAAAATTAATAATAGATTTATAAAATTATTTTTTAAATTTCCCTGGGTTTGAGTCCCGGTTCTGGCATGGATGTACTTTCTCTCTTTATCTATCCTGTCTTTGTCCTTTCCTTGTATGAATGAGGTGTGAATGGTTGCCTACCCTATAAATGGGTACCTATGGCATGTGTGTAGAGCAAAGTCGTACATTCACCTACATGGTGCTCTGATTAAAAACGAAAGATGCTCCCAATCGACTTAATTCGCATAGCATAGCGAGCTTGGCTTGTCCAAGTGTCATTAGTAAACAACAACAACAAATTTCTTAAATTTACGCATTTGGAATTTCGGTATGAAATGAAAAGACAATTCCTACTGCTAATGAAAATTAAAACTTCAATTTTAAAACATTAATTAAAAATTAAATTTAATGTCTTTATGTTTATTATTATGTTATTTTGTTATCTTATTGAAAACAAATTTAATATATTTATAAAATTGTATTCCTGAAAGCATACGTAAGTTAATAACATAATGAAATTTAATCAATAGAAAAATATTTCCTCGAAAAAAGAATATTCTTTTTTCGAATCTTAGTAGTTTTCAATCATCGTTGAATTTTTACAAACAATTCAGTGTTACAAAATTCTTATCATTAATCTTAAAAAATCAGTTTTCAAATATCATAGTGAACTAAATTTTCTTGAATTATGAAATTTATAAAAATGTACTTGTCAATCAAAATGAAGTTTCTTCGTATTTATTTTAATAAAATGCCAAATTTTAAAGACTCAAAAATGTGTCTAGAGTAAAGGGATTTATATTTATAATTACCAGTACTCTTCAACCACGATAATTACATTTTACTATTTGATCTTTAGTATTCTTTGCCACTTAATTTTTCCAAGCTAATTTTAAATTTTTAAGTAACAAGAAAATTCGAAATACAACAATAATTACTTTTATCAAAAAATTTTATTGTATTAAAAATTTTAATAAAGTTTTCACTTTTCTGAATAAAACATTTTTTACAAATTTAGTATCAGTGAAAAAAAATGACAAATATTTTATACATGAAGTTTAGATTATTTTATATTGTAAATTATCTTTATTCTTTCAATGCAAATAAATATAATACTATAGGGAAACTCAATAAAAGTTAATGCTTTTTCTTATCACAATTATTTTAGTTATCTTTATCTTTATTTTAGTTGCTTTTTCTTATCACAATTATTTAAATTTTCTCATTAAAGTTATATTTTAGATATTATTCTTAAGTATTAAACTCTTTAGATTTTTTGTACAAGATAATTATTAAACCCCAGGTTTTTTTATTTAAAGTGAAAAAGATGTCTGAAATGCTTGAATATTTTAGTTTTCTGTAAATTTTTGTTAAAATAAATGATAAATAAATAATTAAAATATTACAACGCTTAAAATTACCAAAGAATCAATTTTAATAACTTCAACATAATTATTATGAATCTTTTATTAAAAATTTATTCAAAAACTTTAATGATTTCAGATGTTTAATTTACATTAACATTTGAACATTAAAGGTCATAAATTTTTCTTCGCCCTAATACGAACTTTTTTATAATTTATAACAATTTTTCATACAAAAAGGTAGAAAAATATTTGTCTTAAAAAATAATGACAAATAGTTAATACATATAGAAAGAGTTCTTCGGAATTTTATCCACAATTATAATTAAAATATTCATTATCTTATTTATTTTTAATTCACTAGTGATATAAGGAACTGTTAATAACAGGAAGAAATCTAAACCATTGAAGGCTGCTTAAAAAAGATAGATGTCGTTGAACACTCCGTATTTTATTCAAACGGCTGCAGAAGTTCGATGTAAGGTGAGCTTCATCTCCCACGCACACATTCCCACAGCAGGAAACAAAATGTGCATCAAAACGCTCACTTTAATGCCTCAGCAAACTCTCAGGCACCACTCAATAAAGCTCGATAAACCTGATTGGTTCAGAAGAAGTTAGCCGATTCGGAAAACGAGAAAATTCGGTCCCGTAACGAACCAGAGTTCTTATCTGCCAATCAGAATATCTCATTTTCGGAAACGACTTTCTCTCTCTATCTACCCCATTTCTCCCTTAACTGACCTCTTAAGCCCGGGCGCCCATAGTTCTCGAGCCCCATTGATCCTGAAGCTGCGCAGGATACCGCTTTCTATGTGTGTGTGTGTATGTACACACGTTTATGAAGGGAAAAAGGAACGAAACCGAGTCGAGGTGCTATCTTGGGGTATATACACACTTGATCTTAATGAATGATCTAAACCTACTCTACGTGACACAGCTTTTTCTTGCTTTTAATCAATGCCTCAGTTTCTGAGAGAAGAACCTTTGTTTCCATGTGAACTTGTGTTAGACATCTACAGGATATTCATTCATTCAAAATAGCTTTTAAAGTTATGAATCATCCAATTTGTTATGACATACTATGTGCAAAACACTCTAATACGATTAAAATTTCTATCACTGTAAAGACTGAAATTGCCACGATATTTTGATTAACATATAAAGGTCACTCAATATTTTCGACTATTATATTAGTCTCTGTTTACATGTTAATGTTTTTAAATTCACTAAAATGTTGCTAAATAATCCATAACACATTTTATTTACGTATTTTTAATCACATCACTTTAGACCAATTTAGATGTTTTTGAGAACATGTTTAATAAAATTATATTCAATTATACATTGAAAAAACAACTTTATTTCTTTAATTTTATGATATATACAATGATATTTTTCCTGCATATTCCACTAGTACATATTTCACATAAATTAGTTATTTTCATTAAAGTATTTCTACCAAAGATTGTTTTGAAAAATCTAAAGTTCATATCGGTTCATGCAACATTTCTCCATAAGCTGAATTGTATTAAGTAATGAATTATAAAAATACATATTTATCTAAAAATTTATTTATTCTATAGTATGTAAAAACTGCACATTAGACTGATTAAAAATATGTTTAATATAAAATATGTTTAATATAAAATATGTTTAATATAAAATATATGTAATTACAAATGATCCATGATATTGAATACTTTCCTTTTCTCAAACTGATATCAATAGATAAAATTTCAAAAGTATGGAAATGCACATTTATAACAAGTTAGCTTATAATCTCAATATAATGCACATTTATGCTATATTAACTTCCATATATCCATATTACTTATCTTCTTCATGATAATATCTAATAATAATAAATTAATCACAACTATAGTGAAGAAATTAATATAATTTTCTCTTTCTCACTAATGAGCGTTTAAATAATTTTCAAATATTCAGTTAAAAACCAATTTGAATCTCTAAAGAAATTTTAAAAAACTAATATGTTCAATAAACTCTTTTAGAAGAAAATAAATATCAAATTTGCTATCAGTTATGAATATTTTCAATTTTGGAGAACTATTAACTGTGTACATTGTTTAATATTTGCATACATTGCATAAGCTTTGTTATATTCAATACAATTTTTCATATATTAAGTCGGTATAATTCTAGATCAAATTTAGGAAAGGCTTTATTCATGAAAAGTTTCATATCAATATCTCTATTTAAAACATAAAATATAAAATATAAATAACTGCTTTATTTTTCTAGAACTATCTTTTTATTTAAGCGTGAATATTATTTCAATCAGAGTAATAAAACAAAAGAAATCTCATTTCTTCTTCATTTGATCAAGAGATACAAAACAGATTCTTTCTTTAAATAAGTTATCGCACAAAAACTAAATAATGCTTCTATTGAGGCAGACAGGGCCGTAGACACACTTGAAAGTACTTTTCTAGAGAACGGAAAATAATAACAAACATAAGCTTATGAAAATATACAAAGCCTGCTTTTAGTTGCCCAAGGGAATTTGTTACTTGAAAAAGCATAAAAATAGATGTCTCTTGTGTCCTCGTAGGCGAGATGGGTACAGAAAAAAATATAAAAACCGCGCCCGTCATGCAACTGAAACGTATTTCCTTTCCTTCATAAAAATATAAAAGAAACCTTAAAAGAATTGAGAAAACAAAAAGAAAACTTCCCTAGGGGGCATCCGTCACCAAAAAATATACTTCTGTTCTTCTATAGCTCTGATTGACACTTTTGTTCGCTGAAGTAAGTCCTCGACGTGGATTTTCATTTGTCTCAGTTTTCCTATCAATATCTGCTGAATTGATGGCCAAAACTATTTCTTTTCTTACCAAAAGTTAGATCGTATCTCCAGCTTTTTAAAATGTGGAAAGAATAAATTACAAAATCGCTCTAAGTCTTATACCCTAGAAAGAAATTCATCTTCTTAAAAATATGAATAAAATTTATTTCCAAGAACTTATGAATAAAATAAAATTTATTTCAAAGAATGCATGATATGACAAAAAAGGTAAGCGATTATTGTAATTTGGAAATATATAAATTGAAAGATCTTTAAGATGGCATTGAAGTTATGTCCATAGTAAAACATTTTTGATAATTTATAAGCACATTTTTGAAGGTTATAAATGTCACTATAGGCAGTTCAAAAATATGTACTCCTTATTTAAAATAAAATCCTAAAATGAATAATTTGTATATATTTTACGCATATTTCTCATTTGTAGACAAAATATCTTACTATAAATCAGTTTCAGATTAATGAAATTGAACTTCATTGTAAAAATGATATAATATATTTGTGCTTTTTATTCAAATATAAATTATTTTATAAAACAAACGTTGTAAAGAATTTTAGAATTTAAAATTGCCTTCATTTTTTGTAAAGTCCTAATAAAAGAAATCAACAAAAATGTAAATAATCATATCATTTTCCAAATAGAACATGGGATTATTTATATGTATGGATAAAAAATATTTACAGATCTAAAAAAAAGTTTCCTTTGGTAGAAATTTGAAAAAATTCAATGTGTGTTTTATTTTTTAAATCCCGTCAACAACCATAAACTATTTTGAAACAGTAAAAAAGTCTTATTTCTGCAAATTTCATTGACAGTAAAAAATTTTATTTGTTAAATGGAATAAGTTTTGAGCTAATGTAGAAATAAATATAAATTTTAAAAGTTTATATATATATATATATATATATATATATATATATATATATATATATATATATATATATATATATATATATATATATATATATATATATATATATATATATATATATATATATATATATATATATATATATATATATATATATATATATATATATATATATATATATATATATATATATATATATATATACAAGAGGATAATTTTGAAAAAGTTAATTTTCTCATTCTGCTGTCGCTTTGAAAAGAAGGATATCCGGGGGCTAATCCTGTCTTCAGAAACAAAATTTTAAAAAATCGAATGAAGACTGCTAAAAATAGGAATTATTTTCCGATATTCTATTTTCACTTTAGGGCACGACTTGCTTTAATATTACAGTTTTAGATACGAAATATAAAAGCATACAGATAAGTTGAAATCTTTCAAAACTTTCCAGCTAAACTGTATCAGATTAATATTTCTAATCAGACAATATTACCTTGCGTGTTAACTTTAATTGTTTATCTTGATTTCTATTCTACTCTTTAAATAGCACAATGAAACATTTGCTAGAGTTTGCCGAAACATTTTCCGGAACATTGCATGTTAAGAGTTAAATGAGTGAAAGTACTGATGATTAATTTAAAAATATAGTCTATTCATAGAATCTCGTATAATTATGCAAGGAAAAATTTTTAATTTCTTACATAGAAACATTAATTTTCAAACTTATTTTTGTTTTAATAGAATTTTATATTTTTATCTGTTATTCACAAGAAACTTTCGATATAAAGAAATTATGCATATTTTATATATTTATATATAAAAACGTACAATTTAACTGTTTTTGTAATTGTTAGAAATATTTAATTTTTAAACATTTTTCTAATGAATTTTAAAAATAGATATTTCTACATTATTTGGAAAACATATTTTGACTTACAAAGTTAATACAAAAGCTTTCAAAATGACAAAATTTTTGTTACTATTCTCCAACTACCGAATGAACAACCATAACCGTATATATTACTTTTAATAATTTACTTTTTTAGTTATAATCATTTATATCTGCTATACATCTTGAAAATATAAAATACTTCCAATTATACTTTTTGCTTTAGTAATATCACCTTACCAAAATCAACTTTTAATTCTGAAATGTTAATCTGAATTGCTTTTTCAAATTGTTTAACAAATACATAATTTCATGAAATAATATCATTGGATTAGACTTTCGTATTAATTTGTGTTTTAATTCTAGCTTATATTAAAGCTTTTCATTTATATAAAAAAAATTTCTATCATATTCTATATTCATGTCATAAGATAATAATTTCATGAAAAGTTCCGCAATATTTATATTATATTTTTGAAATAAGTCAATAACTGATTTCAGTAATTTCATATATTATATGGAATACTAAGGGCTGATGAAGCAAAATTTACTGATTTGCTACTTAATTATACATATATATATATAATACATTAAAACTATTGAACTACTGTAGTATACTCTTCGGAAATTCCGATTGTCATTAGAATTTCCAAGAATGATTAGGAAGCTGATTTTCAGACAAATCCGAAACATAGTTAAATGCCAGATATTCCATTTCACGCAGCTCATCCCAGATAGTTGCCTATTTAAGTACCATATTACAGATATAATTATGGTAAGTCTTGAAATTCATCCCACTAAAATCCCTCTGAACTTCTCCAATCAGTGGTAACCATTTTAATACAGGATGATAGTTTGTGATATTGAATAATATTCCCGGATTGCTTATTAAACTGAACTGCAAGCTTAGGCTCAATCGTGTATAATTTGGAATTTGATGAATAAGGCAATCCATATATATTGATCCTTAATTTCATTATAGTCACATGATTGTCTTTCCAAACATGACTTCAAACGGTTAATTTATGTCAACGACGAAGTAAACAGTTCTAACTTGTAGGAGTTGCATAGAATATTGATTAGATGCCCGTATTGTAGAATTCTAAACTTAAATCATTAAATTATGCAATAATGAATCAAGAATCTAGCTGTGTTTTCAGATATAAATTAAAAAATTAACAGAAATTATTTTTTTAGTTTATTACCTTGTAAATACTTTAAATTCTCACTTCAGTTGTTTATGAATATAATTTTAACATTTTTATCATACTTCGATAAAAGACTATTTATTAAAATCTTTAAATAAATGATTGTACAACGATATACTTTATTAATTATTTAAATTTAACCTGCACAAACTCTCAATCAACCAATTGAGAGTTTTGTGTAGGTGCAAGTTAAATTAAAGTAAATTAAAGTTAATAGTTATACAACTTTATCTAAGAATAAAGTTGTGTAACTATTTGCTTGAAACTTCTTAATGCTTTTCTATCAACAAATCTCAAATAATATTACTATGTTCTAAGTAAAGGTAGATTTAGTCTTTATTTAAATGATAAATTAATAAGTAACCTTAATAAAAAATATTCTCGGTATTTAAAATAAATCTATTTTAGGACTTTTTGCTCTCTAATTTTTTTATTAAATTACAACTAATATTCGAATCAAGCTCTATATCCGTATTGAAATAAAAAAGTCTGTTTATCATCTACATTTATCTCTTTCGAAAATTAGAAACTTTGTAGCATTTGAAAATTGAATCATGCTCTACTAAATTCGGAGCCATTGCATTTATTTTAAGAGATTATGGCAAAATCTAGCTTTATAACAATGCATAAAACCTATACATATTAATAGAATTTTGGTAAAACTATAATGGTATGGTTCTAATTAATTTGAAAAGTTGAGCAAAAAGATATACTTTATGTCCTTATCTTTTAATCATTAGGTGCATTAAGCATAGTTGTTGTTGTTGCTCCAGCATGCTTCCCTTTATCTAGTCCTGAGTTTACTCTACCACTTAAATAGAAGCATCCGGTGGGAAGCCTTGTGATTTTGAAGCAGGGACCAAGCAGAAGACCCCCAATACTAAACCTGCCACCTCCAGAGGTATCATTTCACTTGGTGGACATTGTGACCACGCCCAGTTTTAACGTGCCCTAGCTGGGCTTCGAACTCACTGCCTTCCGATAATGAAAACAACCCCCTAACCAACCAGAACACGTCTCTATATTACAACGAAAAAAGTCTTCTATTAGCAGAAATGACCTATATAACAAGTCTGGATGTTGATTTCAGTGTAGAGCACAAATTCTTGACTTCAGCATGATAGAACCAAGAAATACATAACACTCTCATTATATCATTTGTTGTATTATCATGCAAAACACCTATGTTAAATTATTCCTGTGAATATACCATGAGTTCTAAATGACATTTAAATCTAGTGGAGGCACCAGGCCAATCAAGCACTTTCATTTTATTTTTCATATAAAATTCTGATCCAAATTTGAATTGTGACCAAGTCATGTTGAAATGTTCCGTCAAATGTTTCAATGAATTGAATAATCCTACTGCGCAATATTTTTGTGTATTTGTCAGAATTCATCATGTCTTTAAAGAATAAAGCTTCCTGTGCAACTTGTTGTGAACAAACCCCAAAGCATCTTTTTAGAAGGGCATTTTACAGTCTGTTAAATATGATATGGTCGCAGAGCTCAATTCAATTTCACTAACTACACTTGATTTGTAACCCTGTACGAATAAATATATTTTCTGACAGAAAAATTATTTTCTTTAAGTCTATAACAGTTCTTGATCAGTATTTTTCATCCCGTGCTATGCGCCTTCGGTCTTGCTGTCAAGCGGTCAACTTCCAAATGACTTTACCATACAGTAGATTCAATTCAGCAACATAATCCAATAGATCTCTTTGAAGGTTTTGAGCTTTTCTTGGATTTATTTTATTTTTCTTTCCCTTTTGGAGGTGATGATCTGGAATCTCGAAATATTCTTAAATCTCTTGATTTCCCAACACTAACTGCCGTATCTCTCACAGTTTTAAAAATGTCTTCATCAAAAACGATTCCTTTTGAACACTTTGTCGAATTAACATACATCTTTTAGAACAAGAAAATTTAACAAGCCTTACATGGAATGCAAAATTATAACCATCAGCTGATACGCTGAATGACTCACAACTGAATTGCTGACACACTAAAACCAGTCAAGCAAATAAATTGTAGTCAATATCAATCTATCATACTAAGGTTATATCTATCTTTAGACAGATATAACCAATTTTAACAATTTCGGAACAGCACAAGTAATCATATACCATCTTAGACAAAAAACCAATTAATTTAAACAGTATAATACTTTTTAATCCGAATGAAATGAATATTTACGTACATATATATATATATATATATATATATATATATATATATATATATATATATATATATATATATATATATATATATATATATATATATATATATATATATAGAGAGAGAGAGAGAGAAAATTCTGGTGGTATATTTCGTTTAATTAACTTGAAATATCGACCCTTATTTTTTTAATTGCCTTTCCAGTAATAAATTATGCACAAGTATTTCTTTGAATAATATACATATTTCCCTTGAATGGTACCTACATATTTATATTTCTATCTAGATTAAAAACTACGTTTTGTTTTTGAGCTCTATAGCGTAGATCATGAGTGGATACTAACATCATTATAAAAATTCATTTTATTATTATTAACTTCTTTAGTATAAAAGAATATTTTAGGTGATTAATATTTGTCGAGCTTCTTAATTTGGAAACCTGAAAACATGGGATAAGCGCTATGGATTATGGAAAATGTTTGTATTAAAGATATGTTTCATCCTTTGTTGACAAACGCATTAATTCTTATCATCAAATATCACATCACAATTTTAACGGGATTTTTCTATTTGTATGTTACACTACGATTACTATTTTAATGGTTAAAAGTATGATTAAAATCATTGGCTGTTTAAGCAGTATGCATAAATTTATTTAATTTACTCTATCGAAGTTAATTCCAATAACATTCATTTCAAGTAATATATAATCGAATGCGCAGTCACTGATACACATGGTTCAGTAATATTTTCTAATTATTTATGATTTTATTTTGTGTTAAACTTTTGAATTAATAATAATTTGTTTTTATTTTTATACAATTTGATACTTGATTTCTCAGTGAAACTTTTCTTTTTCATGTATATTGTAACCATTAACTAGTACTTTACTTATTATTATTGTATACTTAATAAGAAAATATGTTTATGAGTATTTTCTACCAAGTAGATTTTTCGGAAATAATAGAATATACGTTTTATAATTTAAAAATGTAAAAAAAAATTCAATAAAATTTTTAATATATTACTATAATGTTTACTTTAATTTTGTATATCCATACCTTTTATTATTTATTTTTTAAATCAATCTATTGAAGATTTTACAATAAGTAATACAGATATAATTATCTCTACTATTATTCCATTAGAGAGGGAGCTCATTGCAAAATATTTTACTTAGAATATAATAAATCACTCATTATTATTTCTCAATTTACAAATTGTCAACAATATCTGATTTTCAGACATGTCAATACATAGTCCTTACGAGTTTAAAATTCATGCATTGAATTGCCACTTTTTGAGTATTATAAACCTTTTTCGGAAATAAAAGTAACGAAAAAGTCTAAGCTCTGTTCCCTGAAGAGTTTAAATTTTCATCATGGACAAAAGATCTTTATCTCGAGAAAAAATCGAAGCACGCGACTTCAGGCTAAGAAGAAGTTTTCTATCATTTTTTGTTCTTTTTGTTTCCTCTTTCACAACAACCCGTTCGATGCAAGAAATCAATAGGCGTTTAGTTAGCTATCTATTTTCACCTGTCAGGGAATGCGATGCTGCCGATTCAACACCGGTCCCTTACTTATTCTTTTTTCCCCTTCTTGCACTTGTTCCTATCGTTCTTTTTTTTTCTCTCGCTTTTCCTTGGCTTTATAGGGAAAGAATCTGTGTAAATCCCTACTCCCCAGTGTATACACACAAACGTCACTTGACAGCTCTTGAAAAAATGCCAGGCTCTAAATCTGTTTGTCTAGCAGTTGGCTTGCAACATTTGATCGAACATACGAAGAAAATAGAAGGTATCTGGTAGTATCAATAAAGAATGGTTACCAGCAATTCCCAATTTTCACGTGGAAAACAAAGCACTTTCGTTACGTTTATTGTATTTTTCTTTATTTCAACTTGTGAAGGTGCAGATACGCATAGTCACTGATTTCAATGGATTTCTAGATTTAAAAGACAATTCTAAATTACATAATGCACAATATTTTAGTTTCTCTAATATTAAAATCTCGTATATAGGAATATATGAGTTATGAAAAATGAGAGGTTTTGCTAGCTTGCCTAAGCAAATAACGCATGTGGCCTTCAGCATTTGGAAGCATACTGATCATTTCATCATGATTAAAACAAATTTTAAAAATAGTCTGCACTATATTTACAAGTATTATTTGGGTTTATTTAAATTTTGGCAATGGAATCTTTAAAAATGAATGATGCTTTATACCTTAACAGAAAAATGGATTACATTGTATAAAATCTTTATAAATTAAGGAAGAAATTATTCATAAACTGAAAATGCTTAGATATCTAATCTTAAAATAATTTTGAATTAAAAACAATTAATATATTTTTCTTACTTCGAGAAAGGTCCAAGAGCTAAGATATTTTTAATCTGTAGTAAATTAGATTGGTAGAATGTCGTCCGTTGGCTCAATAATATTACTGCATCAATCACAGCAAATATGAGCAAAGATGACATTACAATACCAATTATTGAACCAATATGGTTTATATTCATAATGATTCAATGGCCTAACCAGAAAAAATTATGCTATATGTGCTCGAAACAGCTTTTCCAATTTTTACTTTTTTCCAGTCGACAAAAACTTACTTTAATTAAATTAATCATATTTATATATTCATGTTCTAAATATTAAAAAATAGAAAAATATTACATTCAGTTTTTTACCTGTTAATAATTTCTATACCTTTTTATTTATCAATATAACTCCTGATCTAATCGATAACTTTTGTTAGATGACATTTTAGATTCTTTAATAGAAATAAAGTTCAGCTTTTAAAAATAACTGAAAGAAGAAATTTCATATTATTATACAAACCTACTGAACTCGCGTATTCTTTGATTTCGTAATCCTTTTGGATCCATATTGCTTTTTAATAATTAAGCATTTTAGTTTACGTTTTATAATATTTTTAAGTTAATGACAATTAACAATAATTGTTTATTTCCATTAAGTATTTAACTTATATTTATCAGGGTCCAATTCAATTACAACTGGTACGCTCATCAGTTGATTTTAAAGTTCCATAAAGTTCAGTTTCTAACGAATATTATTTAACAAATGAATTTGTGTTGTATTGTTAGAAATGCTTTTAACAAATATTTATGCTTTCTAATTCAAGATTTGTATTTCACATTAATTAACATTGAAGTACATTTTCAATAACAACAGAAATCAAGCGTTATTTTACAACAAATACTATGAAAAATAAATTTACTGTAATTTTTATAGATTATTTTTCAATTTATACCTTGTTCATTGCTTGAAAGTGAAAAATTTTAATTTGTAGAAATAACAATCATGTGTTCAGATTTTTCATATTTTAAATACTACAGTTAACTGAGAATAGGTAACTTTTTTCAAAATTTAATCAGGAGTAATTTCAGAAACAGTTGTCCCACGCTCTTTCCTAAAAAATCGCAATTGATGCAATGAATGGTCTTAATATACATGTAAATAAAATATCTTATAGACCAGACTTAATATACATGTAAATAAAATATCGTATTATTGAAGAGCATGTACGTTAGACACACAAGTGATTTCTATAATGCATTTCCACAGACAGAAATCTACCAGATTGAGATCAGGTGATCATGGTCTGGCAACCTTCATTGATCAATATCATGATTAAATGTTTGCAACAGAGATCATTTCACTGAAATAACTAATGTGTCATTGTGCTATCCTGAATAAAGTTTTTTTTTTTACATTTTTTACTTCTAAATGAAATGCCGATCGATGGCTGAGTGGTTAGCTTTCCTGATTCCTGAGCTGTGGGTCCCGGGTTAAAATCACGGTTCAGGCATAGATGTTACTTTCTTTCTCTGTTCTCTCTGCGTTTCTCTGTTCTTTCTTCTGTGATGTATGAATGTAGCCCACCCTATAAACGAGTTTCAGGTGGCAGGGCGCGGGCAGCGCTACTCGCATCCGTGACTTGGTTCACAGGTACCCGCTGAGTAGCGACAAATGTGTAGCAGTTTTTGGCCTTGTTGTGGCATTGGGTTAGTCACCCAAGTGCCCGTCATTGGGAAAAACTTCTAAATGAAATGCGAGTTCTTAAAGATTTCTTTTTATGCAAACTGAAAATCTTTACCCTTCTATATAATACATATTCACAGTTTTAAATATTTTTTGGCTCAGATTGTATAGGTCAGTGTGTGAGTGAATATATTTATCCATTTATGCATATTTAATTCTTGAAAATTCTATTTTCAAATAATAAATCTGAAATGTAACAAGCTTCATTTTTCTTAATTCCTGTTTAAATTTTAAAAAAATTTAATTTAAATTTTTAATTCTATAAATTTTAGAGCAAATCTTTTTCATTTTCAGAGCTGCGCAACGTCTGAACCTTTCTTCAAAGAAAAAACGTCGTCAACATCAACATCCAGATGCAGAACCGTTGCCATTCCTGACGAATTTTGCAGAAATTATACGTGTTTCACCTCCTCCTGCTCCACCAAGCTTACTACGCTCAGTCGGCAGGAAAGAAAGCTTCTCAATTGGAAAGGTGGGGTTATTTTTAAAAATCATTTCCTCCAATTAAGTAATTTTATTTTTAATGGATGTGTTGTCTTGAATTTTCTAAAACAATTAACCGTTAGAAATGAATTATAAAGGCTAAAGGGAAATGAACCTTAAAAATGCTTTGGAAATGGAGGTAAATGTATTTATTGTCGTTGCAATTCCTCAATTATGTACTGGATAAAATGTAAATATCAATAAAAGTAACTTTTAATAAAGAATAGAAAATTAAAATTTATGAACAATATAATTTATGCAATAATTTTTACTCAAAATATATTGGTATGAAAACATTTTTTGATATTTAGTTTAAAAGTACATTGATGGAAAGAAGGATTATTTTTTTTTAATTTTAAAAAATATAAATGAGTAATGACTAAAATTAATAACCGAATCCTTAACCCTATTCGAATATTTGGCTGATAATGCTTAAATGATCAGCTCTTCTTGAATTCAATCTAAATTCGTCGTTTCAACTCCCTACTAACTAGTAGTTCAATCTCTTTGAGTGAATGTTTCTAGTGATTTAAAATCAATTATCAACAGGAAAAATAATTGATTATACAATCTAAAATTGATTCCAAACCATAACTTAGTCGTCTTGTAATAAATGTGACAGTAGGGGGGCGAATGAATTCTTAACACCATACCCATAGTTTATGATTTTATCTTATAGCTCTACTAAACATATCACCCACACGTATGTCCCAGATAATAGGTTTTTCTGTTATTTCATTTTATAACACATTAATATTCAATATTGGATTTGAGTCTTAAATAACTAGATTTAAGGAAATTAACATTGTTTTAAATTATATTATTTGTTTTGAGCTTCTAACCGCTGTGCATTCACTTAGAGAAGAACCAGTAGTATTTTATAATAAATAAAATAAATGTACTTATTATTTTACTAATTTATTGTAATATAAATATTTAAATGTGCATTTTAAAAGAACTCTTATTACATTCTATATTTAATTTAAAATTAAATCTTCATAAAATTTTTACACGAAATAATAAAATTTTCTTTCTGAACAAGGATTTAATATTTTCCATTAACAGAATTTTCTACCCCAATCGACATACAATCCATTTTATAAAAAGCTTTGACAGTAAATACCTCATCTAATTTCTATTAATATTGAAGCTAAAGATATATAAAAAAGTGCATCCATACCCAAACTGGAATTCGAACCCAGGACCCAGTATATAGACTACTGCGTTTATTTAAAAACACTTGTAATATCATGAGAAATAAGTTTTAGTTTCATCAAAATAAATGGTAAGTTATAAATGTAGATCTATCGAATATTCTCCGATAATTTTCTTCACCAATTTCAATTTATTCTTGAAATTTCCTGGTTAATTAAATACCTGATGGAAAAATGAATTGTGAAAAATAACCTATTTAAAGCTGAATTCACATAGCCGAATGAGTGAAAATGTGTTATTTTTCAATGTCACATATAATATTTTGGGGTAAAATCACTTCATGAATGTACATTTTCAGCATTGTGAATGAATATTAGTTCTAGGCTGTGATAAATGAAATTTAGTTTAAAATAAATGTGTATAGTTAAGCTATAATACAGCGAATATACCCGGTGTACAGCATCAATATCATTGCACTTAGTACCTGCCTATCAAATAGTTAGGACAATCTCTTTTTACTCGTGTTTCTCGTACCAGTATCGAGAAAAGTCTAGGACATCAAGTCTTAATAGTATTTTTATTAAACAATTCAGACACATTGTAATATAGCTTAACTTACACTGGAGACTTGTAAAATCGCTCTAAAATAAACGCAATTCTAGTCATTTTAATTACAATTACTCGCTTTGAGTCATGCTCCAACGACAGAGAAACTCTTTAATATCCCAGTGGGAGCTCCATAAGAGGGTTTCATTAGCATCCATAAAGCTGAAATCCTTCCAAATCAGTGACTACATTTTATCGGAATCTTCTCTTTATATTCCTTTAGCCTCTTGTGATACAATTGATTTTAAAGTAATAATGTATTTGAGGGGAAGTAAAAGTTTTATTCGCATGTCAAATGATTAGCATCGATTTTTCTATTTATTCATTAATGAATAATCAGAGAATTGAATATAAGATATCACATTCTTTTCATTTTACTTTTTGTAATTATTTCGTCTTTCTTTTAGTATGCATATTAAATACAATCTGTTACTGGTACAGAATAAAGTAATATTATGCCTGTCTATATAGAATTTGATGATTATTATTTTGAATTAATAAATCAATATACATTATTTAAATTAATTACAAACATACTAATTAATAATAGAAACCTAAATGGTTTAACAAGCTTGTTTTGAAATTTATACTGCAATTTATAAAAATAAATCATATTAAACTGCTATAAATTTAATATTTTTTAACAAATCATTCTATGTAGTACAATTGATATTAATTTAAAACTCTTTTGGAAATAAGCTAATTTTAAATATATTTTTATAATTTTTAGATCATGCATTGTTATTTAAATAGTTTTTCTATACAAAAATCGTTCAAAGCATTTAACAATTTACTTGTTTTAATGGATAGATGACATTTTAAAATAAAACATACACATTTACCATTGCACTTAATAATAAAAATATAATCCTTAGTTTTAAAACCAAAAACTAAAGCATAAGGTGTAAAATAATGAAATAAATTATCTTGGTATTTCTCCTGTTAAGTAATATTATCATCGCCTAAAATATTACATTATACAATAAGCTGAAATGTAAATACAATAGTCATAATAATCATTACTTTAAATATTATAAAAATTATAAGCACATTACTATAAAAATTATAAGTATTTAAAATAAATATATGCTTTTTAAATTGAAAAACATCTGCTATAATTGAAACATTGTATTACCAATACAGAGGGAAACAATTTAAACGGAAATATTGTTTACATTGAAAAAAGCCAATTACTTATTGTTCGACTTAATGCGAACTAAAATAAATTAAACAAACGTTATTTAGGAAGCAATCACAAAACAAACTTTTAACAGTTGGGCGCGCAATTAAATATTCAAAGTTAATTGATCTTTTCGGAGTGTCGAACAGTTGGGTAAAAGCTTGGGTACACCGCGAGAAATTGGGATTCAGTTGATGGGGGTTCGGTCTCAATTCAAACCATTCCTCCAGCCGACGGCAAAATGCTTGTATAATTAATTTGTTGGCGGAATTAATCATGAGAAATGTACACTTTTGGGTTTTGCGAGAATCCTGGGAACAGCTTTTACGAAGGATTTTGTAATTATTTTTGCGAGAGAATGAAATTTGCTAATTAATAATGAACACAAATTGAAACTAACCGTCGCCTCTTCGGGAGGTTAAAATCTTGAAAATTTTATATCCTAATTGAGTTGAAAATTGAAGTGCACATTTTAAATCAGAACATCCGATATAAAGAAAATGAGAAACGATCTGAAATCCAAGTACTTAGACATTAGCTTGCGTAAATGGTACTCATTTTCTTAGTATCTAATGCTATAACATATATCTATATTATCGACAACTTAAAGAATAATAATAGAAACAAAATTCTTTAGAAGTAGAGAATTAATATTTATTGACTCGTTATTTAGTTAAAAGTTGCCTCATGGAATCGTGGAATATCTTTCGATAGTACTTACATTCTGATATCGATGTATAATCTTCAAACAAACAGGAAATATTGAGTTTTAATGAAAAAATTGTAGCATATTGTCCTTTTAGTAAGGTATGCTTCATTTTGAACATAAGTTTCTATACATGGTCAGGATATTTTTCATATTTATAATCTTATTGTATAGTTTTAAAGTTTTCAGAACTATGTAATTTACTCAAAAATTTATCATTAGTTTTCAACTTTTTACTCTATTTAAATACCTCGGGAGTTAAAAAAAAAACATTTTAATTTGATATGTAACGATTTGCAGGGACAGGTGCCGTATAATCCATGATTCCAAATTCTGAATTTTTTTGGAGATGAAGAAATGTTGCGAAGATGACGTATCGTAACGTGCGCGATGACATAAATACTAGGGTTACCAAAATAGAATTTTTTGCATAATTCTTATAAGTCTCCTTAAGTATGACGGAATGAAAACGAGATTGCCACATACATAAGAATATCTACCATAAAATCGCCAATATCAGAATTTGGCATCATGAATTATACGGCACCTGCGCCGATTTGCAATGTTTGCGTGAATTCAACCTCTAGAAATCAAAAAGAGTATATGTAAGTATATTATAACTATTCTGTTCCATTCTCAATACATATTAACTAGTCCTTCTCCTTGAACAAACAAATGATTATCATCCACAAGAATGATTTATACTGTACTCCAAGAGTTGGGAGCATAAGGCAAATTCTGGGAAACGTATTTAAATTTCACTGGTCTAAATTTTTTTTGTGATAGTTTGAAAAAATATACAAATAAAAAAACTATATTCCGTTAATTACCATATATTTTCAAACATATAAAATAATAATGCAGTAAAACACTTTTCAAACCCTTCAAGTAAAATGTTTAAACGCGTATAAAAATCTTTAAAATACAATTGTTTTAAAAGTTCATAACTTTATTTCTCTGCTTTAAAGAACACAGATAAATAATTTTTAACGACGAAACAATATCTGATACTAAACTTCGAAGCTTTCACAGAAAAAGAATGTATGAACCTATTATTAAGCTACATGAACCATTTTACAATCAGTTGCCTATCTTAAAGTCACTTTTATTACACATTTTATCCATGATATGTTCAAGTAAGATGAATTAAACAGCAACAATTCTTACCTATTAGATATTTTCTAATATAATTTATTTACTTAATCTAATCTGAAAACTTATTCGTATATAATGATATAAAATTTGAATCGTAAATTATAGTTTTCCTTTATTAATAATTTATTATTTTTAATGCATATACAACTGAAAATTTAACATATAAATCTCATTTTTTACGTATTATAGGAATAAAATTTTCAAGGAGTACTTATTAAAAATCTAAAAACATTTTGTACTCAAATAGCTGTCATTTAAATTTTCATAAGACCGGCAATAGTCAATAAATCAGTCATTAAAACTTTAGAGAAAAGAAAATCAATATCAAAACTGACGATTAAAAGGAAGCATGTAGTTAACCATGAAAATGCATTTACTATTATATTCGAATTTACGGTGTCAATGGCTCTCAAATGGGAGCATATTGTTAAAGCGATAATAATCGATGAACAAGCAGCTTGAATTATTTTTAAACCATTCCAACAAAAAGAAAAAAGACAATAAAGGAAAAAAAGAGACTAAATATAGTAGTTTTCCCTTTTATCTTGTTTGTGATACTTTTTAATTCATAAAACTAGTGAAATGATTTATCATGACAAATATATTCTCAATATCTTAGTTACAAATTTTTGTATACGTTGATCAACTTCCATGGCATTGTTAAAGAATTGAAGGTGACAAAAGGGCTTATATTAAGACTTCGTACTCTAAAACTTTCTTCCGATTTCAAAAAATGCATTCCTTTGAATGATTGTATATCAAATGAATGTGTATCTTGACAATATATTCCTAATTAAATATTATAATCTGAAGTAAATAAGTATTCCTAAGTCAATTCAAGGTTAAATACTCTATTAACTGTTGAAATTTTGTTGGCAAGGTCTAAAATAAGTTGATATTCTTATCGTTCGCAAAACAGTAATCAAGGTCATAGAATACTTTATTGTATATTAGAAAATAGAGAATTTAGATTGATATTGTAGAAAAATTTAAATATATATATATTTAATAATTTATTTACTTTTGAAAATATTTTAATTATAAGTTACATAAATTATGTGTTTTAAATTCTAGGTTGTACTTTAAATTCATGAACATATCAAAGCAAAAGCTTGATCATGATAAGTTTCGAATAATATTGCAAGAGTATATAACTATTATTCTGTGTTATATATATAAAAAAGAAGCTAATATTACAAAGATACTTTTAATATCTAAGACTTCCTTAATGAGAGTTAAGATACCGAAAGTGAAGTATTCAAATCACTTCGTGACAAAAATTGCAATTTTGATCCCTAAGGAATATAAACACGAAAAAGATGATTGGGGAAAGGGGAATATTGATTAATTACTCAACTGGTGGCAGGAGGGTGTATTTAATTACAACCTTCAGAAGATCAATTCCGGTGATATGTCATCAACTTCTGAAGGCATCAACTGATGACCGAGAAAATTGCTTGCAACCAATCTACCTAATAACACTTTCCATGCATTTTTAGAAACGAATTACCAAATTTACTAGCAACATCCAGTAGTCACTTAGTGAGGAAGGATGCTACTGTTTTCACAGCATAAGAAACGGTGTTGTTTAATTCAACATTAAACTTCCCATTAATAAATTTTAATATTTAAAACTTACCTCGATATTTTATTATTTATTCAAAAAAATTCAGTGAATGTGGGTAACAAATATTTATTAGAGAAAACGTTAATGAATTTTGCAAAATAGTTTTAAAAGTGACATATTTATACGAAAATTTAAACCGTGTAAGTTGTACAGGCTCAATAGTAAAGTAACAATGAATTTCACACAATGTAAAATTCATCTCTGGAATTACATATATTGTGTCGAATAAAAGCTAAGAGCAATTTTTTTTCTAGCTATGCGTTATTGATAGACATTATGGTTCTAATTACACCTCATTTTGGAAGACACATTAGTATCCATTGAGCAACATAAGTCAATTGTTACACTTCTGACTTCCGCACGCACGTTCTGTTGGGATGAGTGTTTAGGAGTTATCTACGTTTCACCTTTTGTGACAAATGAATATGGTTCATTATCGATGAAAAGTTCTTTTAAAAGAAAATTTATACAGAGGATATTAAAAGGCATTACAATAGTCACAAGCCATTAGGTCATCCAATTTGAGGCATCCATGGCAACATAATTTTTGCGTGAGTAGTTTTTCACATCTATTACAACAATGATGTGCATCTCCTATGTATAGCTAGCAGAAAATCTAATGGTTGTCTAATGTGTTGGTCAGCTTGATAACCAAGCCTTATTTACCTTAACTGAGCCTTCTAAGAGTGTGAGATGTTGGTATATGAAAGCCCAGTTAACAGTGCAGGAAAACATGTTGTGCGCATTGTGACAACTGCTTTGAAATCCATGATACGATCATTATTTTATAGAATTTTAGATTATTAATGCGCCATAAATGTGAATCTCACATCCCAACTGAAGGTTGAAAATTTGAACATATTCTTTAATGGAAATCTTCGTCACTTTTTACACTTATTTCTTATTATTTTATATTAAACACATTTCCTTATGTTTTGCGTGTTTACTATCACTCTAAAAATCATTTCTTATTATACACTGTTGAGATATTTGCCATCATCAAAGCGTCTCTAACATTTTATTTCTTCTGCAAGTTTGTAACCGCTACTCTGCACTTCATGTAATGTGTGTGTGAGAGAATGTCTGTTTGGATAAGTGTGACTGTTGTAATGATTTTTAGAAACTAAGTATGCCTTACAATCTTTGTTTAAATTTGAGAGGACATCATGTAATAGTCTACAGACATAAGTCACCAAACATACAATTTATTTTGTCGATCAACATTTTCTACCGTTTTTAATCCATAAAAGAGATTATTTTAACCAGTAGTTATATGAAGCATATGAAGGTTTTATATGAAGCATATCATTCTGTAATATATACCATGTTTGGGTGAGTCAAATAATTTTAATTTCAAGTATACATAAAAATAAAATTTTTATGACAATATAGAACTAGTATTTTTAAACATTCTCCTATTCGCCATCAAATTACATATTCAATTGTATACATACTTTGCAGGTCACTGAAACTGCTATATCAAAAATTATAAAATTTTATCTAGTCAATATGCAGTATAAATAAAGAAAATATGCTTATTACAGATAATTTATGGTACATTAAGTGAAACATTCAGTGCATGAACTTCCACCTTTCTTAACAACAGTGACTGTGATCCGGCTAATATTCGAAGCATGGGGGAAAATTTAGGCATTTCTTTCACATGACTTCAATTCTTCAACAGAATTCATCAGTTTCAGTGATTGAAAAGTAGTCGTGTCTTTGTTGCTCGTTCAAATATTCTTTATGAATCAGTTTTGGAAAACATACTGGCTAGTAAGATATTTGATTGTTTTTGCTTCGTGATAGGTCAGGAAACGTGGGATAGGGAAATCTTTTGCAAAAACAAATTAGGAAAACTAGTATAAAGAATAAACATGTAATTAAATACATTGAAGATATAACGATGACAGTACATATTGCGGTTGTATGAACAAAATATGTTCAGGATATATACATTATGTCACTCAACGGAATAAGGTCGAGTTTTGACTTTGTTACATAAATAAATGAAAACATGTTTCATTCTTCAGCGTACATCTTATTGAATAATTAATATGGATAATGTACTTATATAATATATACACTATACATAAGTATGCTCTTAATGAAACAGAACGCAAGATTATGTTGAAAAGAAGGGGCATTGCGATTCGCCTGTGTAGTATCACTCCTCGTTCTATTATAGGATCATTTAAAGTAACGTAAAATGCAAAGGTCACTTTATTGATATCGTTGATATAGCATAATTGTCGCTTAGTTAATGCAGGAATTTTCCTTGACACCTATACTAGGTTAACCTTACGACAGAGATACCAGGAAAGTAATCTTATTTGTCACTTCCTTCAACAATAGAAAAAGATCACTGAAATTTTCAAAAGTATTTAAGTCATCTTGGACTCATTAATTAAACATTCAGAAAACCCTAGCACACTAACAAATTATACAGTCATGTAAGGAAAAGCGTTTATACAATAATTGAATTTCAATCTGTCTTTCATTTATCTTGCGTGAAGTCGAAAATAAGCTTACCTTAGATATATAATGTTCATATACGATTTGCGAAGTAAAAGGCAAAACGTATTTCTTAATATTACACTTTAAATTACAAAAACATTTTATAGAATAACATTATAAGGGACTTGAATTCTTATGAAATTATTTTATTTCAATGAAAACGCATTTCAAACATAAAACTAGTTTATGGTAAAAATTTACCATATTTGAAATATTTTTGTAAGTATATTTACAAGCAACGATTGGGGGAACACAAGATGTTTTAAAATTTTTGGGGAATTCCGTATTTTGTCATTTATGTATGCAGTCATATGAATAAATTAACTCTCTGTCATTTTCATTTTGATTATCATTAAAATTATAGCCTCATGACTGAATTTCTTAGTTTGCTGAATTTGCTCAACTATCTTAATTTTCATCCCCTACGTTTTGATACAGAAGGACTTATGTTGCTTACGTTATATGACTATGTATATGGATTAAGGATATATATGACTTATGTTACGTATATATCATCTCATCTAATTCAACATTGTAAGGCAATGACTCAATTAAAAGGTATTTTAATGAATGAACATGCAGCTCGAAGATCATTTAAATATGATTAAGTAAATGTATGCTTGTAATAGATGAACTTTTGGAGTAGACTTAATTCTAAGATTTTTTTAGTAGGCTTAATTCTAAGATAAAATCGGAAATCAAAAATACCATAATTTTATAATAATAATTTAGCAGTTTAGAGTTTCTATCTAGTACTATGAATAAATTAGCATAGAATATTATATTTATTAACATTCTAACTGTACCTCACAAACGGAGATATTCCTTAAACTACAAAAAAAAAAAAAAGAATTAAGAGCGCGAAAAGTAAGCGAATTGCATTTTTAAATGTAATATACTTCATTATGGCAATAGAAACGTAGCCGTCAAGAGCATTTAAATTCTAGTTCAATGTGACAGAATTCAAATGAAAAAATATTCATAGATTTAATCAAAAAAACTAGAAAAAAAGTAAAATGTATTGCTCTGATACTTTCCAGTTCTGTTCATGAAAATAAAAGCAAAAATATTCTTTTCAAATATTTCACAGAGGGACAAATTTGATTACTGTACATATTCTTTCCGGCGCTTACTGATGTGGAATTCAATCATCTTCAGCGATAATAACATCAGAACCAAGCTATGTAGGGTCGAGCAGTCAGCCTTAACTCTATTTTTATTTAATCTCATATGTATCTTACTCGTCGGTTGCAAATCTTGTCACGTTGGTGCCTGTTTGATGACTAAGGGGAAAAAAAGGATTCATTCGCTGAATAAGGGGTGGACGAAGGAATGAATGAAAGAAGTGTTGTGGCACAGAAGGTCAGTCAAAACCGAAATGAAAAGGGTGGTCCTACAAGAAGAAAGTTAAGAAAAAAGGGGGAAGATTCTGAATGTTCAACGAAGGGAGTGTATTAGTTGCCTAACAACTGGTAGAGCTTCATGTAATTCAAAACCCCCACGTGACCTCAGCAGAGTAGGGCAGTGTCTTGAATCCGAACCGAATCTGATCGAGATATCGAACGCGTTTAGGGGGAAGGATATGGGTATCTAGGAGGTATGGGGGTGGGAGAAAGTTGCAAACGTGATGGAGAAGAACAATGAGTATTGCCAGAATTTTTATTTGGAATTTCCTAGTTTTCATCGAGATTTTTTTTCTTTTCTTGTTTTTCTCGAAGTGTGATGTTTATATTCCTTACTCTTAAATTCAATGCAATGAAGGAGAGCGTCGTGAATTTAAAACACCCTTTTTTTATCATTGAGTTTTCGGTG
Organism: Latrodectus hesperus; assembly: GCA_037975125.1. Taxonomy (NCBI): domain Eukaryota; kingdom Metazoa; phylum Arthropoda; class Arachnida; order Araneae; family Theridiidae; genus Latrodectus; species Latrodectus hesperus. Next base: position 55,297,226 of record CM075853.1, on the reverse strand, counting down.
GGGTGAAAATGTTGACTTCCTTTTTATTCCCGATGTCCGCTGATTTGAGTAGTTGAACCAGTCGGCGCAAAGTGTAAAATTTTATGTCTTTCTTTATCTTTGATTTTTCTTTCTCTGCTTCGTGTCATAGAATATTAATTAAGTAAGAATAGTTACGGACGAATGAATGGAGATCTGTTTTTCTTACAACTAATTTTCCAAAAGCCTTATCAAAGTATGGTTGAAGGAAAAGAAAGTCAATCTTAGTAAAAACATCTAGTGACTACTAATGCTTTTGGTAACGATTTTCAGTTCTCATTTATCAGTTAAATTCTTGAATGAACAAGTGAGAATAAAATGTGTTGTTAAAAATATTTTTGCATTAAAATAATTAAAAATACATTTTAAAAAATGGAATTTTACACTAAAATCTTTATAATACTAATCTTAAACAATATAAAAGATGACATTGATATGCAAACATATATAGTTTCTCTTGCATCTCCAGTAAAATTAACTCATTTATTTGAAATTATTAACTTAATCTAGCTTAAAGATTTAATTGAAATGTGATAATGTAAAATACTGCTATGCAGTATAAAAAAGTTACAGAAATTTTCAAAACGTAAAAAAAATTACTTCGGCAACATCAATTAGACACAAAAAATTTAAAGTCATTTAATTAAATGCAAAACATTTTTAACTTCTTTATTAAAAATATAAACACTAGGCCTACAAATAACACTATGTACATAGAATTATCTGTTTGGTTATAAATAGCTGCCTAGCAAAAAATATGGTAACAAGTTTATGATAAATGAATTGCTGATTTTTATTCGAAAAGTCTCCGTAGGATAAATAATAAAATGAAAATTACTAGAGTAGTTGTTAATATATGCTTCATTTCCTACTGTTTCTTCATAATTATTTTTACGAAACTGTTTTATGGGATGAAACATTGAATGATTTAAAGTAAAATTTCCAAAGCAAATATGGATTTTTTGGATTAAAATTAAATTCCTTTGAGAAAATGTTTTAAATAATCTAATGTTAATTTACAAAAAAGGCAAAAATACTGCTTTGTCACTCTGAGCTGCCTCTATTTCTTCAAAGGAAAGGTTATTTTTTTCTTATCATATTCACCAAAGTAATGGATAATGTCTACTCTTAACTTAATACATGTAAGAAAATAAGAAATTTGGAGTTATGGGGTTAGAAAAAACTGGAAATCCCTCATATTCTCTCATAACATTGATTCCATTGATTATAAATTATCCTCTAAATTTAAACTAACTCTTCACTGAAATTAAATTTAACCAACCGGAATGTAACACATTTTAGCATAAAAATGGCATTGTATGCAAAATGATCAATAAAAACTTTTATCTTTGCTTCTTAAACTTATAAAAAGCAAAGCTTTTTATATTTGAAGCTTATTATAATATCGCTATAAACTTCTAAAAATATGCTGAAAATTATGAATGTAAGAAAATTTATAGTGAAAATATGTTGGACGCTTTAAAAAATGTAAATTGCCCGAAAATAATTATTATGTTATCAAAGTGCTTACCTCAAAACTGCATTTAAATCAGGAAAAATAAGAATTTAGAAAAAAGCACAAAAATTCACATTTGGAATAACGCATTGGAAATTAACATTTGGAAAGTATTGTTAAATAATTTGATAAATATGAGAAAATTTTTGATTTTGAATTTGAAGAACGTTTTGAACAGCTTTTTTTAGGAACATTTTTGAAAACTTTGACAGTGAATGACTAGTCTGGATTTTTAAATAATTTTTAAATGAAAATCGAATGCAAAATTTCCTCCCAAAGTTCATTGCTAATAAAACTGATAATTCTCCTTATGCTTAACTTATTAATTATCAATATATTTCATATCATTCATATCATTAATATATATATATATATATATATATATATATATATATATATATATATATATATATATATATATATATATATATATATATATATATATATAGATAGATAGATAGATAGATAGATAGATAGATAGATAGATAGATAGATAGATAGATAGATAGATAGATAGATAGATAGATAGATAGATAGATAGATAGATAGATAGATAGATAGATAGATAATGCAAGGTTAGATACAGAACTGAAAAGTACAAGAATATATAAAAAAACATTTATGGTTTGATGTTATAATAAATCTATGGTTTGACATTATAACAAATCTACTTTTATTCTGGCTTGATATTTTGGTTTGAACTTTTGGTATGGCTTTGGGGCGTACTGGCTGCTTTAAGACTATGTCTTGGGCCATTGCAAATGTGGTCAACACCTCCTGACGAAGCTGGCCATATTGGTACTTCAATCCATTTTATATCTATCTTCCTTTGATACTTTTCTTTGAATATTCTTCCAAGTATTTTCAATGTATTGTTTTCCATTTAGCATTTTTCATTGTGTTTTATAAAATATACTATAACTATAACTATATATATATATTATATATATATATATATATATATATATATATATATATATATATATATATATATATATATATATATATATATATATATATATAAATTAATGTTTATCTTACAATCAAAGAAATTTCAGTTACACTAAAAAAATTGTTATTTAAATAGTTAAATAATGTTTGTAATTTTCAAAAATTAAGAAATTACATACATATGTGTATATTATATAAAGTGATTTTAATACATAACATCAAAATGTGATGAAAACTATAAAAAAATAAAAATCACAAAACGCACTTTTTATATATGTATAATACTTAACAAAACCTGATTTTTAATTATGATAAACCCTTAAATTATAATTTACCAAGCTTTGATGAAATGCATCGCGGAAATATTTCATGGACTGATTTTCATGAACTCAAACTTTTCTATAATATTTACTATATAAAAAATTAATAATATTAAATCCTTAATGTATTTCATAAATAGTAAATTGCATAATAAAATCTATATACCTTTATAGGTATTTCAGATCTTCATTTTGGTAATTCATAAATCAATTAAAAGCATAGAATGCTTCAATAGATAATAATTCAAATGTTTGGCTACACAAAACTCAAACTGCATATTATACTTCATATCGAGCACACTGCTTTATAAACACATTTTACTGATTATACTTAATAATAAAATACGTATATATAAAAAATGAATTTTATGAAGCTACTTTTCATCTGAAGAAAGAAAATATTTACCATTTGTATGATAAACATAGTTTCTCATATTTCAAAATGTTGGAAAATGATTCATTCGAATATTTAATATGATATATGTTTTATAGAATTTAACAAAATAAAATATTTCTTTATTTATTCTTCTTGATTGATAAAGAAAAAGAAATTTCTATGACGAGAATACCGAATCCATTTCTAATTTATATGTGACATTTCTAATTTAAATTTTTATAAACATTTACATATGAATGAAATAAAACTATTTCAATCATTTTGAAAATAATTTACTGGATTGAGTTTTCAGAAAATTCCAGATCTTTATTTAGATTTAAATATAACTTACAGCAAAGACATTTCAATTGTTTGTATTAATTTTCTTTCCCTAATTGAATATAGTGAAATATTTGCATTCAATTTTCAAAATTCTAATTGTTTAGGTACGTAATCATACTAAGTTAAAAAAATATAATAAGCCAATCATTATCATCTTTTCATCTATATAAAAAATATAACGTGCGCATTTTTAATTATATCTGCATTATATAATTTCTGTTCTGTAGATAAAAATATTTTTTCTATGTTCTGAATGCTTAGATAATCAATTAAATCTAAAAGTAAACAAAAATTTAAATATGTGTTTTAAATTTTAAAAAATATAAGTTATATGAAATCAAAATCCTCCTATCGAAATTAATGTCAGATCAGTCAAATAAAATTTAATTTTTTTTATATCAAGCAAAATTTATATAGAGGTAATAAAATCAAATAATAATAATTTTTCGAAATCTTGCTCTTAATATTACGACAAAAATTGTAGGGTAGCTTTTTATGCTAATGTGCATTTTTACTTTATTTTCATGCGTTCACTGCATTGTTTTTTAATTTAGTTCACATTTTCTGGTTAACATTAAAATTATAGTAATAAAAAGGAAACAAGAATTAAAACAATTCATGGAATTCAGGTACTTTTAAAACACATTAAAATGATAAAATAGCATATTTTATGTAATTCTAGTAAGTATCTGAGAGAAGATCTTAAAATATGTAAAATCCTGAATGGTTACATTTCTTCAAGAGAGGACAAGCGACAGAGACATGATCATTAAACTAAGACCTCTGCTCATACTTTGACAAATTGGTACGAGCTGCACTAGTAATACGTACTGCCCTTTTCTTTCTTAAATATAACAGGTACAATTTTCTCATTGTGACATACTTTGCCTTAAATTCTTAACAGTAATTAACCTACTTGTGCTTAGAATAACAAGTATTAAATTCAATTAACAGGAATTTCTTGATCATATAATAATTCTATTTTAGTGATATTCTTACCAATTATTGACTTCATGTTTCTATGATCGATTTTGCAGAATCCAATGCAACTTTAATTTTTACAGCGTATTGACGATTGAGAATCATCACTTGTAAGCGATTTAATCATGTCTTCTTTTGATCTTAAGTATGTATGTTTTTCTTTAGAGACAATCAATAAAACTGATTACAAAACGCTTGAGTAAGGTTAATATTACATGTTAGGATTAAAGTAATTATCTGATGGCTACTTGTACGTCAATCCTAAAAAACGATTCGCTTTTTTTAAAACTTTGTCTTTGTAGTTTCTTATGCTGTTTTAAAATACTTCGAATAAGAGTTGTGATAAATAACCTAATTTTATCATTTCATTAATAATTCAGAATTTGTAATTCAGAAAAATAATTCAGAAATTCATTAATAATCAGAAAAACAAATAATTAGCTTTCTTATACAAGAATAAATAATAATTTTTAATGTATTCTTTTTTTCTATAGATTTTTTACTCTAAATTTAGCAATATCAAAACTGATTTAGATTCATTAATTGCTGCAATAAATTTCAATATCAAGAAACATATTTGTAACAGCTTTTATTTTTATTCATTATAGTTTTAATTATTTATTAATTTAATAATAGTAACGAAAGGAAGGAATTAATATTTCATCCTAAACTTGAAAATGCGATAAAATTATGTCTTTGTGTTAAAAAAATATAATAATTTAGAAAATATCTGAAAAATGTTCAAAAAACTTTTTTATTTATTTTATTTTAATTTTGGTAAAAATAATTCAAGTATTTAAAAAACAAATGAATTTTTAATTTTGAAAATATAAAAAAGTATTTCAAAATTTCAATTCATTTACAAATCATCTTTACTGCTAATTTTTGGTTGGATTTATTATTAATTAATTTATTAATAATAGAAATAAAAAAGCATTATATTCTAAATTTAAATATGCTTAAAAATCATGAGTTTATAAATGAAAAAATTTACAAAAAAACTTTAAAAATTTAAAAATCTTTTTAATTAATTTTGGTTTTTATAAAAATATTGGCAGATATATAAAATATATATTTATATATAACAATAAAAATATAGTATAAAATATTATTAAATAATAATATAAAATATATTTGGCAAATATTTAAAAGCTATATATTATTAAAAGCAACAAATTTATTTCTTGCTAAAATGAACATAAAAGGGATTAGTTTTTACTTTTATATAAAATCATTGCACTTTTTATTAAAAAAAAATTTAAAAATGAGATTTTATTTGAAAGTCTTCTTTTATTAATCCTGTTTTTTATTAATTTTATCATTTAATATTTCTTTCACTTCTTCAAATGAAAATTCTAATGATTTAAAAATGTGCGTACATAAATTCACTATAAAAGACATTGATACTTTATGTAATAGCAATGATAACATCTAAATGGTTCTTAGTATTTTATTTATTAATGTTCCTTTTCATTTCTTAATGTATGCAAAAGACACTATATATTTATTTCACTGGGATCGAAATAATGAAAGAAAATTACTTTACACAGTATAGAAATACCCCATTATTTCAAAACTTATTTAAATGTAATGTAAGAAAATCTTCACGATATTGCAAAAATCTAATTTGAAAGAAAAGCTAAGTAATTTCAAAAGATTTCTTTATTCATTTTTTTCTTCATTATATTCCTGCACATTGATTGATACATTTGCATATCGAGTCACAAAAAAAATACCATTTATTAATGTTATCTTAGATTTTTTTATCATTTAATTAAACTTCCGCATGATGCCTCGTTTTTTAAGAAATATATTTAATTAGTTCATTTCAGAGAGAAAATAGTTTTATGAGATTATACTCTATGAAATAGTTTATACTTTAAAAAAAATGTATTTTGCATGAATGAAGGAATATGTTATATTGTTGTTTTTACAAATGGTCAGAATATTTTGAAATAACTTTCTCCTTTGAACAATAGATTAATTTTTTTAATAATATATTTCGAGATTAAAAAAAAGTAGTTTAATTTGAACAGAGTGAATTGGGATTAAAAACAAGAATTAAATCTAAAGTAGATAAATATCGGATGAAAAAAAATAGTTTGAAATATTGCAATCAAAAGGCTTAAGAGCTGCAGATAATGCTTCTAAAAGGGTTCCTCAGCTATAACTTTTCAAAAAAAATTATATTTCATTGTTTCAAAATTTAGAGCTTTTTTGTTACGAGTTTTATTTGCAGTTCTATTGCTGAAGCAATTTTCACGAGATTAATCTTTTGTTATCGTTTTGAATAATAAGCGAGATAAAAGACGGGGTGATCCGCTTTTATACAGCTGCTGAAAAATTTCCATAATTGCCTCAATTTGAAGAAAAAGAATTTCATTTTGCACCAGGGGTGCAAATAAAGAAACAAAATAACACGAGTGCTGTTTCGCATTCACACTTTTGAGTTCTAATTACAGCGTGTAAAAGCAGCTTTCCCATTCTTCTTGTTCTTCTATTATGTCACGTATTTCATCCTGAATAAAGACAAAAATAAACAGAAAAAAGATTGGACGCTAGTTGATTAAAGTAAAACAGATACTTCTAAAGTAGGAATGAGAATTCGTAATCACAATGAAAATTGCTTCAGTCTGAAGTGGTTCTGATGCAAGTTTCTGATGAAGTTCTGATTAACACCTTTCTCTTTATAAATTAATTTTATCTATGCTTCAAAATATTAACATCTCACTTCCTGAAAGAAAAATAGAGATACACTTATGGTAAAAAGGAATTACCTCATTTTACTAAAAATTATTTTATGATCATAACTTTATATGAACTACTTTAATCAAAACTTACCTGTAGTGAAATTTATTAAAGTAAGAATAAAAGTGTTTTAAAAAGTATCATATAAATACTTATCAGAATTGCATTATTTTGATAATTATTATCTCATTATTAAAGATTATTTTAATAATGTGCACGTTTAAAGAAAGTTACATTTGTCATCAAGTTTTTATGATTGAAACAGAAAAATATGGAGTAAAGTTACACTTTTCGTAGATGCATAAAATAAGATTATTAAAAATAAAACTTATTTTTATTACTTAGAAGTGTGTAATAAATAGAATAAATATAGCAAACATCTCATGTTTCGTCAAAAGAATGTGAAATTCCTGCATACATAACTTTATTATATAAGAACTAATGATCGAATATTGCAAAACGTGGTTTTTACTTATTCTATAATGAAATACTTAACATAAACTTTGAATCACACAAGAATACATTTAAGAAATTTAGGAGAAAAAAAGTCTAAAAATTTAACAGTAAACTAAGTATTAGTAGAAACAACTTATTTTAAGTAATCCTTTTATAAGCTAGAGTTATCACCATTTACAAAATCTCAAAAGTAATTTATTAAGAAAAATTTTAAAAGAATCCCGAAATTAAAATTTCATAAAACATCCTATTTGTCAGATGCAATAATTATGTAAATTAAACTCTCCAGTCAACAATATAATAGACTTTACGTCACACACACACAAGTAGTTTGGAAATATTTTGCATAAATTTAAATCAAACCAATTAATTTTAATACTTATTCACTTATTAAAAACGTAATTAAATATAATATATTTTTACAATTTTCAAAATACTTTTAGTTAGTAGATTTTTTCGCAGTAATTAAGTTGAAGCATCCTAAAGGCTAAAATTCAAAATATATTATTATCATACATAAAATGCATTTACAGTACAATTTTATTTATGAAACTTGCTAATGGGAACATTTTTTATTATGAAGAAAAATTTTATTCACGCGGCAGTATTTAATTGATAAATCACTTGAATTATAAAGTTTAATTATTCATATATTTTAATAAATACCCAAAACAATGAATATATAAGTAATTAACTAATTGTCATCATTATTAAATAAACATTACTTCTCAAAGCATTCTCCTTTCCTGAAAACAATATTCTCAAAGTATCCAAAGTCACTCAAAGGAAATATTTGACAGGTATAAAAATTTCATTTAAAATAACCTTATATTCACTCACTGTATTCTTTATAATTTTTCTTTCGATACTGTAAAATAAATTTTAAAAAAATAATTAAACAATAATTTCTAACGAATTTAATTATAATGCATTTTTCTGTGTTGTATTAAATCTTTGCCGTGAAAGCCAATCTGAGATAGTTAAAAAGAATACAAATATAATTTTGCACAACAACTAGTTTAAGTTTCGATCATATCAAATGAAATTGTTTCCATTTCATTAAATTTTAAGAACCGAAATTGCTCTCATAACTTCCACTCACCGGTCACCAATGGAATTCTATCTTGCCTCTCAATATTTAAAGAATCACATTTAACGAAAGAAGTTCCTTCCTTACATTATTTTTTTTCATCTTGTTTACTTCCATGCACACTTTTGTGCTTTATTTAGTTTCGGCTGAGTGGCAGCAGCAGGAAAGACGGGAATACGACGGAACTTCTGCATACAACAAGAGCAATAACAGCCAAGGTATCAGGTGAAAGTGACATTTTAATAAAGTCGATTGTCATTCCGCTTTTGACAGTCAGAGACCCAAACAATAATGCCCAAGGCTTTACTAAAGACTTCCCAGAAGAGAAAGAAAGTATTTTTACTCTTCAAAATGTGCGCACAGGACCCTGCCGATGAAGATGCAGTTAATTTGCACAAAACCCGATGTCTGGAAGAAATGACTGCCTTCACCTCCATTGATTACTGTATTATTTGCGTGTATGCGAGACATCTGAAATATCAATATCTTATTTTGACAATGGGAGCATTTTTGTCATGCAAAATATCAGCTTTCTTCAAAATGCTATTTCATAAAGAGCTCCATATTCTTTCCTAGTCGAATATCCTCTCTTCGTTGCTAAAGAACATTTGAAATTAAGTTTAAAATCGTTTTGCTTTTTATAACAAAAATCAATGAGCCCTGTATTCAAATAAAACTTGCATTTAAGCACTGATCTTAATCATAGACAAATTTAAGCTTTCCTTATTTCTTATTAACGACTAGTATTGTTACTATGACAAAAGTATGTTTTTTATTACACAAACATTATTCTTAAAATGTCGATTGAGTCTTTTTTGCTTAAATTTGGTAATAAAATACTAAATATGTCTGTTTTAGCAATCTCACTAGTAATAAAATTAAAATCATTTTTGTTTAAAAATGTAGTTTGATATTTGTATTGGAAATAAATTCTAAGGAACTAGTACAATCTATATATTTTCATCATGTATTTCATATTCTTGTATAATAACATCATTGCAAACATTTGATTATTTATCTTCCATTGCATAAAAAATTGCTATTTAAATGATGTTTATCCAGTATTTCGTTATTCAAAAGACTCTATTTAATAATAATCTTCATCTGCCTCTTTTATATGCAAATAGCTTGAATAAATTAAGACAGACCTATCTCAAATAAACGTTTATTTATAGCACTACAATTAAAATTATACCTACACTTGCTAATATAGTGGTGACCTGATGCAGAAAAATAATAAATACTATTCACTACTAAAATTAGTAAAGTAGTCCATACCATTAATTCCAACTTAAATGAGTTTCTCTTGGAAATGATAAATTTGGATAAAATTTAACAATGCATTTCGTCATCTAAATTTTATATTAATAATATCATTAGGCTGTGATACATAAAAACATCTCACCAGTCAAACAATGAATTCTTATTTGACTGGTGGTTATTCTTTATAACATTTGATGTAAACGTTGAAATCATAGTAGAAGAAAATCAAAAAAATCTGTATTTAAGCCTAATAATTATATTAAATAACTCCTTTTTGGTCTAATTTCAAGACAAAAATGAAAGTATGAGCAGCACTTGACTTTTGTTTCAAACGTTCTAAGTATGGTTCACAAATAACTATTATTAAAACAACTTTAATCTTAAGAATTTTAATCAGTATAATAGCATGTAACTCGATACTGATAATTCCTTTATCAGTAAATTTTCTGAGTAAATCTTTATTAAATTCTGATTTAATTTTTTGTCATCCAAACAAAGTTTCTTTTAATATTGAATATAAGGAATTAAATTAAATTTGAAAGTTATTAAAAATTATTTTTAAATAGAAATATATTTTTAGATTAATAAAAATAATGATTCATGGTATAATTATTCAACAAAAGTTTGAAAAGTATTTTCTCTCTTTATCAGCCATTAACCTTTGCAAATTAGGTTAAACAGATTTGCCTTATATTTGGAGTTTCATTTTCTATTTGTCTTATGTTTTAGTTTTCCTTCCAAGCAAATGAAGATATTATACAGTTCAAATTGCATTTCGCTTGGAAATCAACATGAAGTTGTGACAGAAAATTTGTAAATTTGATATCAACATTTATAATACTTAAGAAATAACAAAAAATTGAAGATGATTCTTATATTTTGTAAATTAAAGCAAATATAGAAATGGGAGAGTTGCTTAAATGAAGTGAGGTCACAAGAAGTAAGAGAATTCTTTTATAACAAGAAGATCATCCAATAAAATATTTACAACAAGTTTCATGAAATTTTAAAACTGCAGAGTAAATGATTCAAATCACTTCAGTTTGCAATTTTTAAATTCAACAGGATAAAATTTACTAAACATGTCTTAGTATGATGTAAAATTTATTTTTTAATGCTACGCTTTAAATTCTTTATCCGTTCATTTTATTTTAATTTTAACCATTTTCATTCTAAGATATTTCAGCTATATTTCTATTTAGTTTTAGATCTTTATGAAAGCACTTTTTTGTAATATTCCCTTACAAAATTTAAAATTAATATAGATGGTCTTCCCAACATTTAAATAAAACTACTATTATAATATAACAGGAAAATCAACAAAAAATAAAACTTATATGTAATCATTTAACTTAATTAGAGGTTATTTTAAAATTAGTGAGCACAAGTCAGAAGAAAACAAAATAATAATTCTAATTCTTGAAATTATTTTTATTTTATAATTAGAAAGCATTTAATTATTTTATTATTCTTAATGCGTTATGTTACAAGAAATGTTTTAAAATATTGGAGGAAAACGCGGATTGACTACATTAATCTGAATTTAATTTCTAATTTATAATTCGTCACATTTACCTCAGTTTCATAATACTGGTCATTTAAAATTTAATATATGGTTAAAAAGAATTTATAATTGTGTGTGTGTGTGTGTGTGTGTGTGTGTGTGTGTGTGTGTGTGTGTGTGTGTGTGTGTGTGTGTGTGTGTGTGTGTGTGTGTGTGTGTGTGTGTGTGTGTGTGTGTGTGTGTGTGTGCGTGTGTGTGTGTGTGTGTGTGTGTGTGTGTGTGTGTGTGTGTGTGTGTGTGTGTGTGTGTGTGTGTGTGTGTGTGTGTGTGTGTGTGTGTGTGTGTGTGTGTGTGTGTGTGTGTGTGTGTGTGTGTGTGTGTGTGTGTGTGTGTGTGTGTGTGTGTGTGTGTGTGTGTGTGTGTGTGTGTGTGTGTGTGTGTGTGTGTGTGTGTGTGTGTGTGTGTGTGTGTGTGTGTGTGTGTGTGTGTGTGTGTGTGTGTGTGTGTGTGTGTGTGTGTGTGTGTGTGTGTGTGTGTGTGTGTGTGTGTGTGTGTGTGTGTGTGTGTGTGTGTGTGTGTGTGTGTGTGTGTGTGTGTGTGTGTGTGTGTGTGTGTGTGTGTGTGTGTGTGTGTGTGTGTGTGTGTGTGTGTGTGTGTGTGTGTGTGTGTGTGTGTGTGTGTGTGTGTGTGTGTGTGTGTGTGTGTGTGTGTGTGTGTGTGTGTGTGTGTGTGTGTGTGTGTGTGTGTGTGTGTGTGTGTGTGTGTGTTATCAAAAACAATTTTATGTATCCAAAAATCAATCTTATCATATGTAACTCTCCTGCATATATATTCAAATGATTTTACAAAATGAGCAAAAAAATTGGTATTTTCTACCTCGCTTCACTTCAATTCCTTACCTTTCAAATAGTTGGATTTTCGATTTACTTTGGGTGGCTATAGATTTTTCTCATTGTTGCACTATTCTAAAGATCACAACATGTGTTCTTGTCTATGCATCCTCATAACAGCCAAGATTTGTACAATTTATTCTTCGGCGATCAGCTTTAGCTATCAAGGAGACGAATTACTTTCATCAAATAAAAAACATGGCTTAACGACAGACTCTTTTCAAAAGCTTGCAGAATAACATTTTTTTCCTAAATGTTTATTTACCTATTCAATTGATGGGTTCTTTAAATTACATAATACTTAGGAACAGTATGTCTTTTCTAAACAACGTCAAGACATTTGCTTTTTAACTTTTCTTTCACATATGGGGCGCCCTGATTGTCCTTTAATGGTACTTTTGGTGACAAAAACAGATGCCGAATTCAGATTACATAGTCGACACGCATCTCACATTGTTTGAATTTTTCTCATCTAAAGGGGTTTTCCAAATATTGAAATGTTAGAGTTTACTCGAATTATATTATCAGTTCTAAAGTTAATATTACATATATGATCCCAAAATATTTTTAGCGTTAATATTTAATTACATAATAACTGGTTTCTTTTTAGTTATAAATAGATTTGAAATAATTTTTACAGTAATGACTGGATTAAATATTAGGTAAAGAAGTGAAATACTAGTCAAAAATACTGCATTTGTTAAATTAATAATTTCAATTCAATAAGCATAAAATTAAAACTTATAGTCAATTCAATAAACATGTATTAAAACAATTATATGCAAATACACTTAAAAATATTTAACTAACTATACTTACTGAATGTTGATAAGCTTTTTGAATTAAATAAAAACAATAGTTTACTATTTTAATCTTAACAAAAATAAAATTTATATCACCTTTAAAATAAACTGATATAAAATGTTTGACAGTTTGCTAATAAAATAATGTATTTAAATTGTATTTGTACATTAAATGGAGAAAATATATTTTTGGAGAAGAAAAAATGATTTTTATAAATTGAATCTTCCTTTAAAGAATGATTCTGGTGCATGAATGATAAATGTGAATTTCCTATATAAAAATTAATGACGTCATAGTATCTCCCAGACTAGAATTCCTTCACTTTTAAAATGAAGTTTAATCCTTCCCAGATAATGATTACAAAATATATGAATTTGGACTTTTATAAACATGATTATATTATTGCCTTATAAATAAGATGAATGTAAAATTTCCATAGAATGGGTTGAGCATTTTTGAAAATGTGAAATATTCTCCAAAATATTTTTCATTGTTTCAGTAAAAAATGTTATACATTTTAAAATATTAGAAGATCAATTTTAAATAAATTTTTACGCTTTCATTTCAAGATTAAAATAAATATGCTTTGCTATTTTTAAAATCAGATGACATCTACAGACTTGGAAACTAAAGCAATTACTCAGGTGCCATGAGTTTGAAAATAACATGGTATATGATCAGTATGTAGTTGTTTTCGGAAAGTATTTATCCTTTTAAATGTAATACAATTTATATGAGACTCTTTTTACGTAAAGATATCTTTAAATTACAAAGTAATAAATTAAAAGTGATAAGAAAAGAATTATTCTTAAAACTTTTTCAATGTTTTAAGGATTTACATTAACTGGCAAAATGTTTCCGTAGCAGTAGGCCTTTTAAATAACTTGAATGCACATCGTATAATTTTTCATTGATAAAATATGTTTCAACATAGGACTATAAAAAAGTTTATTTTTTACGATAGCAAATTTCTGCTTTAACTTCTATAGATTAGGAATTCCGAGGGTAGTTTAAGCATAAACTTATGCAATAATTCCTCTTTAACTAATAATACATATATGTATATAATTATTCATTTTAAAAATGATTATCCCCTGAAATATTGATATTTCTTATAATATTGTTAAACGGCATCCGTAATAAATTTTGTTTTCGAAAAGTTCTTATTGAAATGTGTATAAGTGGTAAAATTCTTTCATTTTTGCTACAATTTTAAAAAATAGAAAAAGGAACTAGCAGACAGAGATTCGATACGATTCCTTTGCGTCAACTTCACAACTTCGGGTGCAAGAAGTGCTTCAACATTTTCCGATGACAAGTCCCATCTGTGAGAGAGATGGGGCGACGCATCACTAACAAGAAGTCAGTCCCTTAAACTTCTTCATCTCATTACGACCATCGAAAACGAGCTTTCGTTGTGATGGCTTTTTTATATGACCCCATCCTATTTCTGTCTCTAATTTTTTTCCTTTCCTAGCGACATCAACTCCGGAAAAATTGAAGATTCCGTTGTAGAAAAAATATTTCGTGGCTGAATATATAGATATATATAAGAAACAGGAAAGCACAAAAGAATCTCGAAAGAAAAAAACTCTTTATGAGGCCATTTATTTCTCAACTCATTACTTGGTACTTCTGTAGACGATGGAAAAGAATATAAATAAATTACCGAAATAAGCACCCCTATTAAAGCATCTTCACAAACAGGTCAGATTTGTTACCCTAGCAGTAAATGTATTTTGAAGGAAGACATATGCGATGGAATTAAAAAAGCAACACTTATACGAAAATTTCGTCAAAGCTTTCTTCTTTCTTTTATCTGTACTCGCTTAGTTACTAACGATATTGTATATTTCATATGCAGATTATACATTTATGGACACAAAAATTGACTCAATTATTTTGAGTTGAATGTCAAACTTTTGTGCAGAATTTAAATTTTTTTCAACACCTTTTACGTTTTCAGTTTCATTTCTATATTATTCCATTAAGCTTTTTTTTTCTCCGTATGCCTGGTACATTAGTTCTTTCTTTTTTATTTCTCAAATTGTAAAAAATAAGAAGTTTATCTCCCCTTTTTATTCTTAAAGAGTTGAATACATTACAGTTCTAGGGAAAGATGAAGTAGAAAATATTCCATTGAAAAAGTAAATGGAATATCGTTGTATTTAGTTTTAAAAAAATGGAAAGAAATGTATTGAAACATGAATAAAATTTCTTTTCTTGTATCCCAAGAAATATTTTTTACATAATATATTTTGCTTGCGTTAAATTTTTCTTTTAAGAAATAGTCATTAGGATGTGTTTCATAAGTTATAAAACAAAGAACAGTTGATTTGAAAATTTTGTATTCAAATCATACTTAGCTTTTTCTTTATGACTACACAAACCCGGTTAAATATTTTCTGTAATATTTACAAGAAAATTTTGTTAATAATCCAAAAAATATTTCACAAGTCACTATTCTAATATTTGCTTAAAGCTATTAATAACCGATTTCACATTACTTCCTTCAAAGCTCCATAATGATAAATAGTAATTATAAAAAATTAATATATTTAATATATCCTATCACATTATATATTCAACATGTTTATTTAAATTTCCATCCATATAGTGCTATACTTGAAATGGTTAACCAATTTATTCGAAATGTATGATATCACTTGATTATCGATGACAATTCCAATAATTATTGAACTATAATTTAGTCAAATAAAATATTGCAGTGCTCAACATGGCTTAATGATATGATCTTACTTTATTGAATGGAAGGTCATTGGTTCGATCTTAACCACTTGAGAACAACGTTGCATTTCTGTCGAGGAATATTTGAAAGTTTAACAGATTTTTTTTCTCTTGCGATACATGTCCGTGAAAAGCTTCCACTAAATCAATAATTAGTTGAAGATAAAAAATGTAATATTGTATTTCAATAGTTATAGGCTATCAAATACAAGCTACCATAGAGAATGTATAATGGACTCCAAGAATATGTAATAAATTATCGCCGTTATATAAATATAGTATTTTAAAAAATAATATTTTTGTCAGAATGCAATTTTGCCTAAAATCATTCCACCCAATATCTAAACATTTAATGTATTTAAAAATGCACCTAAAATGTATCAGTCACCTGAAGTAAAAAAAAGGTAGAATCATAGATTTCAGTAAGATATCTTGTGGTAATATAATGAAGAAAGCATTATCTCTTTTCATACCTTACACACACTCAGTATTGTCATATCGTGAAAAAACTTATAAAAAATACAAATATATTATTTTTTACATATTTTTAAAAACTTCAAAGAAATTAATTATTTAAAATTGTTTCTGAGCTGAGAAAAATTTAATGCAAAGAGCATATGAGAAAATGAAAGATATCATACCAAAAAACGATAGAATACTCGTTTACATAATTTTCATGGCTTTTAAAACTATTGTTAAATAAACTTATAAAACAGTAGCCTTTATTAATTAGTAATAATTATATTTATGAAAAGAGTTGTTAATTATAAACACATTGTTTATATTTCATATTAGATAACTCTATTTATATTGATATAGTTTTCAGCCAAAGTATCTTTTAAAAGTGAATAATTTTAATGTTTTCAAGAAGCGTATTTTTTTACTAATTTCAATATTTTAATGAATATACATTTTAATTATTCCTTATGAATAATATGAATTTCAAATAAAATATATTTGCTCAAGAATGATATCAATTGTATTAAATGGATATCGCGATTATCAGCCAATGAAAAACTCAGAAAATATCAGCATGTTCTTCGATCTTGTTGCTGAGATGTATTTGGAATGAAGCTTCGAAATATTTCCTCTTCTAACAACCCTTATCAGTAAATATGACCATTCCACCAATAAATATGTTCAAGTTACGGGGAAACCGATCAGAAAATCGATTCGAAAAAGCGCCAGAGAAAGATATCATCCTGCACGGAAGGATCACTTTTCGGAAAAGGAAAAATTCGAATCATTCAAACGGCACGGGAAGATATAAACAAAGCCCGAAATTGAATTAAGGCTCCTACATGAGCTGAGGAATTTCGTATCGTCCCTTCCAATTGTGTTCTTCCCCTTTGCACTGCGAGAGATTAGCATAGGCAATTCTGTGAAATCTCTGGAGAACTTGACTCCTAGTTACCTCCAGAATTGGTGTTTTCTTCTTCTTATAGGCAAGGGCTTAGCAACAAATTTAAAGCACGCCACTTCTAACTTGAAGTCCGAAGGAAAAATCTAGAAGGAAAGTAAATTTCGGGTTGGTACCTTGAAGATAAAAACAAACATTTTTACCTTTCTTTAGCTACGCGTCATTTATTTCTCATAAGAATTTTAGGAGGTATTTAATTCGCTTCTGGAAATTGTTACAAATATTTTCACTTCAATGATTGCCTCTATTTGTCAAGAAATAAGTATATCTTATGTGATTATTGATTAATACTATCTCTTAATAAGCGCGAAGCAGTTAATTATCGGATATTTTAGATCATTAGTTATGTAATACCATTGTTTTTTAATTATTAATTATTATAGAAATACGGAAAAAGCTAATGAAACAAATGACTAAAATGTGTTAAATAGTTTGAGTTTTATTTTCTATATATAATGATTCATGTTTACTTGTGTTATACAAAGACATGTCTGACATTTCAATTCTTATACTCTTGAACCTTAGAAAATATAAATTTTGAAATGTTTGAAGAAAATACATTCTATAAAATATTTTTCATTACTTTGCATTTCAAATTTGAAATAAAATTATTTTCACTAACATATTAGAACTAAATTATTACTTTCTTAAACTTAGCACTAAAGTATTACTTGATGAAAATTCTATTATAATTATTTATTAGATAGATTCTCATGAATAAAACAAAAAATTAGAGTATTAATTTTAGTTTGAAAGTAATATATAACTATGAATTTTAATTTAATCAAATTTGTCTCTATAATTTCTAGCTTTTATCTTTTACTAATAAATACATAATCTGAGTAAGACATATAGCGGATTTTGCAAACCCTGTTATCCCCCGTAATAACTGACAATTATGTTTTTCTCTGATAATTCATGAAATGATGTACAGAACTAATATTCATTTTTAGAAATTGGTAAACATTGCGTAGAGAAATATCTTTAATTGTGACAAAAAGTTTAACAATTTTTTTCTTCAAAAGTAATAAATCAAATAATTTTAAATCTCATCCGAAATGATAAAATGAATTTTTAATATATTCACATCGTAAATGTACTTTTGAATTTTATTTTAAATAGAATATTTTTCCTTGAATTAAAAACACCAGCTCCTTTTCCCTTTAACTATTTTAGAAAAATAACTCAAATTTTTCAATTAATAAGATTCAAACAATGCAAATTATTTTAATACCCAATTCGGGCTTAAAATATTTTTAGAAATTCATGCTGGCTTACTTTATTTCATATGTAATAATAGTAATAATTATGAGATTTATGTAATGAAATAATTACTTTAATATATGTGATTTAAGTAACTATTTCATACTTTTATGTAAATATGTCTCACTAGGTTGTATTTTACCAGTCTAAATCTCATCAGAAACGATTGAATGTTTTTTATTTTATTAATTTTGCAAGTAGTCTTTTTTCAAGCTTTAAGTAGATAAATGAAAATTGATACCTAACTTTTCTTTTTCACTGTTTTAAAAAATCTTCTTATGTGCAATTCATTACACTGAAGAGAGACGAAGTATTTTTATAACTCGATTTATGTAGAAATCACCACGCATTCATTTTATTCCATAAATGATTTTTAGCTGCATTTTATATTTTGAAATACATACATACAAAATGAAATGAAATATAGAAAAAATTATTAATAACTTAGGGAAATACCTGCTCGCTGGAAATTCTCAAATGTCCCGGACAATTTCTGTGTTGATTTTTACCTTATTTTTTATGCTTGTAGGTTAAACTTACTTTAATTCTAAATAAACTAAACCTACTTTTTTCAGTTGCTAATCCAATTTTCAGTACTATATAATAATTGAAACATAATTGAACTCAAAATTAAAAATATGTTGAACTACTGTTACTGATATATGAAATATTAATGCAATTTAATTATTTGATAAGAAAAATTACAGTAAAAAAATACATTTTTTAACATCACAACTAAAACTAAGACGTTTCTATTTATCTCTATAAATTGTATTAATGATTTTATAAATTTTTACTCCTTGTATTTTTTAAATATGTTTTATCGAGTGTAGACTCAATCTATAAGTTTTGTTATTAAATTCCAAATGGGAATATTGTTATAGTCATTCAAAATACATTGTAAAATAAACTTAATCTAAATGAAGGAAGCTTATAAAAAACATTTCCAAGTTCAAAAATGTAAAAACCATATTTTCATAAAGTCACAAAGTAAACTGATGAATTTAATCTTAACGAAAAGGGAATTTTGTTTTGGAAATCTCATACGAAAACTATTATGCTAAAAAGATTTTCAATAGCGAATATAAAATTAAATGGGTTATTTAAAATAAATTATATCAAAGTTTATAATGATTATAATCCACATTTTATATAACATTATATCATATTTTAATTCATTTTATATAACAATTATTTTTCTATGAATCTTTGAAATTTGCTCAAGATAAATTAATGCTTTGTACCTCAGTAAACAAAAATAATACAGAAAGTAAAGGTCAAGAAATGTTTATAAATTCATCTGGGTATTAATTTTTAACATCCAAAGAAATAAATTTCATTGTAAATGACAACGAAATTAATTTATTTATTATCTATTTCGTCAACAGTTTCTAGGGAGACATGAGGAACAAGAAAATTGAAGATGATGGGATTCTTAAGTTAAATGAATTTTTTTAATTATTTATCAATACAAAGGAATTG
Source organism: Latrodectus hesperus (assembly GCA_037975125.1). Classification (NCBI taxonomy): domain Eukaryota; kingdom Metazoa; phylum Arthropoda; class Arachnida; order Araneae; family Theridiidae; genus Latrodectus; species Latrodectus hesperus. The sequence goes on along the minus strand of CM075853.1, from coordinate 55,277,054 downwards.
GTAGTTTTGAGTGACGTGATTATCTTTTTAGAGATGTTAACAAATCTTTTGTTAATCTTTGTTGGTTATCACCTAAATACATCCATTAAAAATACACCAATAATGTAAACCTTATAATTAATATTTAAAATAATATAATAAGCCTGGAATTAAAAACAACATCTATGATTTCATGTTTATCTCTGAATTTTTTTTATCATTTATACGTATAAAAAATAATAATATCTTTTTACACAAACTTCCTTTTATTCGAATTGAAGTATTATCGGTAAATAAAAAGAAAGATTGCTTCTCTCTGAGTATATTTTATCTAGTTTAAAATAATAACTATCTAATTTTTGGAAAATTTTCAAATGAAGTAATATCAAAATCAAATAAAAGGAAATTGTTATAGCTGTGAAAAAACAAGTAATTTATTTATTTAGTATGAAGGATATATTTGAGACAAAAATTTCATAACTATGCCAACTGGTTGCCTTGTATATTGAAGCTAGAATATTGATTTAAGAAAAGGAATTCAATTCGCGATGACTGTTTTCTTTGTAAGTATTATTTACTAACACATGTTTGCATGGTTGATAAACATCATTTCCATCTCTCTTTATATAATGACATAGTAAGAAGTACAGTGCATGCATACTGGAATGCTACTTACCGGTGACATTTTAGCTATCTTTAGATATTTAATACTTCTATATAAAATTTCTGCAGTTTTTTCTGATAAATATTCCGTTGGATTTATTATTCTATTAACTACCGATTTCCATTAAAAAAAAAACAGCAAACATTTTTGTTTAAAAAAGAAAAATAAACCGGTATAACTTTTAATATGATTTGATAGTTATTTTCACTTTAAAATTTTTACAATGCTTTATTATTAATCATTATTATCTTTTATTTTGTGACAATAATAAAAGTCCAAATCGATTACATTATATGCGAAGATAAATTGATAATAAATAGAAAATAAGTCTCTAAAACACATGTCAGGCTCAACAGAATTTTTAAATATATCTTACCATGATCAGCTAATTCTAAATACCTGATTTATTTCCCTATATTCTAACGCTTGTGTGATTGACACCATCCAATGTTATAGAAAGCCTACATGCCGAAAAGTCTAGTTGGTTGCCGTATATTCAGAATGACAATCAATAAAGCCTGTCAAACAAATACTTCTCTCCTACTGTGGTCAATATCAGCGTTTAAATAAAAAAACGCTTTATATTCTCTCAATTTTTTATAACATTTTTCTTGGCATACCAGTTTTTTACACAAAAGAAAAACTTTAATTCTATTATTAATATTTTTTGTATCTTTTATCACAGAAAGATCTTACAATACAATGGTCTAAGTCCTGCAACGCATCAAAGTTACATTTGGCCCTAAGATGAAACTTAAATTCATCCTAAATTTATTTCAATCACATATTTGCTAAAACTTGGTTCTTAAGGAAATTAAAACAAAATGAAGTTTGAATTTCCTAAATTTTTAACCTTTTATGGAATATTTTAGATCATTCACAGTCTTACGACAGAGTTTTATATTGAATAATGTACCATGAATGCATGTCACAAGAGAAAAATGCCATAAAACTCACAAATAAAGACTGGCAGAGGATTTTAAAGAATAGGAATGTAACATTTCAATTTTCTTTGCTTAGTAAGGATTTGGATGATCTATCAAAAGATCATTTGTGCACATGAAAGCTTATTCGATCTGTATCTTTGATCTAAACTGGATCACTAAACATTGTAGATATCAGCATCTGAGGCTGGAATTAAATCCACAAAGATTTAATTGGGAAACCAAAGTTACAAAATTTTCAAATGTTAGCTAGGTTTGTTTACCAAACCTGTGAATCAATATTTCAAAATTTATATATAATAATAACAAACGATACATGGTTGAGAAAAATTAATATTTGTAGCAATAGTTTTTTAGAGAAAAATATTTAAAAATATGTTAAGATTTTGTTTTTGATATACAATAACATACCAGGTTATTTAAATAGAATAATGGGCCAAAAATACTTTCACAAATTTAGAAATTGGAGACTTTTATAGTTTTTCTTATTTTAAGTTAACACTAAATCATTTAGTATTCAGTTAAATATGCTGCGAATATTTTAAATAAATATTACTTAAAAATATTAATATTTATTGAAAAATGCATATATGTATATATATATACTACTTTTATAGATTTTAAATATTATATCAAAACTAAAAAGCTTATTTTTGACGACATAAAAGCCTATTATTAAATGTTTCAGATGAGTTCTAATAATTATATTATCATCTTAACTAATCTTTTATTGAAATATTTAGGTTACACTTCCTGCATTTTTTTAAATACAGCTTTTTCAATTATTTTTAAGTCGGAAATCGGACTGATATTGATTGATCTTCCATTAGTAAGGCTGTGGTTTTATCCGGTGGGAAAATTAATTTCAAAAGAATAGCATTATTTTCATCACAAAGTTTCCTTGTTAAGAAATTTGGTATTCAAAATCTGGAGCTTTTCTTTCTGTCCTCTTAAAAGCAGTATAATCCCAAAATCAATTTCGCGCTCGTATAATCTCTTCAACAAAAAGATACCAAACAGGAAGAACAAATAAATCCTCTCCACACCAAAAACAGCAAACTTTTAAACTTTAAAATGGTATTGTCATACGTTCCGGAATGGATGTTTTTAAGTAATCCAGCTCGTGTAATATTTTACTCTTTGCGTGAGGAACACTCTAGAGGATTTGTTTCCTTTTGTCTGACGTGGAACTTACAAAATGGCAAGAATATAGAATATTGAGAATTTGTTTTGCTTCTTTTCTTTTTTCATTGCATTAAATGGAGATTGGATAAAAATAGATAAAACATCTGCTCTTCTTTACTTGTTTTATAACTTCTAAAATATAAAGGATGAAAAAAACAGCACACATTGCTTATAATAATATTTTTCTCATTGGGGTGAAAACTTATTTCAAAATATCATTAATATTTTTACAATTTATTTTAGCCAATCTTCAATAGTTATTATTTTGATATGCTTCTTGCATTCATAATTTATATAAGCTCTAATGAAGGGATATTTATTTGACTTTTTAGAAGTATTTATAGCGTACAAAGTTCAAAGTAATTCGTTACAGTCTTAAAATTAATATTTTTGTAAGGTATATGGGTATTTTTATCTTCAAATACCTATAATGCATTAAATGCTTAGCATAAGTAGTTGGTTTTTAGATAGAATACGCGGAGAAAACAAATGATGACATGACTGAATTGTATGGATTTAACTATTAAGAATTCGAATTCCATAAATTTTTTTGAATTAATTTCTAACAGTTTATTTGCCGTTGATTGGTTTTATCAGAAAATGCTTAGTATAGTTTTTTTATTATGAGAATTATTGCAAAATTATGTGTAATTTATTTTAACTATACATAATTAATCATTAATAATCATTTAATATTAGAACATTCAAAACAATTATATGATTATTAATCCTCATTTAAGATATTTATTTATTCTATAAACTGTAGCAAATTCAAAATTGAACTAGACAACTAAAAACTATTTTTGAGGACAGAACAATAAAAACCATGAATTTGTCGTTATTTATAATAAAACACAAAGTTACTTGGGAACAAAAAATTAAAATTGAGAGAAGAGATTACTATTTCCTGAAGTGGAACAACATTATCATAATTCATTACGACTGGTGAATTGAAGCATACGCCATTTAAATAACCGATGTTGCCACTGCTTTCATTCTTATTTAAAAGTACAAACCGCAAAATATTCTAAAGCTAATAAATAAAACACAAGCCGCTAATGTATGATCGAGTAAATATGTTTCACACCACAAAAAGCAAAAAGGATTTTAAAAATTTATAGCCAAGTTGAGCGAGAATATGAAGCTAAGAAAACAGTTTTCAGTAATAACTCTTTCTCTAGCTCTATATGAAACTTGAAGTAAAAACAAAATGACGTACCCAAATAAAATTTATTTTGCAAAAATTAACCGACTTGTTGTTCATCTCACGCTGAGCTGGGGAAAAAATTGAACAGAATCTCATAAATAATGCATTAGGCACATGGTTGTATGATCTTTTTTTTTCTCTCTATCATTTTTTTAATATCAGAAACCCTTTTTTCTTCATTTTACTTAATATCGCCTTCGTCGAGTTTTATGTAACTCAAAAAATCGTTTGCGCCACGGTCTGGGAAGACAAGGTAGAATGAAAAAACACACTATGTTTCTGCACGGAAACAGAAAACGCGAATGAATCTTGAATTACACAACTGAGAATGAATTATGCATGATTAGAAACAGCTCTTCCTCACAAAACGCAATGCGTCTTGGATTTTAGAAAAAAAATATGAAGAAAGAGGTTTAATCATATTCATCGCTTTGCGGTGGGAACCATTTTCAGGAACCTATTTTTCATTACAACTATGAGATTGCTCATTTTTTCAAACTTTACTTTCTTGGTTCTTTTATTGAAAATGTTTTAACTAACGTGATTAACATATGTTTGCACAAAAATTTGGTATCGCACAACAAAAGATGAACAAATAGTATTATTAAATTTAATATGGGTATTGTAATAGGAATATATTTGTTTAACAATATATTGGGGTTATTTTTTCTTCCATGAGGGGTTTTGTTTGGAGATTACCTATATACATATATATATATATATATATATATATATATATATATATATATATATATATATATATATATATATATATATATATATATATATATATATATATATATATATATATATATATATATGCATATATATTAAAATACATGTTTTAAAATTTTGCTTAAAATGATTTGTAATGATTCTAATATCATAATAAATTATGATATTACTATTGATATCGTCTTACTATTAAACATCATACTATTGAGAATTACTTGCTCAACCTGTTTCTAAACCTTCTATTTAATTTTTTTATTAGTGCAATTTATTAAAACGTGAATTTTTAGCCTAATATTACTAAAAAACTCTTTTCAAATAAAATAAATACATTTCATTCAATTAGGAAATTTATTAACTAACCACGTGTTTCACCACACGTTAAATTAATAATATGTCTTCAATATTTTTTAAATGATTTCACTACATAAATAGATTAGGTTATTTTGTTCCCATTAAATATATAAATCGCTTCGATGTATTTGAAAATACTATTAAAAGCCTTTTCGACAGTATTATCCCCATTTCATAGTCTTTTAAATTTAATTATTTACTATGTAACGGCCTCATTATTTTTGACATAAAATCTTTAGTTATATTCCAGAATGAAAATATTTATAAATAATTGTACAAATGGCAAATTTTATATACCGGGAGATCCATAAGTCAGGACCAACTTTAAAAATGAATAATTCGAAAACGAATCAAGATAAAAAGATGCGGTTTGCACCAAACGGATGGAAAAGAAACCGGGTTTTGTGTGTCAATGAAAAAAAAATAGTTCTGTTGGCGACCAACAGATGGCGCTATATTGTTTTATTGCAACAATAGATGTTTTACAAATGAAACAATGATTAATGAAGTCAGATTAATTACAGTTAATTAGTACTTACTACAGTAAATGTTCAATGTGCTGTCCATCATTCAGAAGTAAAGCTGTGAGACGAGTCACCACACCATTCACAACATTTAGTAGCATTTCTTGCGTTATGGCAGACACATTTTGGTGGATGGCATCTTTCAGTGCCGCTAGTGATGCCGGTTGGTCGCTGTACACTTTTGACTTAAAGAAGCCTCACAGCCAAAAGTCACAAGGTGTGAGATCGGGAGATCTTGGAGGCCATGCGTGATTAAAGTAGCGACTGATAATACGATCCTCCCCAAATGTTGAGCGTAGCAGGGGTTGCATAGGCAGAGCAATATGAGGTGGTGCTCCATCTTGCATAAAGGTGACTGTTTGGAGTGCCTGTCGCGCTTGCAGTTCAGGAATAATGCTGTTCTGTAACAGTGCTAGATATCGCTTACCGGTGACAGAAACTGTTTGGAAACCTGTCTGTGTGACTTCCTCGAAAAAAATGGACTAATTATGAAATCAGCAGTGAAGCCACACCAGACTGTCACTTTAGGCTGTTGCAAGGGTACCTCAACAAATGCATGTGGATTTTCTGTGGTCCACACTCGACAATTGTGGGTGTTAACAGCGCCAGAGAGTGTAAAATGTGCTTCATCTGTCCAAAGCACAGTGTGAAGCCAGTCGTGCTGCTCTTCCATCTTACTGAAGACCATATTCGCAAAATGTCGGCGAGAGTCGAATTCAGGAGGCTTTAGTTTTTAGTTATGTTGCAATTTGTAGGGATACCGTTGCAAAGTTACTCGCAGCGCTCTCCAGACACTTCCGTACGACACTCCTGTCTGCCTCAAAACTTCTCGAGCACTGCACTCCCCATGTGCAGCAACCGCCGACATGGCTTGCACCGTCTGCTCCTCTGTCGTGGCAACAGCAGCTGCAGTTGAGGAACGTCAACTTCTTTAACGTGATGCCAAAGTACCTGTAGCTTCAAATTTTTTCACAATTTTGTTCAATGCAGAAGACGTTATTGGTCCTTTGTTATCTCGCATACCCTTCATGTAGCGATATGCCCGCAATGCCGCAATGGCACTTTCCAAATTCTTATAAAACAGTTTAACTAAGAGGGCTTTCTCAACTATGGACAGCATTGCGATGCATACCAGCTTCGACTACCATTACCTGCTGCAGTTGCTTCTTTTTATATCGTTTGTTGCTTTGCATAATCCTACATCAGAAATCCGACAGCGCCATCTGTTGGTCGCCAACCGAACTATTTTTTTTTCATTGCCACACAAAACCCGGTCTTTTTTCCATCCGTTTGGTGCAAACCGCATCTTTGTATCGTGATTCGTTTTCGAATTATTCATTTTTAAAGTTCGTCCTGACTTTTGGATCACCCTGTATATATATATATATATATATATATATATATATATATATATATATATATATATATATATATATATATATATATATATATATATATATATATATATATATATATATATATATCCATAAATCTAGTTTTCATTAATAGTTGAAATATACTGCTTTTGATCATTCATTTTTAATATGAATATTTATTTAATTGACTATTTAATGAGTATAATTTGATACACTTTGAGAGATGAGAGATATTAAGAACATTCAACAAATAATTTTAATTAATATTTCTGTTGTTTTCCCCAAAAAAGCCTTTCGTGTAAAATATTCACACTAGATTCATAAACATTTTTAAAATGATTCAAAACATAAGCAAATAATTCAAAAATAAAAGAATTATAAAAATTTAGTTTATTTTTTAATTGTAAATATTTTAAAAGTATTTAACTTAAAAAATTTCACAAAATTTTAGAAATTTTTAACAAAGGTTCAGATTTAGATGCGTTAAAAAATAAACCGTACACATTATCCTTACCAAAAATTAACACTGTGATTGGGTAACAAAAAGTGACAATAAAATTACTTTATCATTAATAAATGAATTCAGGACAATAAGCTTATTTTTAAAATGTCTTACAGATTAATAAAAATTAACTGTATTTATATAAATACATCTATACATATAATACGTGCATACATACATACAGATATATATATATATATATATATATATATATATATATATATATATATATATATATATATATATATATATATATATATATATATATATATATATATATATATATATATATATTGTTGTTACAAATTAATGAAACTTCAGATTTATTGAGCAACATAATTTTGGTAGGAGAATTCTATTATAGCTATGTTGAATAGAGTATATTTTTAGTTTCTATTTCTTCAATTCGAATGCTCTTATAATGTTTTCTATCTCAATGCCACACTTGTTCAATTGTTACTACACTATTTTGGAGTGATTTTCCCGATTAGTGAAAAGAAGCTTTATATTTTTAACTAAAAGATAAATAAATATCCTGTAGTAAGTAGACATTTTCTCTATCTCATAGAATCATTGTTTAGTTCAAGCCTGTAATTTCAAACAAGTGAATTTAATGTAAATAAAAATTGGCAGAATAAAATCTTGATTATGTCGTTTTAACATGGTAAAAGACTCTTAAATAGAACGTTACAGCACAAATCCATCATATTTAATTCATAGTCAGTTTTATGATGAAAAACATAGAGTAAAACTAAAGTAAAATTTTTAACTGAATAATTCACTGCCTACGAAAAATGTTCATTGTTGCTACGTTTTGTTTCTTTGGAAATAGTTGCTGAATCTTTGTCAGATTAATTTCATTATGATTGATAAAAAAATTGAAGGAAGCAATTGAATCTCAAGCACTTTAAATAATCAAAATATTATAATCTTTCTTCAGGATGAAACTTGAACAGTCTTTCGATCACATTGATACCATTCTTTTACTAAACTGCATCCAAAATGACAACAGTGACAGCATAAAAATTTCATCAACTATTCTTGATTTGTTTCTTCAGCAGATTTTGTAAATGAACGTTTATAACGTTGACTATACTGTTAATAATAGTCATAATTTAATTAACTATTTTTATCAGAGAATCTCTTCTTTACTTATTCTTGAATCGGTTGGAAAATCTTTCCCAAATGCTAAAAATAATTAAAAATCTTGCTCAAATGCATTTCATAAAACAAGAAATAGTTTTAAAAAATTTATTTACAACTTATCACCATTAATTATACAAATTATCCTTTTCAACTTATCCATGATGTTTATGAAGACCAATATATATATACATAAATTTAATGAATTTCTATGCTAAAATGGATAACACTGATTAATATTAATAATTTATCATTATACACAAGAAAAAACCTTAAAAAAGAAAAATCTCTTACCAAAATATAAATAAATGGTATGAAAAATATTTAGTTATAAAAATCTCATTATCAGACATTGCAAGAATAAAATGTCCATGCATTATGATAGGGATATGCTGTATTGAATATTAAAACTGTTACACTAAAGAGGAATGAAATTAATAAAATGATATTTATTTGACAAATGTGTTATATAGAAAATGACAAGTGATTTTATCCTCAAGATATTCAGAAGTATATGTCCAAATATAATCGGCTACCATAACAATCAACTTTCGAAAGAGAATAATAAGGATTATAAATCTTGATATTAATTCAAAGATAGGAAGGAATTTACAGATAAGGCTTCCCATGCAATTTAATATTACCCCTGAAATTTTAGATTATACAGACATGGAGGCATTTTTCTTATAAAGATTCCTCTTTCTTTTATTCAGGATCCATGGAGTGGTTGTAAGTTCACATATTATTTTCAGGTACATAAAGTTCTTGAACATATTAGTCCATATATTAGTTCATATTCATAAAACATTCAGGCGATCACAAGTAACGGGAAAATCAGTGTTAGGTATGGTAAACAGCAATTCCGGTAGGCTACAATTCATCTTCTATAAAAATTAAAAACGTGCTGGTAAGCATTTCTTGCAAAAAACATTGTCTTTTTTCACAACTTTTCAGTTATCAACTTCATTTAAATAGAATTATTATATAAAGAAACTTGTGCTGGACAATTTCCACATTTAAAATCATTACTTGTGACACTACCACCTTCTATTTTAGAGAAACTCTAATCATTTACATGGTATCTATCCCGTTAAATATCATGGTATCCATCAATTAATTATCAAATTAAATCCTTCTAGTCATGTAACTATTTTAATGGCCAATTATGTATATATATATATATATATATATATATATATATATATATATATATATATATATATATATATATATATATATATATATATATATATATATATATATATATATATATATATATATATATATATATATATATATATATATATATATATATATACATATATATACATATATAATATGGATAAATCAGTGTAATAGGAAGACAAAAAATATTTACCGCCATTACTGGAAAAATATTTCATTATATATTATTTTAAAATATAAACTGAGAAAATTTAAATTATAAATTGAGCTTAAAAAAGGACTATTATTATAGAGTTATTTAAAATAATCACCTCATAATAAGTATAAAGCATATAAATTAAAATAAAAATGCACACAAATCACCATTTATGCTAATACCAATTAATATTATGCCTATATTTATTTATATATTATAATTTCTAAGAATGCAAACATTTCCAAAATTGATGCCATCAAAAAATAAGAATTACTATCATCAAAAAGAGTCGTGTTAAAAATATTAGGATTTTAATCTTTATTATTTTGTCCATTACCCATTAATAATATATTACATGATTTCCATCACGCATAAAATTGCTATATTCAAATCTTTTATTATGCGTTCATTATAAAAGAGCAAATATCAATAACCATTAAACATGGCATTAAACTAAAGGATATAAATATTATCGCCAGTCCGGTACACTTAATTTCATTTCACTTCACAGACGAGTAAACGACGATTCTTTTCCTTGTCTTCTACGCAGACGACTCCTTAAAAAAGTATCTTTACTTTTCATTTGCCTTCGTTCACGGAACATTTGTTATACGTCAGGCTATTCTTTCATCCATCAAAGGAATTATTTAATAAGATAAGTCCCTCATCCTTTTTTTCCATCCTTCTTCGTATAAAGAGAAGTCGGGCGAAAGCAATTTCACTTTTCAATAGTCGTTTACATAATGCATCACATCGTTTCGGGAGTCCATAATCCAAGTTATGATTCCATGCATTATGCATTGGGGTCGATCCTCTTTTTAATTTGTTTTTATGTAGGTTCTGTGTGCGGAAGGATGGGATCTTAATCTTCTCACTTGGTTCCGTCGAATGGTGGTAAGCGTCCCATTCAGGGAATTTCTTTGGAGGGGTTAAAAATGTGAAAAATAGTCGCATCTCATTTTTCTTCCGCTTAATGATATATCTTCTTCCTCGTTAGATAGACTTCCTTAAATAAGTTACTTAGATCACTTGATTTCCCCTTGTGATGTCATTATTGAGGAATTTTAAAATATGAATAGTTTATCTCCAAGGAAGAAACGGTGCCTTCGTTAGTCACGGTATAGTAATTTTAGTAGTTAAAAAATTAGTATTTTAATCAGGATATAAATTACTTTTATGTAAAGAAAATTTATAAATTATCTTATTTTAAGCTAGTTCATATATTTTCAAAAGACAATTTTAAATGGAAATTTAAAAAATTTAACTACCACGCGGTCTAAGAAATGTAGTGAAACTCATTAAAATGGTTTTACATACAGAATAAAAAGTAAAATATGACATAATATGTTCCGCTGATTTCTGGTGAGCATTATTCAATAATCTGCGAACAAAGCTGCTTTTTCAGACAAAATAGCTACAGTGACGCAATAAAACATTTAGTTGTATTAGGTTTAGGAAAGTAACATGGATGCTTCATTCCATGAGATTCATATGTCATGGGTTGTGAATTGTAAAGAATTATTAAAAGTATTTTTTCTTTGGTAAGATAATTTTCTTTAGATAATATTGTTTTCAGGGGAATAGGAATAAATGTGCGAATCTGTTTGTTAAGAGAAATTTTTAAAATTGTTAAAAAATTTGTAACATAAAGACAAGTCTTAAAATTTATATAACGATTAATAATGAGTTTTTTTCAATGCGGCATTTTAAAATTGAATTAAGGAATCATTGAATTCTCATTTTTTTCCTTTCTAAAGTCTGACCATTAGGGAATTTTATCCTTCGATAAAACAGGTATAGAAATAAATGGGAATTCATGTAGTAGAGCACTCTATGGTTGTGTCACCGTCACCTCAAAATTGGTTAAGTCTTTGTAATTTAGAAGTAGAGGCCAAGCAAAAGACGACAAACTTGGCCTGTCGTGCAGGCAGGTCAAGTCTGCATACGTAAGAAGTATGATTGCAAGTGGAGGACCTTATAACCACTACGGAATTCGGTTACAGTGAGAAAAGAATTCACTACATTTCAACGATGAAAATGGCATCCTTCCCAACTAGACAGACCACTGCTGCTTGCAAATAAAAAATTAAAAATAAATTAATGGGCTTTCAGAAGTAAAATTTAATATACAGGTTAAATTTCTACTAGCTTCATGTTCTTTAATTAATTAACTCGCTATATTTCAAGTTTTCTGCTTTGTGCTTTTTCTATATTTGGAAAAAATCATAACTTTCCTTTTAATGATAAAAATTAGTATCATCTGAGACATTTTTTTTAAATATTCATATTCAATGAATGCAATCATGTTGCATATTTAACTAACAGTGCTAAAATGAACACATTCTTTAATTTTTCTCAAATACAACGCTATTTAAATGAAAGCTGATCAAATGAAAATAATTTTGTGTGAAGTTTGAGCCAATAACATTTTGATCTATTTTTAATAATATTCGAAACATTGTCTGAAGAAAGTTTATTTTTGACAATTATAATATAAACTATATTCTTGTAATTTAATTTCAATATTTTTGATTTTAGTTCTTCATTAAAAACAATTTTTTGATAATCTCAAGTCAAAATCATTTGTCTACTAAACACTTTCAGATCGATTCAATTAATTTCAAATTCTTCAAATTAAGTTAAATTTAAAATTATTACTTTACTCATAAGAGTAATAATATGAAAATATATTTGAAATAAAAATGATAAAATATTTTCTAACTTTTGAATTTATTATATTCATTATGTTACTAAAAACAATATTCATAAATATATATTTTTAAAATATGAGTTAATTGACAATTTTACTCAAAAGACAAAAATTAATCTCGATAAAAATAATTCCCAGTTCACAAACAAAGTTAATCCTTTTTTTGTTGTTTTGCTGCTTTCTCTTTTGTTAGTTCAAATAAATATGCAACTCAAATACGAAATGTCAGCGCTCTTCTTTTGTATACAACATTCAGCTCTGTAAATGATTTAACTTCAACAGAATCAGGTGTTTCTTGTGTGGGCCTCTTGTCATCAGTATACCCAGCTCATTTCCATTCAAGCGACACGACAGCGTAAATGCACTTAAAATTCAAAAAATAAATGGCATCAAACGAGCTCTATAGACAATGCTCATTGAAAAACATGAAATGTATCCTCCGAGAAAACAAGCAACAAGAGAGAGGAGCAAAAAGGAAGCAACTCACACGTGCTGCTTTCCATTGCGGAGTGAGAGCTTCGGATTTTGCTCATGAATAAAATTTAAACATTTAGTTTGGCAACAGCACAGAGATCACGAGGCATCGTCACTGTTCGCTCAATAGTCTGGTGTGCACTCGGGATTGAAATAGCAAACTAACTATTGAATATCGAGTTCCGAGTCGAATTGTACTGTTTTATGGCGTTTTCGAAGTTCCACTTGATACTGAATGATTGTTTCCTGCTCAAATGAATGAAAGTTGTTCATTTTTTATTCTGGTTCTGTCACCAGCATCATCAGAGAGATTGTAAAATGATATAAACTTCCACAAGTTTTTAAATTAGATTTTTTTTTCTGAGAAAGATATTTTTAGTTTTTTGATTCAACCCAGTGAAATAGAAAAATATGCGAATGAGCAAGATTGAAATGACGTTTACATTTGTATATTTACTACTGATAAAAATTATTTATTATTATATTTTGTCTTACAATATTTTGTCTTATAATATTTTTTCTTAGTCAATTTAATAGTTCATTGAAAATCACCTCGGAATTATTTTACTGCAGATACTTTTTGAACTATTTATTACTCAAGAATTTTAAAAACATGACAGATTTATAAAATATTGGTTGTAATCCTAGAGTTAAACTTATTATAAATCTAATGTGTATTGACTACTTACACATCAATATTAACCATGAATATTACTACTTACGCCTTAAGAAAGAAATTTAAATTTTTAAACTATTATTGTTATATTTTATATTATTATTGTAAATTTAATATTCTGCGTCACTTTTAACACCCAGCCAGTACATTCGTCAAATTTCCCTGACAAAGAAGTCTGATATAAAGCATTTAATGAAAAGGAGATTTTAAGACAAAGAACTAATTCTAATGTTCCAAAATGTCATTTTCAAATTCAATTCAAATGTATTAATATAAAAATTATGCGTAAAGTCACACTAAATGCTTATTGCTATTTAATTTTTTATAATATTTTGAACTTGGAAAAGATCGGCTTGAAAGTTTATAAAGATATATTATTATCTTGCATTATTGTTGAACAGCATTTATATCATGTTGAACAGCATATATGAAGACCATTTTTATCTATATACAAATAATCTTTACCTCTCATTATAATTACTTTTTAAAAAAGTCAAATAACGGAAATAAAGTACATGTTTCAAAGTCAAATATTTGCATTATATGCATCGATTTTTAATAGATATAATAGAAATTATCAATATTTAATTGAATTACCCTTCTCCTTTTGGTTTTCACAAAATTCAATAAACATAGTTTATTTTCGTAGATGATCTCAAATAAATACAAAACATATGTCAGCAGCAATCCATTTGCGAAAGAGCTGACGAAGATTTTTTTCTCCTGCGTCTCGCAAACATTGCTTTCTTTTCTTTGAATCTTGAACAAACGTGATTTCATTTGTTTTGAATACCATCAACATTGCTGTGTACAGGCGGAAGATGTCGGTTGATCTGCTGATTTCACCTATAATGTGCTGAATAACCAATCAAGGAAGAATTACAACTAATCAACCAGACGGGCTTCGACAAAGGAAGTGCATCGTAGGGAGAAAAAACTTTCACCAGTTCTCGTTTTGATGTCTTCTTCATTTGTACCTATTCTCAGGTTTGTTCTGCTTACTAGCAGAAATGTTTAAATTGCCTAACAGTCTGTGACTTCTTAATAAACTAAAGAAAATTTCCCGAGTTTTTTTTTTATTTTGAAGCAAGTTTTTGATTTTTTCCAGAATCTATTTTATTTAGTACAGAATGTTAGGTGCTTATATTGTAATTGTGAGGCTGGAAATAATCTTTTCACATTTATAAGATTTGTATTTAATATTATAATTGATTCCCATTTTATTTGATTAAATAAAAGATAAATTTATTTTATCTGATTAAATAAAAGATAAAAGATTAGATAAATATAGAGATAAAATCTCAAGTTATTTGTAAGTATTTCAAATTGTAAATTTTTTCGATATGATATTAATTTTAAATTTTAACAATATTAACAATTTAACAAATTACGTTTAAGTGTAAGTCTAGTGTTTTACATGAAAAAATTTTGTGTCTAAATAATTCATTAATTAGTGAGTGTAAATTTAACAATTGATTCATTTGTAATCGAAGTGCCATCACTTTAATTTTTACATCTAATTCTGATGTATCAACCATTTTTTTAAAAAAAAGATAGTGTATATTATTATGGTGATGCTATTTTTATACAATTATAGCACTATCATAAATTAAATTAGAAATATATAAAAGGAAAAAGTTCATCTTAATTGCAAAATATGTTATAGTATATAATTTACAGGGAATTCAAAATTACTCAAAAAAGGAGATACAGGAAATTCATTACATAAAATATATGTGATAAGTTTATGCACAAAAGTATATTAAAAATATTAATTAATTAGAATATATATAAAATAATCTATAATTTTGGTAATATTTGTATCAACATAAATTATTTTCATTTTGATAGTTTATAATTAACAAAGCATTGTAAGCGTATAATTCACAAAAAATACTTACATTTTTTCTGCGGCATAAGAAAATATTTCAAATAAATATCAATAAGCAATAATTCTAAGCATTTATTCTACACAAATTTTCAAAAGAGAAACAATCATTATATTCGCTAAGCAATCGTTGTGTGTAACGCCAGAAAAACTTCCCGCCTCGAACACATTTTCTTTCGAAAAGCTTAGTTGATAACGATTATATATGTGATTGATATCGACTTTCACAGCTGGTTTTTCGGAAAAGGCATTACGTCACCACAACATGCTGTTCGTTTGTTAGGACACACCAAAACTGTAAAACATATCGAGAAGAGGGGAAGAGAAGAGCGATGTGAAAACGGTTGATGGAAGGAACCGGTGGTATGACAGGAACGCTGACAGCGTCGATCATTAGTCTTTATCTAGGCTTAATTGCTCAACTTAACAGGAGGGGGAAATTCTTTCAGTTTCTAAAGCGATAAAACTTCGGAGGTAACACAATTTCTTTAATCAAACTCTTTCGTTTAAAATTTCCTCTGGAATAAGGAAATTGTATTTTTTTTTTCGAAGGCATATTCAAATCTCCAATTTCTTTTAATTCTTTTAATTTTATTGACTCCTACATTTATTTTATTTATATTTTAATATTAAAGTTATAAATTACATTAATATAACTTTTATTTTTAAGAATCAGTTAATTTATTATTTTCCAAATAAACTGAAGGGAATTAATTTAATATTCTTCCTCAAAGCTCTTAATAAATTTTATTAAGTCACCTTTCTAAAGTTATTAACCTTTCTCATTGTTTTCCTTTTCATTATTTTTTACATTTTACGTAAATATGAATTTCGTTTAATTAAGTTGGAAAAAGGTAGAATTAATTTATAGTAACTATAATATAGCTAACATCATTGTTTTTTACACGACTTAAATTTAAAGTCACTAGGCTAAAAACGGAAATAAAATTTTACAATTATAAGATGTTTAATCAATTAATTTCTAGATATTTATATTTATTTTCTTTTGTTAATTCAAATAATTCTTATTTTTTACTAAGACTACAATTATTTTCAATTCCAGTAATCTAATTTTAAAAAGAAAGAGAGTTAATTTAATTTAATTTTAAAACAACAATAAGGTTTCGAAAGTCATTTCTTAACATATACTTAACTAAAACTGACCAAAATTTAAGTTAGCTAGATTGTAAAAGTAAACTAGTTAGAAAATAAACTTTTAATTATTTATTAGTTCATTATATTAAATGAATTTTCAATAAATAAAGCCTCTATTCTATCCTTATTCTCTTCTTTGTTATGCTAAATATTCATTTTAATTTATGAAGTATTATATTTTTAACATTAGAAAGAAAGAAATGAATAAATAAATGAGTTGCTCATTATGAATGTGGACTGAAGAATTCATTTCTACTTGTGAATGATATTTCGATAATAGTATACCATCGTGAATATTTCAAAATCTTAACCCAAAAAAAAAACTATAGTTTTTCTTTATTTACATTTAACAAGTAATTTGATGATTAAATCAATCAATCTAATTCAAGTTTTTTTAAGAAAGTCAAACATTAACAGTGAGTAATATTCAATGCAGATTGTAATATCAGTGCATATGTTCCAAAAGTTAATATTTACACGACAGAGTCAAATATTTATGGATTTCACTAATTATTTAATTATCAACAATATCATTTAAGTAAATAATGTAGCTAATCGGGCGAAGAGTGTACTTTTTTAATATTTTTATCTCATAACTTTAAAAAAGTTTGTCAGTGTTTAATTTTAAATATTATGTAAATGATTAAAAAAATATTTTTATAATTTTTCTTAGATGTGCTCAAATTTAATGAAACATGCAAAATTTCATTTTTATGCATGTATGAATTTTAGTTAAAATTTATACTATTAATGTACTGTGAAAAGGTTTTGAGTTTTCCTTAACGAATTAAAAATGTTCTCACTATATTTTGTGAATCGTTTATTGTCAAAACTCTATCATATATGTATCAGTTATATTACTAAAAAGTACTTTACAAAAGTGATAGTTTCTTATGCAAGTATCATTAAAACATTGAATTTTTTTATTTATTAACAGCTCATAGAAAATCTATATTTATCTTTTTAGCATAGTCATTATTCAGGAGACTGAATTTTTGCACACATTAAAGAAGATTACAGACATCAAACCTTGGTGTAGCTTTTGACACCAAACAATCAGCATTGCTTTTATCTTAAACTTGGTTAATTTAAATTGTGACAACTTTATTGAACTAAATATTTTTCACACGCACAAGAGCTAAATGCAGTTAATGTGCAATCAATCACTTGTTTTTAAACACGTGTTTGACTCAGAAAAAGGAATTATGATTAATTACATTTTTATGAGCCGATTCTTCAGAATTTTTGCATTTTAACAAATTTTATTCATAAGTTAAATATACGGAGACTACGTATTTAAAAAACATTAATAATTTTAGCCGTTTGCTGTTCAGACTTTAAACAATCAATTGAATTAGATAATTAATTCAATGCACATTCAATCATTACGTTAACGATGCCTTTATCACAACTTAAAATTAATTTTTTAATACATCTGAGTATATTCTCGAGAATATATACTCCAGAAACAAAAAAAGAAATTCAATGAATTTCTAATGTATCTTTAAAATAATTTTAAATTAATAAATAATTAATATCAAGCGCACAAATAAAAACCAATTTAATAATATTTTAATCATTTTTGTGCCTTCAAAATATTTAATTTCTTGTCTGAACAAAGATACAAAATTGTACTAAACAATTTTGATTATAAAATTTTATATTTTCGTGAAATTCACTGAAAATACTATGTTTCTGATAGAATGTCTTTAGCCGATCTGTTATTACTAATTTAAGAGCTAAAACACTAGCACTATCACTAACATACTGTACTAACACTATCACTAACATTATCATTAACATTATCACTAACATTTTCATATCTAAGGCCTTTTCCACAATAGAAACGTGTACAAATATAAGAGAATACTTTTAAAAACCATACTTTACTGTCCTCTAAATGCACTTTATTTTCACCATAAATAATTAAATAAAGTAAAGATTATTGTTATTATAATTTCATATTTTTATTTATGCTATTTATTTTATATTGATTAAGTTATTAAAAACTTATATTTAAAGCCTACTAAATTGTTCAATAATTTATTTTAAATAAACGCTGAAAATAATTGTAACATCTCACCACCCCATAAATTTTATACAAAAACAACTCTAAATTAAAATAAATCTTACTTAATTTAGAGTTGTTTTTGTATAAAATAAAGATATAAGTTTTTGTATAAAAGATAAATCTTATATATTTATCAAAATCTGTAATTATTTACAGTATTATTTGTTGCACATATTTATATGAAATCTAAATGTTTTAATATTATTCTTTAAATAAATGTTCTCGCTTTGGTAAAGTGAAACGGTAAATAATGTAAGAAAAGGAATGATAATATAGAAGCAAGAAAGACTATTTGTAATGGAATTCCTTGCGAGATCAAATAATACACAATTTCCTGACTTCTAAGTTGCTTCAAAAGTATTCTCCGTTTTATTCCTTACACCTAAGCCGTAAAATGGAAAAGAAAACATGGAATCGACAAAATATAAAATTTTTCTTTGAAATCTATTTCATCCTTCGAGTGCCACTGTGATATGTGAGAGTAAGAAAAAGAATTTTGAAGAATTTTTATGAATTTATTTCTTATGTAAGTATAAAATTCTACTGACTTCAACTGAATCATGAAGTTAAACTAAACTTAACGTGACTGCCATATCTCATATGATTTCAAGCTACGGGGAATAAAGTGGAAAAGTTTAAATATAGTTGATACTTAATATATTTTTCAGATTATATGAACTGTCATAGAATATATATTAAAATTGTCGCAGTATATCTTGACGATTTTATGTTTAAATTACTAAAATTCGTAAGGCTTTTTTTATTTTTAGTAAGATTCTCAGGCTTGGTTTATAAGTTCTGAAAATTCTTTTCAGAATTGCTTGTATTGAAATTGCGAGGAAAAATTATCATATAAATTTTACGAATTTGGAACTATTCCTATAATATAAAATACAAAAATAATAATTTATGTATTTTATATTCTAGAAATAGTTGATGTCTGGAAATGATGCAGAAAGATTTCAAATAGTAAATAATCTTAAATTTTATTTTCTTGTCCTAAATATAAATAAGAGCAATTGGCTTGCGGCACTGTCTAAATTTATTGCTACTCTTTTTCTTTTTTCAGTAACAGTACTTTTACATTTTATTAGGTTGGTGCGTATGAAATGTCGGATTCTCTTTACATGCGGACGTTTTCCTCCCTGTTTTCGTTATACTTTTGTATTTGGCATAACCTCATTCATACTCGTATTGTCCATTGCCAGAGACTCATTTCAGCAAAATAGGTTTTCTCGAAGGTCTTCCCTTTTTTATTTCTTTTGAGTTTATTGCCGATATGAATTCTTCCGACATTCGCGTCATTTTCTTATATGAGTACAAACTTGGTAATAGTGCTGCAAAAGCTGCACGCAACATAAACCAAGCGTTTGGGGAGAATACGGTTAACGATCGGAAAGTGCAGCGTTGGTTCGAAAAATTTCGGACTGGCGATTTTTCACTGCAAAATGAGCCGCGCGGAAGACCCAAAACGTCTGTGAAGAATGATGACCTGAAGGCTCTAGTGGAAGCGGATCCAGCCGTATCCACGAGGGAACTTGCTATCAGGATGAAAGTTGACCATACAACGATATTGAGACACCTTTCTGAGATTGGCAAGGCTAAGAAGATGGACAAGTGGGTACCGCACGCACTGACAGAGCGAAATAAGCTGGATCGGTTAAACGTATGCTCATCATTGCAGCATCCACCATATTCACCGGATCTCTCGCCGACCGATTTTCATTTTTTCAAGCATTTAGAGCTGTTTTTAAGGGGCAAACACTATGAAAATGAAGACAGTCTAAAAAACTCGATATCAGAGTTTATTAATTCTATAGACCAAAATCTTTTTAAGACAGGCATCTACGCTTTAAAATCTCGTTGGGAGAAGTGTATTGAAGTGAATGGAGCATACTTTGATTGAATAAACAGCTTTTGAAGAAAGATATGTAGTTTTATACAATCACTATAAGAATCCGACATTTCATACGCACCAACCTAATAATTTATGCAGATTTCAAACAATTTCACTAACGATAGTAAATTTTAAAAAAAAAGTTTCATTTATTTGAACCACTAATCAAAATTATTATCCTGATCAGTGTACAAAATGTGAACATTATTATTATTATAAGAAATGTTATTTTTATATTATTTTTTAATATATTGGATTAATTAAAATAGATAATTATTGGGTTTTAAAATACTTATTATGTTTAATATAGGATAATTTCATTTAGTTAGTTTATCAAATTGAATTTACAATTAATTGAAATTTTGTGTTAGAAAATTCAATACTATTGTTAAAAATTGCTTTATCTGATATAACAATTTATTTTTACTCAAAAAATGAGCTATTGACACTTATTGGGGGTCCATTTTTCATTTTCTTGTATCCACAGCTACTATATAGTTCTTTGGAACTTCCTATATTTTCTCTCTTATTATACGTGAATCGACTTATTGTCAATGAAAAATCTACCTGAAGCACTGAATATTCATTTCATAAATATTCAAAAGAAACTTTGAAATAATTTTTAGCTGTTAGGCCATCTACTCAGAGATGTCAACACCTCTGAATTTTTCACACAAACAAAAATCAGTTAATTCTTCTAAAACCATTCACATAAAATCCTTTTGTTTTCAGTTTAATACAGTGAGATCTATAAATATTTGAGTTTGTTGTCATTTTTTATTAAGAAAAAAGCAATTTGGAAATGCTTAACTTTCTTGCATCCTTAACAATTTTTATTGGTGTGATAAATGAAGGCTACACAAAATTACTACTCTGAAATAATATCTAGATGATACATCAAATCAGTCTGAAGTAAAAGTGTTCCGTAAGTTATATCAAATGACTTCTAAATTTTTTTTCAATAAGGAATTATTTTCTTGATTTGCATCTTTTTTAACTTGGATCAATTTATAATAATAAAGCAGCAAGTTATAACAGACATGATAAGTATTTTATAGACTACGGAAGGAGCAAGAGCTTTAATTTATAAAGAATTGTAATTTTTCATCATAAATAATTTAGATAGAATATTGGCGAAAACAATTGCGTTTTTGATATTCCTTTGTAAATGCTCATAATATACAACTCATGTTTTATGCTTTAATTTTTTGACCATTTCAGTATGTCTTTATTCTAGTGATATTTATGTTGTATGCATCTAAAGTAATGAATATCTTCAGGAGTTTCAGTGCAAGAAAAATAAGCGTATTGAAAAATAACAATTTAAATCTGTTCAATCAACATGAAATTAATGCTTTGAATTGTTATCATTCACAATTTCTTTAAAACTGCTTTTTCTCGCAATGTACTTTTGATTTATTTTTATATTGAAACAATACAGGAATAATTATGGTTATTCTTGTTTTTTTAATATTTATATCTGATTTATATATTACAGTCTTCTTTGCTTGTATTAGCACGCCTATACCCAATGCATAAACTAAAGTTAATGCATTTAATACTATTCAAGATTTTATTGGAATACTATTACCACCATTTGCTCCAGTACATTATAAGTTCTGTTGGATTACATAATGCAGTCATTTCAACGATCAAAAATGTTCTCACTGATTTGTTAATGATTCTACTGCCAATATTGCAAACTTTTAAAAAACTCTTTAAGGTTACGTGCTGATATAATCAAAAAGAATGTTCATGGCCCAAGTAATTAGCTTCAGATCTAGAGGCTTGTAAGTTATCAGCAAGGAACACGAAGACTTTCATTCCTGTGCCTAGTGTTAATGAAGAATTTAGTAACCACGTGATGAAGTTAAGTTCCAGGAGCAAAATAGTTGCTTGCGCCATAGCAGAAAAAAATACTGGAATGAAAAATAAGAGTAAGTGTGTTTGATGGCCTCCGAGGAAAACGATTAATTTAAAGTCAGAAGTTGTTCCGTGACAAAGACGAATGGGGAATTTTTCTTCATTTTTTCCCTAGCTTTACTTTTTTTCCCTTATCATCTTCCTGAAGGGAGACAATGGAAAAAAGAATATGAACTGAATGAATGGAACTGTGAAATTGGTAGAATTATCCGAGCTCGAAATTGTCTGTGTGAAGATGTCTTGTGGCGGTTTTGTCTCCAACTATATAAAAATATATAAAGAAAAAATTTTGAGATTCAGTATTTTGCGGATTTGGGCGGATTACGAAAAATTGTATTCATAAGTGAAATTATCGATAATATAACATGAAATTCACTGTAGATTCTTCAACCACTCGATTAAGAATTGATTTTGTTGATTGTAAATCTCTATTTGATATTTTGACTCTATTTAATCTCGTCTTCTTTTTTTATGTTTATAAAAATATTTTTTAACATTATTTTTCACGTTTGTTCTTCCATTTCATCATGAACGAAGTCTACAGAGTAATTCGACAACATAAGTATTTATTACAATAAATATACGCGACTTTCTAACGTAGAAAAAATTTAGTACCATTTAAGTAATTGTAATTACGAAGCATATTCCTTTTAAAGCAACATTTGCATGTTTTACGAAAATAAAAACTCAAAAGTCAATTTTATTTCTTAATCAAGTCAAATTCAATATTTTAATTTATTATAACTAAGAAAACACTAATGTTTTTTTCAATAAAATAGTATTCAACAATTTATAAGTAATATATTAATATTTTTATTTATAATTATTTATTTTTAGAATAGTTCTAATTGTTGATATCTTATGATAATCACAAAGAAAATCCTTGTATAGAAAATAATATGAAGCTGAAATCCTGGTATGGTTTCAAAAGAAAAAAAATCATAGCACCAATTTAAACTATTTACATTAATCGAGTTTAATAAAACCCAAAAACTTTAGCAATATAATAAAGTGTAAATTTTAAAATATTTATTTGTTTTTAAATTTTAATTCCTGTCTAACAGAATAGTTTGAAGAATTGTTGAATTACAAAAGTTTAAATGCTATAATTACATAATTTTATTCATTTGAAAATGAAGAATTGAAAAAATAAAATGAGTTCAATTGTTTCGTAATTGATCTTTTCAAGTCACGTGTTTCCATGCATGAGAAATGTTCCATTAATACATTAAAGATCAGAGAACGCTGAGCATAGTTTAATTAAATTAAAATAAAATAATTCTATTCCCAACACAGTAAGCGGAAGTCAATGACGAATTGCAAATAACCTCCAACACATCTTTTCTCCGTAACCGCGACTTTTACTGAATGAAAGGGCTAGAGATATTTTCCGCATTTGGTTTGAGGAGTGGAATGTTAAAATGATGAGACGTCGCGGAATTCCCAGAGAGCTGCATCTTTGTGAATTTCTGACAAAAGTTTTCAAAAGCTGTGAAGGAAAGATTAAATTTTAACGAAGTATTCAAATTATTTCAGTAAACAGACATGAATTAGAAGCGGTAATGTTTCATAGTTTTGAACATTATGGGAAGACAGTTTTGCATTTTAAATCAAGTATGGAATAGAGACCAAATCTGTCATTGTTTGGTATTCTAGATATTGCATTACTATTCTTTCCCTATTTAAAAGACGTATTTATTAAATAAAATATTATTTTACCTTCAAATATAATAAATAATCCTGTTAATTTGTTAAAGCTTTCATGCTACTTGATCTTATTTTTATATTTAGTCTTTTAAGAGTGTGGGATTATTTTAGAATTGCTCTAATCTAATTGAAATGATTAATTTATAGCATTTGAAAGTATTCTTTCTAAATTATTATTAAATCATTTAGTATTTTCATAAAAAAATAGTATGTTTCCTTAGGAATTTTGATAATGTTTTTATAAGACGTTATCGAGAAATTTCTAAAGAAATTTGCAGTTAAACATGGCTTTTAATTTTTATCACTAAGCAATATGGGAAATTAAGAAAATATTTTTTTATTAAATTTTCTGATTATATATTGATTTAATTTTCAATTTTGCTCTTAATAATTTAATTAATTTTTTTTATTTTATCGTAAATATCATTTAACTAAACAATTTACAAAAATGATATATGAGGTCATAAATTATACATTATTAGGAAAGTTTTTAAAATTCCCTGCTTTTTTCTCCAAGAAATGAGTACTTCATTTGATTTCATTTAACAATGATTTTAATAATTGTAAATGATATTGAGGAAATAACTGATGAAACTCTTAGCAAAAATTATTTATACGCATGATAATATAGCAAATGTTGAGTATAGTTCATAAAAATTGGGTAAGTAAATACGTTCTTTTATTAAGTATTCATTAAATGAAGGTATAACGTCGTGAAAATAAATTTCGTTAAAGATTTTAACGCTGAAACCAAGTACTTAGCTTTATTGTATAAATTTCACCATTCTGCTCTTCTGAAAAGAATTATGTGAATACAACATTAAGCTTTTATAAGAAGAAAAGTTAGAAAATAACTGAACAATCTCCAATAGTTGTTTATGTTCAGAATAGTATTTATACCACAAGAAAAGCAATTATTATATTTTGTATAACTGATTCTGTATAGATTTTAAAAAGAATCCATCTCCTAAACTTTAAAATAAAGATATTCATAAGAAGCAGCATTTATTTTCTTAAAAATGAAATTCGGAAAACACCTATTGATTCTATAATTTGTACCACTGTTCGAGCAAAACTGTTACCTATTTTTGGTTTGTAAGCTGTTGTTCAGTTCAATCTATTGCTGTTTCGGAATGAAACTAGAATGTATTTTTGACAAATATTTATTACATATATGAAAATATTTCTTATTACATTTTCTAAAAAATCATATTTCTTTCTTTATTCAGTTTGTCCAAATAATATGCAAATATTTCCAAAAACACATTAAATACATTAAGGACAAAAATATTGAATAATTTAATCAATGAAACATATATAGTATTATCTAAAATTTTATCGTTCATAAAAAATAATAAAATGTGGTTTGCATGAAAATCTTAGGGAAGAGAAGCTGGACATTTTGCTAAGAAAGCACAAAACAGTTATTCTTCGTAATTACTGAACAATTTGACTCGTAAACGGAAGATGGTGCCATTGAGTTCAGAAATAGCAGTCTAATGTTTTATAATAGTTTAACAATTACAAACTTTTGCTCTGTTTTTAGCATCACAAACAACAGCTTCAAAAATACTTTAGATTGATAAATTATCATACTCTAGCATTTCATGATGGAAATTTTGAATAACTCTTAAGCATTCATGTGAATTATATGTTGATGCGTAAAAAATTATATACCTATTTTTTATTGCTTAATAGTGGGTAGTAAATCAAGCAGTTTTACCTCTCTGACGAATTCAGTTTTTCCCATAAGCAATGTCTAACAAATAAAAACTCTTCTAAATCTTAGTTGTAACTTGTTTCTAAATATATGAAATTTTATAAGCTAACGAAAACCTGTAGAAATTTATTACATCATTCACTGTTTCACTTTTCAGGAAATATATATATATATATAGTCCAACATGCCGACTATTATGATGGAGTTGCTTACGTCCCTAACTTCGAAGCAGTAATCCCGGCTTCAAATCCTGGTTTAGACATTAATGTTCCTTTTTTTAGGCAAAGATGGCATACCCACTGGGTGCCTAACTGTAAAAAATATTGCCGTCACCTTCACCCCTTGTAGCGCTTCATCTGATTAAACTCGAAAAAGCAGCCAGGCATTAGAAAAATAATAATAATAAAAGTCCAATATACCTACTGAAAATGCTAAAAAAGTTCGAGCATTTTTAAGAATTGTAAGCATGAAATTGGAAATTCCTCAACTCTTTGGAGAAAAATCAACTGGAATCTGCCTATACAATATTTAATTTTATTTCTCTAGTCATTTTTAGAACTGATTTATTAAAATTTAAACCTAATACTATCATTAAAATACCTCGAGCGAAAATTATAATCTTAAGTTCAAATCTGTTCCAGTCATCGGAATTGTTCGAAACGGAAAATCGAGTATTATATTTAATGCCCTGGTCTCAGGAGTCAATTAAGCCGCTACAGAAGGCGTCCATTGGGAGAATCATGCGTGATATATGCGGAATTAAGGGAAGGACAGGGCTTAAGCCAAAATATGTCACATCAGTATGCAACTTGTGTCCACATCGATTTTGATCGAAGGAAATACATCAAAATAAAGATTCAATAAACATTTTATGTTGCGCGCCATATTTGGACCTTCAAAATAAGCCTATAATTATCGGCACGAGCATATATATTTTTTAAATTATATTACTAGTACTTTTAACTTTAAAATTAATTATTTTTATAGAAAATTATTTTAAATTGCATGCATAATTTTTTTATTTTTTTTTATTATTAGGAGAATGAAATAAAGCTATCACATTTTAAAAATATATAGTTTTTTAAATTTTTAAGATCACAAATGATATTAACGATTAAAATTTATTTTAATATGTTAGTCAAAATTTTTAATAGCTTTTAAGAATTTACGGTGCATTCAAAATTGATTTTAATGTAAAGAAAAAAATGTATTACGCAATTGAGTCTATGAAACTTGTGAAAAATTGTGTGAAAAGTTATTTTATTGCTTCATTACATTGGAATTTTGGTACTTTAAAAATATCACACCGATAATAAAATAAAATAATTACATTTTTTGCAATTCTTTTTCCTTAATATGATAATCTAATACTATATATATAAATTATTTAATAATATGAAAATTCCTTGATTTTACTTTTTTAATAAGTGTAAAATACAGCCATATAAATACTATTTACATCAATTAAGCGATTGAATTTATTTCAAACATTTATAATTGATAATTAAATTTTGCTTGTATATAAAAAAAACTTTAATTCTTCTTAGTTTTAATTTATATTTCACAGGAAAAATCTTAATGAATTCAAATTCAATAAAACAACATTTATGATTTTTTATTTAATACATCGATTTTACTTATTTAATATATTTAATGATCTGTTTACTTAAAATTATAGCTACTTCTCAATAAGGGGAACTTAAATGAAAAGTAATCATTTACTGGAAATAAATTGTTTTGTGGCCGAACATGGAAGGTCCTTGTAGACTTCACTCCATAGGGTCCCCTATGTAGGAGACTCTCCATTTCTTACATGGTAGGACTTCCAGGGGACCTAAATAGTTTTGTATTGATTTGTGGAGTCTGCTAAAGATGCTGACGGGAAGAAGAGAAAACTGACTTTCACGTCCCACCGTAAAATGCCAAATCCAAAGGAATCTCCCCGAGAGGACTTAACTAGGGGGACATCAACATATTGAAAGAGATAATAAAAGAAAATAAAAAATGTATACATACATACACACACAAACCCCTCTATATTATATATATATATATATATATATATATATATATATATATATATATATATATATATATATATATATATATATATATATATATATATATATATATATATATATATATATATATATATATGAAAATTTAATAGTTCATAAAAATTATAAAATGTGGTTCAACATGAATATTGGGAAAGAGAAGCTAGACACTTAGCGAAGAAACTGTTACCTATTTTTGGTTTGTAAGCAGTTGTTAAGTTCAATCTATTCCTGTTTCGCAATGAAACAAGAATATATTTTCGACAAATCTTTATTTCTCATCAATGAAAATATTTCTTACTTAATTTTCTTAAATATCATATTTCTTTCTTCATTCAATTTGTAAAAATAATATGCTAATATTTCCAAAAACATTAAAATACATTGAGGACAAAAATTGGATGCTTTAATCAATAAAAAATATACAGTATTATCGAAAATTTAATAGATCATAAAATATAATAAAATGTGGTTTGCATGAAAATCTTAAGGAAGAGAAGCTAGACATTTTGCGAAGAAAGCAAAATAGTTATTCTATTTAATTATTGAACAATTTTATTAGTAAATGAAAGATGATGCCATTGAGTTCTGAAATAGCAGTCTAATGTTTTATAATAGCTTAACAATTACAAACTTTTGCTTTGTTTTTCATCACAAACAACAAAAAATTTTTCATTGCTTAGTTGTGGATAGTACATCAAGCAGATTTTCCCATAAACAATGTCTAACAAATAAAATCTGTTCTAAATCTTAGTTGTACTTTGTTTCAAAATATATGAATTGTTATAAGCTAACGAAAGCCTGTATAGAAATTTATTTCATCATCCACTGTTACACTTTTCAGAAAACATTTACTGGTTAATGGATAGTGCATTCATTTATAAATTTATAATAAGGAAACTCAGTAAAACTTGCATATATATATATATATATATATATATATATATATATATAAATCAAATAATCATTCATTTTCATTAATAAAACTCCCTTTTCTAGGGATCAAAATAATTTTTAATATGAAACAAAGAAATGTCAGACTGTATAAATTAATAACTACACACTTTTTAAATAGTTTTGGTCCTATTTTGAGGATCAAATTCATTTAAGAAAATAAATATTTATTAAAAATCTTTCTGTGATTTTTTAAAAGGAAACGGAATAATGCAAATCATAAGCATATTTATTATTAATAAATGTAACTTTATATATGCAAAAATGTGTTGGAGCTATATGTAACACAATATATCATAAACAGATAATTAATGGATATATTTAAATAATTTAAATATACATTTAAACACATCGAATGAAACTTAAATTAGTATTGATATGTTATAAATAACTTGAGAAAAAGATTCGCGATGCATTGTTTGTCAAATCCACTATCTTTAAAATATGTTTATTCTAAATTCAGAAATATATTTCTCAGCTTCCTGATAAAATATATATTTGCTTATTATGCAATAAAAAATTTTCGTAATTGAAGGAACTTTTTGAACTTTATGACATTAAATGCTGTATAAATATAAATAGAATGTAAACAAAAGATGAAAAATAATCTGTTGTGTACAAAAAACATACAATATTAACTAGAAATCTTCTTGCTAATTAATCATAATAAGTATCAATTTTGAATAATCTTCCTTGGGTATTTCCTTCGTCAACACATTATATTCCTCTTCAATGAATTTTTCTAAATGTAATTTAGTATAAAAAGATTTTATACACCATGATAATCATCAAAAAAGTTCAACTAAATTAAATAAAATCAAATTTATCAATTCTAAATCTTTAAAGTTTTAACTGTGCGTCTCAAGTTTTAAAATATTTCAACAGCTTACATTCCTCCTATCAGAAATAGAAAAAAAGATTTGCCAAATGATATACATTAGTTTTCCTTAGAAACGTGAACTTTTTAGCAGTAACTTCTATTCAAATTGTTAAATGTTCTGGAGCAAATACAAAGTATCATCATTTCAAAAGCTAATTTTATCCGAAGCTTGATAATTTATGGAGCATATAACAGTGTATAACTGTGTATTATTGATGTTTTATAATTGTGTGAATCACTTTTAGATACCATAAATGTATCACTATATAAGCATGTTACCAGGCTTGTGGCTGAACGGCTTAATGCTCTTACCTTCAGTTTAGTGAATTTCGAATTTCTCATCGACAGAGCATTTCCTCGGTTGTTTGAAACCTACTTTATAAAATCCAGATCCCAATCAAATTATTTCTCAAGTCCATGAAAAATAATCGTAAATATTACTTTCATCACTGTTAATTCATTGAGGTTAAGTAGAATATGAGGAATTAGATTTGTGGATGTTGTAATTTTCACAAAATAGTTGTACAACAATTGAGTTCTAAAAATAAGTTTGGATTTAACATATCAATCTACGCTGAGAAGACTCTCAAATCTCTTTTAGGAGAATTCATAGTTATAAGATGTGCTGACAATACGACTGTCAGTAAAATCTTTTAAATTAGAATTGACTGAATGTCAAGGACAGTTCATAAGCATATTATTGGCTGTCATTTAGTCACCTCGATTTCCATTCTCATATATACGAGTTCACATTTATTAAATACATATAAATCACTAAAGAATATATAGAGATAAGTTTTAAACTGATCAACAGTGAACAGATTTACAAATATTTGACTGATAATTAAAATTGAAATGCGAAAAAAGTTTTAATTATAAAATCTTTTAATGAAAAAATAGAATAATCCATTTTAGAAAACTTTTATTATGTAATATATTCTTTTATCTTAGGTTTTGAAATGAATTTTAAGCAATTCTTATTGTTTATTCATTTTATTGCTTTTTACATTTCTATTCAATCATTCTTTCTATTTGTACTCATATTTTTTATCAGTTTATGAATATCTTTGTTATTTTATCTTACTTATCATTTAAAAACTTTCAACATTGTTACTTTATCATTTCTCCATACAATTCTTTTAAATTAATTTTCTTTTACCATAAAGTAGTTTAAAGTAACTTTTCTAATATAAGTAATGCAAAACTAAGTGTAAGAAATACAATATATATGGAGAAAAAAGTGATTTAAAGTTTTTGATGATAGTGAAATATTGGGTAAAATCCTAGAATAGCCCATACCCTTATCAACAAATTGAAAAAAAGCGCCAAGATAGAGCGAAATTCCAAAAATAGTTTAGTTTACCATATCTAGTGTATTGAAGAAGGGTTATCAAGATTGGAGCAAGCCACAGTTATCGCCAATCAAAATCATTCGTGCCAAGGGTATGACCTCTGCTACTATCCAACCAAAATACTGATACGTAAAAACGTCCATCATATCCATTCTCTTAAAAAGGTTTTAATTTCAAAATGCAATTAATGAAAGTTATTTTGTTACTCTTTAATATTACTATAAGTAACATTAATGAGCAACAAATTAATAATGTTTTGTTACTCATTAACGTTAATATGATTACTCATTAATCTAATGCGTTAATTTGAATAATAATATTATAAAATATTATTATAATAATATTAATTATTTTTTTTAGTTTATAAAGAAATTTTTTTAACATTAATTTTGTACTTGACAGTACATTTGTGTAAAATATAATGTATACTTAATACATTAAAAAAAATGTATAAAACTTGGAGAAAAACAGAATAATAAATTATTTTCACGGAAAACTTTTCTTAATACAGAATTGATAGCTCGACTGGGGTGAGGATCTTTTAAGCAAATATATTTAATATTTCTAAGATCTGAAACCTTGGTAATTTATGGTACTGGTTTTTTCATGTTTGCTCTCCTATAAATTTATAGAGCGAGACAAGATTAACGTTTATAGTATCATTAATATTTTATGTACGTCCCCATAAACCTTTATTCTATTTCATTCTGCTTGATTAAAAATATCTATTATTGGAAAGGAAAAAGTTTATTTCCACCATATTTCATCATTTATCTTTGGACTCAGCAAAGCTGACAATATGATTAGGCATTTAAAAAAATACTGATTATAAATAGAGTTCCATTTTTTTGTTCAAGAGTAAACATTTATAAGCATATTGAGATTAATGAAATATGTTTTGATTTGTTATAAAAAAATTTTTATTCTTGAAAATTCTTTTTAAGTTGAAAATAAAAAGAATGTGTCTTTATTTGTAATTAAAAACTTATTCTGTATTTTAGTCGATAATAGAAATATAAAATGATATTATACTTTATTAAAGCAAAACAAGTTTTAAAAATAATTAATATTAAACTTTTCTCCGTTTGAAAATTTTTCATTTTGATAAATCAATAGTCCCAAAATAGTATACTGTTGGATTTTACTGAATTCATCAAATTAAAAATAAACTGTGATAACACGTTAAAGTAAATTAATTCTTAACAATTTGTTAACTTAATTTTTCCACATTTAATGTTTAATGAAATACTAAGTGGAAAATTAATAGTTAAAAACTTAATCACAAATTTATAAGCTTTCATTTAATAAAGTACTAAAACTATTCATATTCATTTGTATACTCCTCCTTGAAACATAACAAGTACTTATTTGACAGGTGACGTTCTCATACTTTCTCATTATTGAAACTGGATTGCACCTTAGATGATCATTCACTTAAGTATACCGATATAGTAAACATAAATTATAATATAAAGATGCTTTTGAAACTGTATCAATTTTTAAATGCGTTGCAAGATACAAAAATAACGTATAAGTAGTTCATCAACAAGAATTTCATTTCATGATATAGTATTTTATTTTTGCAGAAACAATAGGATATATTTTCACTTGAATAAAGAAAGTATTATGGTGTTATTTTGCAATAGTATTATAATTTTAATATAGCAAATATTATCGGTATACTATTATTATTTTGTTTATTTAATTAATTATCATTTTATTTACTTTGATTTTGCTCTTTCCTAGGTGAAAGTAATGCTGCGAATTAAAGGAGATTCCGAAGAACTTAATTCTTCCTTTCTAAACGTAGACGCTCGTAAGAAACAAGTAACAGTGTATGATTTGTCAACAAGTGGTCAATCCTCACCGGCTGATCGAAGGACTGGTGTCTCTGCTCCTAAAATGTTTGCTTTTGATGCGATATTCTCTCCGGATGACACACAAGTGAGTATATGCAAATTTATGAACTTTTCAAAGCACGGGAGAACCTTATATGCAACCAAGCTTTTCCATATATTTTAAAACTTTGCTAACAGTTCTTAATGCCTTATCCGAGTACAGTTAAATTCAGTGTTTTTTATGTTTTTGTAACTTCTTAGAAGAAGTAACTTTGATGAAGTTTAATAAAAAAATGGTTCAGTACTTTAGGTTAGATTAGTGTTGCATTGGACATTGAATGTTTTTAGTTACTTAAAGGAGAATCTTCTACTACATTGAATTAAATGAGAGAATCACGATGATTTCTTCATATTTTTCTATGGGCGAAAACACCAAAATTTTATCCCACGTGATATTTTTAAAAGATTAAATCAAATATTTTATTTTGATTAAATGCCAATAATGTTATGAAATCTCTGCAAATATGATAAGAATTTAATTACACACTGCACTTTTGCTTCCTTTCGAAAGTTCCCCTTTCAACATTAAATGAAAAAAAATTTAACATATATTCCTTTATTCATAGATATATTATTTTATATCTTACACGTAATGATTTTTAAGGTAAGAAATTTTAAAAACCAATAATTGATTGTAGTTACCTGATACTGAAAAACCCTAGCACTTTTTGCAGTAGAAAACATATGTATAAAAAGACAAACTTTTCAATTTTAAATATTTGAATATCATTTTAATGTATAAAAATTTCTATAATATAAAATAATTTTATAAACAAGGACTACATTTGTTGCATAAAATAAACACAAATTTATCTAACAAAAGGCTATTTAATACACAAATTTATTTTTTAAGTAAATTTAAGACTAACGCAATCTTTTTAAAGTGCTAATATATTATAGTATAAGATTGTTGATGTCTGCAATTTTTTTTAATTTTAATATAATTACAAATTTATGCTTTTATTTTATTAAACATTTGTTCAATTTTTCTAGAAATGCTAATAAAATAAATATGTTGAAAAAATAAATAGCATAATAACAAATATATTTCTTAGAAAACAGGGGATAAAATTATCACAAAAAATAAATGTAGTTTTCCTATAATAAATTTAAACTATCTATTGAAAAATAAGCAATTGCAGTTGCGATTAATGTACATATAAATATTAAATGAAACCACTGATTGAAAAATCAATTTTAAAATATTCTTTTCCAAACTTTTTTTTTTAAATTTCTGTCAAAAATTAAATGGGGAAGGCAGTTTAGCAATAGATTCACGATAAAATTTATATGCATATAATAAAGGAAATGATCGTTAGCTTTCACCTGAAAGTGTTATTTATAGTGTGTGATTTACTATTAAATTTATACTATAACTGCTATGTTTTGCTGCATATATTAGATATATTTTAAATATAATCTAAGAATTAATATATTCCTTCACAAAACAGTTCTTTCAAATCCAAACCCAATTATTAAATATTTCTTTAATTTTCTGAATTTTATAACTCTTTCCGATTCTTTTGTATTAGAATAATAAATACAGAGATTAAAATTTATTAAATAATAATTATTAACTGAAATAAAGAAACTATGAAATGAAAAATTATGAGAAAGCCATTTTTTATAAACCTAATTGGATAAATTAATCAATTGCCTTTAAATGCTTACAAAAATTAATCTAAAAATTATTCTTACTTATAAAATGATTATGAAAATCGTATAATTTCATATTTTTATAATATTTTTAATATGCAATATTATAATATTCTAGCCGAGAGTTTTTTTCGAAATTTTCAGAAAGAAGTAAACATTGACTATACACTAAATTTTTGCATTTACTCATATCTCATAACAAAGTAATATAATATAATGAATAAATAAGATAATATTACAAATTATGTGTTTTGTTATAATATTAATTGTCATGATAATCAGCAAGGTATTTGTTTAAGGTGCCAAATGTAGTTTTTAATGTGATTCATATGGAATTAAATTTTTTCAAAACTCTTTTTGTTAACATTTAGTTTTAAAATGTTTCATGATATTTTAAGTGCATTTGAAAACGAGAAAATGTGTGAAGTTTCTAAAGTTTTCTTCAGAATTCATGCACTTAAAATTGTGTATGTATTTGAGTGCTTTATCTTTCATATTAACTTGTATCACAAAATACATTTCTGCTAAAATCATATAACATTAATGTCCAAATTTTGTTTATATTATTCTATTTTTTAATAAAAGCTACTTTTTAAAATAATTCATTTGCATTATTTATTTTTTCTAATTGTAAATGTAAATACTTCTTATAGAAACAAATTTTGATACTTGTTTGAGAAATTTCAAATTCAGTTTACAAAAATGGCAAATGTTATTGTTGTTAAGGCACATCATGTGCAGACTAAATATTTTAATTTTTTGACTCTTAATTGCATATTTTACAGGCCGAAGTGTGCTCAAGTTCCTTACCTGAAGTAATCCAAGCAGTTGTTGGGGGGACCGACGGATGCCTGTTTGTTTATGGACATTCCAAACTTGGTGAGAAAATACAATCTAACAATTGCATATTGGTAACGTCTTTACCACTTATTAAGATTAACTGTCCAACTTCATTTTTTATTTATTTTGGAATTTATATTTTTTAAATTAACCTTATATAAACTGAATCGCTATTTTCTTTATGAGATTTTTTATGATTATCATAGCAAAAAAAATTATATTAATCTGTGTTTTGTGTTCTCTCCAAAGAATGGACTTTCAAAACATTTCTTATGAATTAATTTATTTATTTATTCAAATATACTACACACTTAAGTTTTTAATGCATGGTAAAAATATTTTAAGGGTAAAAATAAAATTTAAACACACAAAATTTCAATATCATAACATAATGTTTAATTGTTACGACAGAAAATAATAAGAACTTAATAAAAAATTCTTATGTTCTGATCATGTCCTTTGGTTATGTACTCTGCATTTTTCTTCACTTCAATTGTAAAATATCAATAATTCATCAGAGACACAATTAAAAGGGATAAAAATATTATAATTAGGGAAACTTTAAAGCAATAAATGTAAACAGAGCTCGGTGTACATACATACAAATGTGAGAAACATATATATCTTATGTGTTTATATTATTTTTTCTTAATGGTGATATGTATATACAAGAACATCTTTTTTTAGTGAATTATTCACTTTAATGAGTTTTATTACGATATGATACAAGTTTCAGTTCCACTTTAGCAAACTTTTATTCTAAAATCAGAATTTATTTTATCACAGTTTCAGTCACGTGTGAGCAATTTTGATCCAAAATTCTTGTAATAACTAAATAATAAATGTATTTCATGGTAGCCTATATTATTTGTTTATGCTATAAAACGAATTTTTTTTCATTATTCCGAGATTTTTGAAATAATATTGGAAGTGAATATTAAAAATAATATTTTATGTAGTTAAATAGAATATTTATATCCATGGAATATTATTATGAATAAATTGCTATATTTAAATTAACCTTTTGAATTTTTTATTCATTTATATATAGTTCTCTAAATTAGATGATTTATCCTTTGTTTCTTGTAAAAAATAAAATCAGGATTTAATTTTATTTTCTTCAGACTAATTACATTATAAATAGTTAATACTAGAGTTTTAATCACTATAAAGAAAAGGTTGGTTCCTACCAATGTGGCATCGAGATTTCTTCACTTGCTATTTAACTTTTACTTTTCTGATTCAATGATTTATTGCTTTCTTATGTCTAATGTTTTTCTAATATATCCTACTGAAAATTAAGAAGCAGTATTTAAAACTTTTTCTGAATAATTCATGAAATATCTTATAAATTAATATTTCTTTCCGGCAAAGCTCATTCATGCTTAGGTTTTCAATTATTAAAATACTGAATTTTTAGATTTCATTTACCTGTAAGTAGGAAAATTTTAATTGAATATTTCTCTCAAAAAATTTCCCAATGGTACCTGAAATCTCCTTTTTAGTTTAAACTGTTAGGAAATCAAATATCAAGTTTCTGTATCTCGTAACCTTAACATATGAATTTTAATTTCGTTTTCTATTAACTTACAAACAGTATTGTGTGACAAAGACAACTTAATCTCAGCTCTCAATAAAAACAAGCCATTTCTAATCGGTTCATGGCTTTGGTTATTCTTCAAGATAATTTTAAATAAAGCTATACATCACTGGGATTTTTATTATGTAACTATTTCATTATCAACTTTCTTTTATCATTTTTATGAACGCTCAAATATGATACATTATAACTACTGGCAATGTTTCTTTAATACAAATCATCTACAATGATAAATGAGTAAAGAGTGAACCAGATAAATATATATTAACAAGAACTTTTATAGAAAGCAATAAAGTTAATTATCAAGCTATTTCACACAACCCACAGATTTCTCTAGATTTCTCTTTTAATCTCTATTTTAACTTCCATTAATATATCATTTCGCAATGTCATCAATTTCGTTTGGTGTTAAGATAATTTGCAGTAAATATTTTCTTATTTCCTAATGATGGTGCAGTAATTAATATACATTTTAGATAAATAGTTTTTAATTTAAAAACTATTAATTTAAAAGCAACATTCTCATTATTGATTGCCCATACCACATTTGGAAAGGGAATGGAAAATAAAAATTCGTGAAAAAGGATTAAAAAATTATTTTCTTCATAGTTGTCTTATAAACGATTTTATATTAAAAGATTGTCAGCAGTCTACATAAAATCAAAACTTTTCGGACAAAAATTCAAAGACAATTGTTTATCTTATATATATATATATATATATATATATATATATATATATATATATATATATATATATATATATATATATATATATATATATATATATATATATATATATATATATATATATATATATATATATATATATATATATATATATATATATATATATATATATCCTTCTTATCTTTATAATTAAGAAAATTATTCTGTTTCTAGAGTAGCTTATTTTTAACTTTGTATCACAACTTGCAGTATTTTACGAAATATTTACCATACTAAATATATTTTCATTAAATTTGGGCAGATTTATTCGAGAAAGTGTATTTAATATCCCAAATTAACATAGAGTTACGATAGCACTGA
Source organism: Latrodectus hesperus (assembly GCA_037975125.1). Taxonomy (NCBI): domain Eukaryota; kingdom Metazoa; phylum Arthropoda; class Arachnida; order Araneae; family Theridiidae; genus Latrodectus; species Latrodectus hesperus. The sequence goes on along the minus strand of CM075853.1, from coordinate 55,238,556 downwards.
TGAGTCATCAGATATAATCCTTTCGGGGATCTACTTTTCCATTCGAGTCACTTCCCCGGCATTTCTGATATCAATTTTCCTTTCCGAGTCTCCCACGCTCCTGGTGAGAATACTTTATTGCCTAAACACTTCCGCCTCCCAGGTTAATGCATGTCAAAAACAAAAACCCTTTCATGTCATCCATATCCTGGCAGCAGGAGCTTCCCTTCAATGTTGACCGATGACACGTCACTTCCATGTCATCGACGCCAATGATTTACTTCCCTGGACGAAACGAAAGTGACTTGGAAAGGCAATTTTTCTTCATAGTGAGCTTCAGCGACTTAAATATTTAAAATTCTTCAACTCATTGAAAGAAAATAAGCTATTTGGATCTTTGTTTTGGGAGTTAAATTCAACTAATATCATAATGAATTAAAAATTGGATTTTTGAGAACTAAGACTTGAAATATAACATTTAAGTTGTGCCCTCCTTTTGAGAAGATACTGTTTTATTAATAATAAGTTTTCAACAATCATTTCATTTTTAAAATTTGGGACCAATGTTTCATCAAAATAAATGAACGTATTTTACTTGGAACACATATTATTGTTTAACTGTATTCAATTAATACTGAAATCATTGAACACCAGCTGTTCTTTTTATCCATATAACTAACCTATTATTTTGTAAATATTGTCCGTAAAATATTATAAGCAATTTTTATAATTCTAGCACTTTTCGTTGGATAGATAAATTTAATGTCGAGATTAAAATTGTGAAGCTTTATCAGCAAGCCTCGGATAATCTTTAACATAGATATTATTATGAAAATAAAACAGTAAAAACAATAAAAGCCTCTTGTGAAATGATATTTTACGATGCGCGTCCATAATATTTATTAAAAATTATAAAAAATAAGAAAAATAATAGTGAAAATGAAATTCATGAAATTTCACTTAAATCAAAAATAAATTTAACTTAATTTCATAAGCATTTTTTTAAAATTGGACAGTAAAAATTCTTTCAAAATTGATACAACCCTTAAAAATACGGTTAAGTTATTGATAAGGGTTGACATATTTTTGTCTAAAATACGCACCAAATCTTAACAATTATCTTGTTTTAAATTTCTTGTTTACTATTAAAATTATGTTAAGCGTATATTTTTTAACTCATTCAGTACGTCAAATATAAATACATTTTTCTCATGAGACATTATTTTACCTTTAATTAAGTATTATTTATTGAATACATGTGTGTGTGTGTGTGTGTGTGCGTGCGTGCGTGCGTGTGTGTGCGTGCGTGTGTGTGTGTGTGTGTGTGTGTGTGTGTGTGTGTGTGTGTGTGTGTGTGTGTGTGTGTGTGTGTGTGTGTGTGTGTGTGTGTGTGTGTGTGTGTGTGTGTGTGTGTGTGTGTGTGTGTGTGTGTGTGTGTGTGTGTGTTTGTTTGTTTGTTTGTTTGTTTTAACCTTTTCACATAATTTGTTCTAATGTATAAATTAAAAATACAATGCTTAAATTTATTCCACGGGAAAACTTTGGGGTGATAAAAAGAAAATTCTTACTAACCATTTTTGATCAACAGTTCTTGGAGAAAAATGTCCAGATCTGAATGTTAAAGTTAATAAAAAACCTGAATAGGAAACATTGAATAAATTGTTTATCTATTAGAAATGGTCGAAACTCCTGTATTTAAAATAAACTATTTTTGTCAAAAACTATGGAGGGGAAAAAGTGAAACTCACTCTAAGATGGATTAACTGTATTTAAAAAACTTTTATTTTAAGAGTAAGGGCTTGCAAAGCAGCTTACTTAGGTAAATTCCTGGAAAAGACAAGGAACCACTTATGACTACTGAGCCAATAAAAAATAATCAAGAATATACATGTATTTCAGCCACACTTTTTCTTAATGATTTTCAAAAAATGGGGTTTGCATTTTCTTGCATATTAGTTTACATCTGTATTTACTTTTATCTCGGCACGCATATTAATTCTCTCTGTAATTTTCAGGCTTTTTGTTATTTTTAACTATTATAGTTTCAGAAGTAGTTGTATGCATATTAAAGTATGTAATATTAGCATCTTATTAGTAAAAATTAGTTCATTTCAATTATTAACAAAAATAAAGTACAACATTTCCTACAATATAGTTAATCAAGGAATTTTCAAGCACGTATTTCTTAAATGGAGTATTTATTTTATAAGTTTCTGGAGATTTAATTGTTAATTGATATTCATTTCTTATGCCCACATTTTAATACATGTGATTTTGCTTTTCATTCCCTCAACATAAAGTGCCTAAAAATATAAAATCTGTAAATGCTTAGTCAGACACTATTTTTGTCGCTTACAAAGGGAATGGTATATTTTCTTTTGCAAATGGAAAATACAGTTTGGAAGCCTAAAATATTTTTTCCAAAGTACATCAAAAATGCTTAGCAAGCATTCAGTACCTTGAAAATATGAAATCATATACTTGAATAGCATTCAACAAAGTTCTATAAAATATTTAAATATTTTCTCGAAAGTCATGAACATGTTATTTCCACTGTACTTTGCTTGCGTCCCTTTTATTTTTATTCGCTAGAGGAGCAAGACATAAAAGCACGTGTCTCTCAGAAACTAACTTTTAAACGAGCAGTTTCTATTTAAGTTTCCCAGAATTTGTTTCTCTCCCTCTCTCTCTCTCTTGACAATGTAGTCTTCTTTCAAATACAAATGCACAATAACTTCGAAAGAATGTTCCTCTTTCTCGACATTTCCAATTCAATCTACCGAGCTAAAAGTTTAAAACCATGACAATTTTTTTTCTAGTCTCGCATCTCACAAGTCCTTTGCCAATTTAGCTGAGAAGGACGTTGTTGTCATTGTGAGTCAAAGGGGCTTATGTCTCCTTCATGCTCGTCACTTTCCCTTTTTCTAGCCGCGAGATGCGAAATCATGTAAAAAGAAATGAAGCATAATTTATGGTTGCTTTTATGCGCATTCTTCGATAGGATGATTTTAAAATAAAACTTCATAGAAACAGTTACCATTTTACCACGATTGAAAAAATACATTTGAATTTTGAGAACACCAGGAGAATAAAATACAGTTTGAGGCTTTATATTTAGCTATAGTTTAATTTCAAGAAAATTCTAAAGCAAATTCAGGGTGTTCAATAAATAAGTCAATATATAAATCAGAGTTCCATTTTAAGTTATAACTTTATTGCACTTATTTTATTGCTGTAATTACCTTTTATTATGACCTTCTATTGTTATTATTATTCATTGAACTCGTTTTATTGTTATTACACTTTATTATATTGATATTATAGTATCACAAATCTTTTACTGTGGATAGTGCTTTACTGAATTTTTTTAACATATTTCAAATATTTGATATAAGTATTAATATTTTAATTTCTTTTAAGTTAATGATTAATCATGTACCCATTTTTAAAAAAAATCAAAAATATTACTATTTATACACCAAAAATGTTATCTGATTATTGTTTTGTAGTGTTTATCAATAAACTTAATCAAAGCTATTGATATTAATTTCTTTATGGTAACAATAAGTGACTAATAATATTCTGATAATGTTAGTTTTAACGATAAGATACGATCAATATCTAATAAGATATTAGTGTTTACTTTTTAAAAAATTATATTCGTTACTTATTTTCACCGCATATGATCAATTTAGCATAAAATTTTATACATTCATGATCACGTTAACAAAAAAACATAAAAATATTAGAGTTTATCAAGCAAGTATGATACGATAAATAAAAAAATTATATTATAAGAAGGAAGCTCATAGCATAACAAACAGAAACACAATCCCAAAAGTCTTAAAGATTGTATCACAATAAATAGAGCAAGAAATATATCCCTCATTTATATGGTTGCATACTTTTATCTTTATAATTTGTTTTCGGAGTTGCTGCTCGAACAATTTAGTAATATAGTAACACAAATTGTTAAATAAACTTAATAGCTAACCGTAAAAATACGAAAATCCAATGAACTAAACAATTAGTAAAGTTAAGCTTTCAAAAGTACAGGAATGATAAAATCATAACTTGGCCATAATTGGGGGGACTCAGTTTTTATTAAATCGGGGAACATTCAACAAGTATCTAATTTACATGTTTAAGAAAAGTTTGTAATTATCCAGAAAATTGAAAAACAGTTATTTGTATATTTAATTAAATTTTCCAGTGTTTTGAGTATCAAGAACAACTGGATACACAGTCAACACTCTACTAAGCAATCCACGTCGACCAAAGCATTCCACGACCACCACACGTCGACCATAGATTTCCTACTTTGCGCTGCAATATTAGTAAAAAATCATCATGATTTATTTGTTATTAATTTACCTTATTGCACACTTATTCTAACATTTTGTTTGCCAATTAATTCAAATAGTTCGACTAAGATGATAACTTAAATATCTCTGATCATATCTCTCATAGAAACAAGATTTTATCAATGTGCTCATAATATTGCGAATTGAAATTTTCTACATCATAAAATTTCTGATAAACTATAAAAGTAAAGTCAAATAGCAGCGATTTTAGGCTTTTTATGTACTTTTAAACATATATACAGAGTTTACATGAGTTTGTGCAAAAGAATATTATATCTAAGCAGTAATAAATATTTTATAACAAACACATGGAATATGTAATTCTTATATTGCATTTGCGCACTAATTTCATCAATTAAGAAGAAATCGATTATCATTTTCAGCATAATTTTTTGTGTTTACATTTAATGTCATCAAAAACTACAAGAGCAAGGATTCTGTTATTCTAATTAGAAAAAAAATTACCATAAACTTAGAAATTATTTAATTCTCCTATCCAACTAATAGTAATACAAGAAAGATATTTTAATATCTTTACTTAATAATAGTTATATTTGTGGTTACACAGTAATTATTTCTTTTTGCTGTTATTCCAGTACTTAACAGAATTTATAGATTAGATTTGTTACGTCTAAAAATATATTTAAGCTGAAATACAACAATTATTTCAGTTTGCTTTTATTCATACACTTTTCTGTCATAAGAATTTATTGATTAAATTTGCTATGCATCTAAAAACTGCTTAAACTATAATTAAAATGTTGCTTTCTATTAAATGCTAACTATTAAATGAGTCTTACTTTCATATGCGTGTCTATATTTACAACAAGGATAGAAAGATATATTTATGAACGTAAATAAATAGATATTATTTGAATGATTTATTTTTTGGTTTATTATATAATATATATATTTTTAAATTAAATGTTTATAGTTTAAATATTTAAAATGATAAAACCTAACTTTTCAGCCTCCTTAGGCTTAGTTTCATATTCTGCGAAATATTTCCTCCTATCTAAGTGGCAAAATTATACAGGATAGGCGAAATCTGCTGAATAATTTGATGACGGATGCTTATGACTCTGGTGATTTTGGTCTACAACTTTTTTATACTTCTTGGAAAAGTTTTCCTCTTGGAAAATATCTTCCTTCCTGCCTCATCTGCCCAAACCCTTCTTGCTTTCCATTTTATGGCTACCTTAGCCATTTACCTTAGGCCCTTATTTCCAGCTCGTCTTGGCTCAAAGTGCTCTAGAATATATGAATGTAGAAGTAGATGGATTGTAATCTCGAAACCCAAACCTTCAAAAGTTTAATGATTGAAAGCTAATCAGAATATTTTCAAAGAAATTCTTGTCACCACTTTCCTTGTAAAAGAATCGCTTTCCGTAAAATACCTTTAGAATTGATTTGTTTGGAAAGAAAGTAAGATTTTTGGAATCAAATGGAATTTAGGAAAGTTTAAGATGGTTTTAGCATTTTATTACAATGTTATAAGTGTCACGAAACTAAGCAAAGTATTTGTCGTTTATTTGATTATTTTCAGGCACATTAATCAATAATTTGAAGTTATTTATTTTTAAAATATTCTGAATATTACACAGGAAATAGTTTTCTAAATTTTATCAACAGCTATTAATTTTTTTAAAGATATCAATTTAAATGCTTTCTTAAATGTAAATTTTTAGGTTTATATAGTATACAATTTTGTATTTTCCTTTAGCTAATAAAATGATTATAAAATATAAGAATAATCAATCAAGAAAGAAATCAAAGACTAATTGATATTTTCAATAAAAATTTACATATGTTATTACGCATGTTGAACATACAAAAATAATTAATGGAGAAAAAATGACATGAAGTGTGTAATTTATGGAACTTTTTTTTTAATCTCACTATCATTTACTGTTAATTTTAATTTTCCTACGTCTAACTTTTTACGATATATTTTTCTTCTGTAATGATAGCAAATAACTTTTTTTTTAATTTGTGATTTTAATTAAAGAAATATTTCCACCAAAATATTTTTTTAATTTAGATTTTCTTATAATATTAAGTTACCGTATCATTTTTTACCTGAATTCCTATAAGAAAATTTCTAAAAATCCTTGAACCTATAATTTGTATGCATTTTTTCGCAAAATTAAATTAAAGAATTTTCCTTGTAGACATAATTCCATTTTTATAAAATTATTTTAACAATTATTGCGTGAATAGAAATTTTAAAAAGTTAATTTAGTTAGTAATGAATGGTTGGGTATACTATTTCTTCTTCAAGAACATAGAAAACAATTTATAAAGTTATCAAAAATTTGTTTTAATTATTGAAATACATAAAACCATTTAAACTATTTATGACTTTATTTGATTGCTTTTATCATTTAATACTAATTTGATTTGTATAAATAATGCTACGGTGATCTTGCATATTAGTTAATTAAAAGAACTACTTTAAATTGATAAATAAATATTTCCTTAATCAGGTAACCACACCCAATTTTTATTTTTACGCTCCCTGAACATGATTTTCTTCTTCGCCAACAATTATAAAGGGCTACCCTTTACTGATTGCACACATTAATAAAAGAATACTAGAATGAATTATGTTCAGAAAGAACATTTATTCGTAATATGTCACTCCTGTTGCCGCACAACATTACAGCAATCCTGCCAGATTCACATTTATGAAATCAGCTTGGCCGCAGTCATAATCAATCACCAAGCTTCAGAGTTATCAATAATTTGTTAACTCTAACGAAACCATTCTGCCCTAAGGAGACTAAAATACATTTATGTGTGTGTTTCAAACCAAAAAAAAAAACAAATGAATTATGATTGAAATGTTGTAGAAAAACTGACTAATTTGATTTCTTTAAATAATCCCTCATTTTTTTATGAACTTAAAAAGTATACCTTCTTTATTTGGTGATATATATTTGTTTTGAATCAGGAAAACTAAATGATAGTATACACGGTTATCAGGCTGCTAATATTTGCAGAGTTTACTATTTCCTCATATACAATTATATTATGTGATACAGTACATCATGAAATAAATTTTCGTGTAAAATTGTGTTTGCGGAAATATTATTTTTACAAATTTGCTAATAGTTGAACCAAATTTAAAATAATATTTATTGGGTTATGTATTGAAAAAAGAATATTTTTTTAATTAGCTAAAAAGAGAGTTATATGCTGCATCATTAATCTTGATATAAAAAATTTCACATTAAATTTATAAAGAACATTAAGAGGCAAAAACCAAGGTAAAAATGTATTCATTATATACTAAATCTTTGTAATTTTACTAAGGATCTGTAGACAAGTTAACCTTTTATTAGGATTAAAATTGAACTTTAAGAAGACAAATAGCAGAGCCCTATTTATTGTATACGTAAACTATAATGAAATACACACCAGATTCTATCACCATGTGAGAAAATTGACCGCGTACACCTATAAAAATAACCAAAAAACCACTTATTTATACCGAATTCTACATAAGTTTGGACCTGGACTATTTTTTAACGAATAAATTTTATTTTCAGTTTTAGAGAAAGTATGGAAAAAATATAATGACTGGCATTGAGAGATGAGAAAATCGAATTAAATATGAGCTAATAATAGCGAAATAAAAATGTATTACAAATTAAAATAAATTCTGGTAAATTCTCTAATTTTATAGGAAAAGTTTTGATTTAATTCTATCTAAAATTATAACTTGGCATTAAAAAATTTTTATTAGTCTATGATTTTCATTAAATCTACCTTGAATCCGTTTCTTAAATAAATTCCGAGTTGATTTTTAAGTAGTGCAGATTTTATTCAAAGATAGTTTACAACACTAAAAAACTTTATGCAAAACTATTTTTAAATAATACATTATTTTTATTAATTTTATTTATTTTTAACCTAATGCCAATTTCAGAGCTCAACTTTTAACAGAACTCATTTTCTTGCTCTCTAAACTTGTGAAATGATTCTTACATTAATCTTCTTGCTTTTTAATCTACGATGCTTAGGACGATGGTATCTGACAGATTGTTCTGTTCTGGGAACTTTATTCTTACTAAAGTTCACTGTTTATTTTCTTATTAATCATTATTAAAGAACTTCCATTTCTTTCACATTTATCATTTAATGTGAATATCATAAACGTTGGATTCGCTTTGACCTCTTAGGCTTTAAATTGTTATCAATTAACACTTCAGAGCATAATAGATTTTCGACTTTATTTCATTGGTCAACTTGATTATTTTTTACTTATAAGAAAACTGGTAAATGATCCATTTTGGCTTACGATGTAATCTATAGATTTGAAAGAAAACTGTTTATTGAAATTTTTGGTGTATATTCTTAACGATTAACGATTTTAAATTAATTTATTTATTCTAGAGATATCCTCTCTTTTGACTTCAATAAAATTCCAAAACCTTTAAAAAGTTTTATTATTATAATTTGTCGAGAATTTTTAATGTTGATGATTTTTTAATGAGATAGCACTAATTGAATAGTTTCTATTGCTTAAATGTTGTTTTAGTCCAACTGAGTGCTAAAGACTATGTAATATTTCTTAATAATGTATAAATTTGGAGAATAATTTTTACAGTTACCCTCGTTAAAATTACACAAAATTACAGTTAAAATTTCCTTTAAAACTAATATTAAACTTTCAATAAAAATCAGGGCAGCTGCATTATAATTTTTAAAGACATAGTTCAAGGTTTAAGAAAAAAAATTTTGCTATGAAGTCTCAGTTCTTACAAAAAAGTTTTAAGATATCTGTCACATTTTTTTTTTTTTTTTGATTACAGTTCATGAAATAATCACACCAAATAGGTTTTCTATTTCTTAAAAAGAATGAATTTATATTGAAGCAAACTGTAAGAGATTTGGTAGAATGATGGAAAACTTAAAGCACTAATTATATATGAATTGGCCAGATGTAAATAGATGCGTATGGTGTTGACAATACGAACTCAAATAATGCAGTAACTCTACTGCTAGGTGGCGCTTCCGTAGCGCAAGGAAAAATATAAAAACAGTACCTCACTAAAGGTGGTCAACGTGGCAAGAATTCCTCCTATGCCAAATGTCTCAGATCTTGTTGACTTGCAGATTAAAATCATAATTTTTATTTATTAATATTTACTAAAATAGAATAAAATATTTAAATGATTGTATTTAGATTAAACAATGTGACATTCTCCGGAGCTCTTCTAGCTTCAAATACAAAGAAGTAACCATTCCCTTTTTTAAAATTGTCGTCTTCGCTTAACAGCTGAAAATACAGAAAAATAATTATGACATTCGATCCTCCTTTGTTCTATATCTTTTTTTAAAAAAAGGGTTATTTTATAATCTTCTTTTATTTTTGAAAAATATTGCTTTGTGCTTGTGCATTTCGAACAATAGTGAATAAATTGCCAACATTATTATTTTTCTGAATGGCAATTTTGTCCTGGAAACTATGTACACATTTCTCTCGGTCTGTACTACCAACTCGTAAAAATACAACTGGAAGTTTGCATAATAAATTCCACTTGATTTAGCATTGCTTGGTTATAGGTGAATGGCTTCATTTTAAAGATTAAACTACCCAAAAATATTAGCTTTGCTTCCGTAAAATTGCAACTTGAACTGTGTTTTCTATTATATCAATCTACTTATAAGACAGATTTCCATAAAACACACTTCCTTAGTTTTCCTAACATAAGCAATTTTATAAGTAAGTCAATTGGCGTTTAATTTCATTAAAAATTTACTTTAAATAATTTTATTTGGCAAAAGATTTCTTTGCCTATGAACATTGTCTGAATTTTCAAAGTATTCTATATTAGAATTTATGAATAAATATGTTTGCTTCAAATACAGTAAATTTATTGAAAATTGAATCGAACTTGTAGATTAGGACAAGTTATTAAACAGAAATATTTAATTTATTGTGAGCTGTTGTTATTTCATTTGATGTGATGTTTAAAGACTTTTGGAGTTTTTATAACAGAATGATAATTTATATTCAAGAAAATGAAAATCATAAAAAGTATATGAATAAATAGTGTTAACATATAAATATGAGATCATAATTTTAAAAAATCAAATTTTCTCGCAAAATTTCAATTAATTTCAAGAATAATTCCCAACAGTCACAAAAAAATATAAAAATTCACAAGCAGTTTTCAAAAAAACTCTTATATTCCAAATTAAGCAGAAAAAATCACAAATAATATAAAAACTCTACCTAAATCTTTGATAATTACAAAAATAAACATTAAAGGTATCTTGTAATTTTGCACTCATATGCCAATAATGTTGATTAAAAGAGTGCATAGATTTCCTCCTATAAGAGTAAAGATAGACTTTTACTTATTCCTCAATGTGTAGATTTAGGTCACAAAAGAATAACCCAATGTATTGAAATCAATAACTGATTTTAAAACTTTAAAAAATTACTAAGAGGCAAGTTTTGGATGTGATCAAAAAAGTAATATGAATGAATATTAATACCTTTTTTGGAGATTTTAACACAGATCCAGAAAATATGAAAACGTTTATTAATTATTTTAAACTTAATAACGAATATATATAATTATTCTAAGCATTTTAACTATATTCAATTGAATAAGTTCGTTAATTTGAACTTATTTAAATAATTTAACTAGCAAAAGATTTTTTGCCTAAAAATTTTGTAAGAATTTTCAAAATGATCTTTATTAAAACTAAACATGATCATTTAAAAAAATAATTTTATTAAATTGAAAAAAGTAGTCACTTTGTATTTCAGCTGGAAATGATGCTTGAGAATATATAAATTTTTTACATTTATATTATCACAAAGATTATCCTGAAGTTTTAAAAAATTTTAGTCCCATTATAATTGAAGAATTTGTTTCGCAATAATTACAAGGTAAATTAAGGTAATAAAAACAAAATATGAAAATATATATATATATTTGTTGTTTTCTAAAATGATTATTTATTGTATATTTATTACAAGTTAGAAAGTTTAGACTTCATATAAAAATTAACGTAATATAAATGTTTAAGGAAATTTTTAATTTTTGAAGATTTTATCATATGCTACATGTCATAAGAACATCGTGTATCTTGAGAAGTTTCAAAAACTAAATGAAAGAAAATGCTTGTGTTAAAAGCTTATTATAAAATAAATGTGTTTTTTAGTAAACGTGTCCACTTTAATATCTGATTTTTGTATAAAATAAAATCCAGTCTTTTTTTTTTTTTTTTTTTTTTTTTTTTTTGAAGAGAGCATTTCAGAACTCCATGGTTCAACAACAACAGTACAGAATTTTGCCGCAGAACCAAGCGTTCAACATAGTGTGTTACTAAGAATACTATACCAAGCAGATTTATATTTCATATTTTCTTCTTCAAAATCCCGTTGAAAATATAATGAGGAACCTTTTACGAGAAAGTAGAAATTTTCTTTTGGGATGTAATAAGAAAATGTGCTAACGCCTTAAGCAATCATTCGCTACCAAAAAAGGAGTTTCTCCCACCCTGCGGAAAGCTGTTTTGGTGTGACCGCACAAAAGCTTACCGTCTATTAAATTAAAAGGATCCACCGCTTTTTTTTTCCAAAGAAATCCATTTACGGCCTGGCGTTAGATATACTAGGGGAGTTGAGCATTTTGCTCGAATAATACATTGTGTATAAAAGTAGGTAGCCTAAGCAGCTCGGACTTAAAATACGTTTCCTGTCATGAAGAGATATCTACAGTGATTTGATTAAATGTCTTAAAAGGAATAGGATAAGAAGTTGATTCGATAAAAAGGATAAAATTTGTTTTATAGGTCTAGCGTTTCTTCCTCAAATTTTTTTATGATTTTATGACTTTTATGCATTTAATTATGTTATAAGGAATGTATTTTATATACCTAACTACCTTATAAGCAATATGTTTTTTCAAGAACCTGTGTGCGAAAAAATGACAACATTAATTTCATTGAATTTTATATACATATTTTTTATTTGTATGATATCGTTATATAATTGCTCTAGATGTCTTTTTGTCATGTCTTCAATCTGTCTCACCTATGTAACCCTTCACTTAGATATTTTTATAAATTATTATATGAATCTTTTTTATTTAGGAATACTTAATCACAGTGATACGGTAATTGTAATAAGTTCAGCTTACTTATTTCTGCATTGATGAATTTAAATATATAATTCAGCATTTAATATGCAATTCAATATTTAAATTCAGCATTCATGTAACATTGCCGCAGAACCAAGCGTGTTTAAACGTGGTTTCATTTAATTTTGCTTCTAAAGATAATACTTTAGTTTGTCTTAATAATTATGTATGAATTTTCATGGTAATCGCTCTATTAGGTTTTCTGGTTATAATAACAACTGTATTAATTTCTTGCGGGTTAGAATTTCATAGAATGATAACCCTTATTTTCATTCCTCCTGGTTAGCATTCTATTATCTCAGATTGGAGGGCTTCAATGTAAGAGTTATTGATCACTTATGTATAATTTCCACCTATGATTAAAAATTATCTTCATATATTTTCTGAGATCCAGAATGTCAACAATAGTCGGTTTCATTGTTAATGTACAAATTAAAAATGTAATTGCAAATGAAGAATACTCTTCGTAATGCTTTTTAATTTTACAGGCTTTAATTTTTGGCAATTTTGCTTGACATAAAGGAATATTTATAATATCCTCTTTAATTTTCACAAAAATTCTGCTTTTCTTTTTAATTCTAATTTTAATCATTCGTTTTAATTTTCTTATAAGTTTTATTATGTGTTATATACATTTTACAAATAGCGTATTCTTAATCTCTTTAATATAAATCTAAAACAGGCACATTTTTCAGTTATTAATTTACGAAATAAAGAGAACTTTTAGCGTTAAGTTTACAGTAAGTTGCATGCTAACAATATTTTTGTAATTATTTAACTGTGTGTTTTTCGACTCCAAAATTGTGTTGACCGACTGCTTATAAAGTTAATACGTATACGTGTTTCATTTTTTCATGAATAAAATAATATATTCATTAAAGTATTTTATTTTCGCAATTTCGAGATATTTTAACTTAATTAAAAATATTATGCTACCATATTTCTTGTTTATCCTTATAAGTTTTGCTGTTACATTATTAGATTTTATGGTTTAAGACAGAAGTGAGGGACACGTTACTTTTTTAAATAGTGTGAAAAGCTTAGTAATTTGAGAAATATAGATTTAAAACTAATATTCTATTAGTTTGTGTAAATATATATATTGCTTGTCTGTAATCAATATAAGAATGCAGTTTTAAGTTAAGTAAATTTAATTTCAGTTGGTATTAAAAGAATAATGAATATTGTCCATTTACAGTATTTTAAATTCATCTCTAGTTTTTTTCTGATTTTTGTTTCTTTTGTGACTTATTAGAGATTTAACGTTTAATTGGTAGCAGTAATTTGATTCTAAAAATTCAATTACAATGATGCTTTTAAGAGCATGCTGCTGGCTTTACAAAAGTTAATCAAAAATTAATTATTAAAAAAACCTAATTTGCGATATATTTCCTTTTTTAACCTTACTTATTAACTGTCTCCCGAGAAAATTAAGTTTTGACTTTCATTTCCATTTATTTTTCTGAGATTAAGAGTCCTCAACCTAATCAAGTTCATTTTGAATGTTAATTAAAACGCTGCATAATTTTATTTTCTAGTAACTTGCTCACAAGTATGCAGTTATTCTCCAGATTCTTGGAAACGTATTAAGAATCGAATTTATTCATGATTGAGTTTGAATTACTTCTTCAATAAAGCATGCAAAAAATGTTTTAAAAATTTGCAGTACGGAATTCAGAATTTAATCCTCGAATACTTTATATCCTCAAGTATATTGAAAGATTGTAATCTACATTAATATAGTCTTTCCCTTAAAATAAAAATTACACATTTAAAACGCAGTTTTTAAGAGAGCAATTAATTCAATTGGTTGTTACTAATTTCATACAAATTTTATTGAATAATTACAATAATTTTTAAGAAAGTAATTTTAATTATATCAATTATGTTTATGACAGGGAATTGAATAAAATTTTTTGAAATGTGTTTTCTTTTAAATATGTTCAGTAACAAAGAGTAATTTAAATAAAAATTAATCTTAGCAATTAATCATAGAGGAATTTTTAATTTTTATTTTCATGATATTTTGAATAAATGGTTGTAAATTAGATTGGAATATTTAGCATACAAGGATAGTAAAAATAAAATAATAGAAATAGTTATAGTTCCAAAATATCTTTTCTGTTTTATCTTAAATTTCCACGTTGCTTGAAACAGAATAAATTGCTCAAGTGTGCTCTCTGAAATTCAACGATTGATTAATTTCGAAGTAACATTTTCAATTTATTACTTTTGCTTACCTCTTTTGTTAAATAATAAGAAATTTAGTTTCCTGTTAAAATCATTTGGTAATTTTAATTCTATTTTGCATATAGTTTGTAGTTGTTCCTAATTTGCTTTGCAAGAAAAAAGACTTCATATTTTAAAGCTATCGTATGTTGAGCACAGACCACCTCTGGGTTGTGCCTTAAACTATTTAGATTTCAGTCCATGAGCAGAAAAATTTAATTTCATTTTGCGTGAAGGTGTTTGTAATTGTTGATAATTCATTTTGAAAAGAGAAACAATTTTATATATTAGAGTTATCATATATTAAATACTGACCCTTAATATAGTTTAAATGTTTTGGCTTTTTATGCTTTTATCCTGGACTTAAAGTTGGACTCAGTTACCAATCAGTGAGCCCCATACTGAGGAATATTCTTAAGATAAGAAAAACTATCTCACCCAGAGCTCCACATCAATTCACTAGACAAATACCGCATTACCAATAATGTATTTCTGCAGCGTGTAGTAGCAATTACTAGGATTTTGGTTTGATTTTAAAAACATAAATTAAAACATCAGTTTAATAAATGATGTCAGCTTGCTTCACCACGTCCACAGAAATATTGTCTTGACTACAAAAGTTGTCAGTGATATGGGAATGTCATTCTTATTATTCGAATTGTGGACGTTAAAGACAAACTGTCCATGCAGGTTACTATTACTTATTTCTATATACTTGTATATACCCGGATATACAGCTCAAGAGTTCATGTTTATTGAATAACAATCTTCTTCTCATGTTTCATGATAAAATTCATCTTCATGTTGCAAAATCTCTAAATAATTTTTTAAAACAACGATGCAGGAATATGCTAGAACCAACTCCGTATTCACCTGACTTATCTTCTTCTGACTACTTCTTTCTTAAGATGATGTTATATCAACGCAACAGTTTTCTTCAAATGTTTTCTGCTATCTGAAATAGAGGGTGTTCCACTTCTGTATCAAATACCATCTTGCCAATAGTATCCTACAGCTTTCCCATATGACAACATTTTGTTGGTGGCTGTATTAAAGAACTGTAATCTAATTTTACTTTTACATTCATTAAGAAGGATATAAAGCTGAAATGTCATTACTTCATTTGCAATCTAAGTGACACTCCCAACATATAAATATCCATACATTATAAAACAATTTGAATATTGGTTAAGACAAGTTAGGATAAATTCTAATAATAATCAACAAGAATTAAATTGAATGAAAATAGAAATTTCCATTTTTAATTTTTTAAAGCATAAGAGCAATGGAAATATTAATATTAATGATAATCATTTTTGACAGAGAGGACTCAATATTATTAGTGTTAAATTTTATAAAATTATCATTTAAATTAAAATAAATATTTTTGTTTCAAATATCTTCGTTATTAAAAGACAATTGATAATGTCTAATATCTAGTTATATTAATAAGTTACCACAGTTGGGGAAGATTATAAATACTATACATTTTCTAGTTCATCTTGTATGCATCATATCGACATTACGATGAATTTAATTTATAAACAATATAATTAAGAAATAATTATGACCTGATTTACCTGATATCAAACATAAATTTATTTGCTTAGGAGACACTATATTATAAATTGTTATGAGTAAAAACTGTTACCTTCGAATTACACGTTTTTCTTTTTCACCTTGCCAAATTTTCTTCAAATACCAGATGCTACATCGTGCAAGAAGTTTGTCTCCTTGTAGATGAAAAAAAAGCACAGCGATATGTCTGAACTCCATTTTTACGGGTATAAAAGGAAAAAAAACAGGGTCAGGCATTGTTCAAAAAGAAACCACGAAGAACAACAGGGAGTGGTGGGCCGGTTTTTGAGAGAGACTCGGATACTTCTGCAGAAGATAGAAGGGACTTGAGGTGGAGCGAATAATTGCCGCAATACCCGAAGCGTGAAGAATAGACCATCGGGGAACAAAGTATAGAAAGAAGGAGAAATTCTTCAAAGAGAAGCCACGAAGGGCTCGGCCATCCGGAAAATTTCAGGAGTCAAAGGAGGGAACGAGCACTTATCTCAGAAAAGCATCTCCTCCAGAACATTTAAGAACATTAATTTTTTTTTAATGTTTGACTACATTTTTCATTTACATTTTTGAATTACTCATTTTTAACTCTTATTTTCATTTGCTTTTCTGTGTTTCGTGTAAAAATTATAATTAAATTTCTAAGAAAATATTTATATATATAATTAAAGTTATGAAGATAGGGGGAAATTCAAAAATCATTAAATGGTCTAAAAGCATTGATAATCATTTATAGTTAATATTTTGGAAATATTAATAATGTGAACTTAATACGCAAAGATTACGTATGAAGAAATGCGATATCAATCAAGAAGCATATTTTTATCCTCAGATTTGAATTCATATTGAATGAATGAACAAAAAAACAGTATTAATTTAAATAGAAAAGCAAATTCGTTTTCATTCATCTAAAATTTATAATGGATTCTAAGTACCTGCAAATATCAACACCAACAGGGAAATGAACAAAAGTGCTGAATATGATCTGACAGTTGCCATAGACAGATAAGCAGTTTTGCTTCAACTGAGTGAATCCAATTAAAACTTCTGAATTAATCTAAGTTTCTCTTATAGTATGGGAATTATAGTTCGAGAAAAATAGTTTCAAATTTTGTTAATAGCTGTCACAAGTAAATAAAATTTTATGATGCAAAAATCAAAGAATTGTGTACGTTTTTAGTTCTATTAATGTTCTATTAATTACAAGTTTGATGGTCAATAATTAGTTTAAAACTTGCAAGAATATGTGCAACACAGTGATAAGAATGACGTGCTGGAGGAAACAAACTTTCCGTTTCATATAATTATTCATTTGATGTTGATGTAAATGATATTAGTGTGCAAAATATAATCAGAACTCATGATCATCTTTTGAGAAAAATATACGAGGTTTTAAAATATGTACTGATTCATTTTTCGCGAAGAGGATATGACAATCGGTTACGGGTAACCTAACAACTGAAAACTATATTCTATAGTACTTAAATACTTTCCAAGAAACTTTTCCTAGGTAGTGAGCTTTATTTCCATTCGACAAGCGAGAAAAGTTTAAAAAAATGTTTACCATTCATCTTAAAATATGAGAATGCAGAAAGCATAAATGTATCTTCCAACTTCCTTTGTTCAACAGTGACTGAGAATCTACTTGAGATCATTTATTCCGAAGACTGCTTTCCTGCAATAACGTTATGATGAACCTAAATCTCAGAAATACCAAATTTTTTTACACATTTTCACATGAGAGGCTACTTTATTATAAGAACCTTGCGTATTCTAAGCACCATTTTCCCCCGAATTATGAATAACATGGTATTTTTGAGATTTGCTCCCTAACAATGAGGACTTCCGGAAAAAAAAAAACCCAAAAGGAAACCTAATGTATCGAAGCCTTATCTCGGTATATCGGTTATTCTTTCATTGTATGAAAAATAGTGAAATCCTGTACATGGTTGTTCCGCTTACTTACTTAATTCCTAAGTAGAAAAATTAGTCTCACGTTTTCAAAAGATAAGCTATTGATTATCACTTTGAATTGCTATAAAATAAAACATTATATAGAATAACGATGTGTGGAAATAAAGAGCTTCAATGCCTGCAGGAAAAGCAATTTGTAATTGTAAAGTCTTCAAATTTTGGGCAAAACCTCTTGGTTGAACACGTAATGTTCAATGGTTTTGCTATACATTGAACTGTTTGAAAATTTTCTTGATTTATTTGCACTAATTGCAATGCATTCCCCAATGATAACTCAATTTCATGTGATTATTTTTTCAGCGAGAGAATTAAAGTAAGTTTTCTTCAAATCTGTGAGAATCAAATTTTTAACTATATTTACGAACATGGGATTTTTTATTATTATTTTAGACACTCGCCATTAGTGCTTCCCGCTGATAGCTATCATCCTAATAAACTGGTTTTTCAATTAACGCATATTTTTACATGTTCAATGGCATTTTCACTGCGGATAATTGTTTATTTCAACAGCAGATACTTTTAAATATCAAAGTAATATTTTTTAATATTTCAAATATTGCTTTTGATGTAACAGATCATTTGTTATAAAATTTACTCTTAGATTCAATTATCTATATTAAATATATTCGAGGTTTCATTTGAAATCATTTTATGATAGTGAATATACCAGGTTCTCAATACCATTCACTCAGAATGATTCGAATCCTACTATATTAATTTTTGTATCTATAAACTAAAATCATTATTTCATTTCAAATTAATGATGTTTAATTAAATTTATTGAATATATTATAAGATCCTGAAGAACGTAACACTTAAAAACCAATTTTTGAATACACCAATCTGAATTGGTTAGCAAAAGCAGTGAGTAGCTTGGCCTTTTGTTCATTTGCTCATAGTTTTTTGACTTCTCTAAACCATTTTAGTGTCATTCAAAATCATCTTTATATTGTAAATCTCGATTAAATAAACACATGTAAGCAATTTTCATGGACAAGCAAACAAGACAAACTTCAAATTATAATTAATGTTCTGAAATATATACGGGAAAATATTACTTTAGAAAATGTAATGCATATAAAAATTTCAGCAATAATTGCATAGTAATTAAAAAAATAGTTTTAAACTATAATTAAATACAAAGTTTCCACAATTAGTTTTCATTGATACGTATTTTTACTTATAATATCTCTCTTTCTCTCTGTGGAACAACAGCCCACGTGCGCCAAGGCCTACAGTGCCCATCTCTGTTTTCGTGACTGAGAGGGCCTGAGGTGCGAAGTATATGTCCCGATTAGGTGGTCAGCCTAACGCGAAACCCCCATTGTTTTGTTCCCAATCATGCTTGGTACTCAATTTATCGACTTATTGAAGGGATGAAAGGTTGTGATTATTTATAATATACAATAACAAAATAACTCCTAATTAGATTTATAATTGTGGTTTTGCTATAAAATATAATAATTTTTGGATTAACAAAATTTTCATCTATTTTTTATCCAAAAATTATAACATGTTTATAATTTATATAAAAAAATACTGTCATTTTTTTATAATTCAAAAACATTATTAATTCCAGTAAAAACTTACAAGACACTATGTCAATTATTCCTCCACGTGTATACTTATGATTTTTAGTAAAAATAGATATAATATATATAGATATAATATAATATATTTTTAAAAATATATTACTCAAAATATTATTTTTCTAAAAAATACAAAACATTGCAATGTACGGGATTGCTTTGATTAATAATGTTAATTCTAAGGTTTGTATTCATTACAAAAGCGCAACTTTTGTAACACTAAATTTATTAGTATTCAAACCAGAATATGCAGACAGTTAACATACTCTGGAAAAGTATTCTCTGCCCCAGACTGTATGCAGTGTTTTTGTAGAAAGTTTTCATTTTTACATTCATAGGCAGTTCTTATGTGCTTCTTCTTTCTTCCTTCATCCATCCTCTGTATTAAGTCACGAGAGGGATAGGGGAGAGAAAGGAGAAGGTTTATAAAAAATTTATATAAATAAAACTCTCGGGAGATTTCTTTTCCCCTCTTCTGAATACATCATCGATCTTTCTTCTTTTTTCCCCCTTTCTCAATTTTTTTACACAAAAATAGATATATAAAAAAACAATAAGATGGAAAGAGAACTGAAGAACTTCTGTATTTTGAACTCTATATATATTCTTTTCTATAATCATTGTTCTTCTCTTCGCTACTGTGGGGTACATTTTTATCAGCTTTAAAGGGAAAAAATTTTGAGACAGGAGAAAAAAAATTTCAACTTGAGTAGCTGCAAAAAAAGACAACTCTGAGGAAAAGAAGCATAAAGCTAGAGTTGTAGTTTTATGCCACAAAGTAATGTGACTTAAAACTGGAGATGGAATATTGGAATCTCACAATCCTAATGTTTTAAAAAATTTAGAGAAATAGAGTTTAAATTTTAGTAACTGCTTTCATTATTCGAAGCATTTGAATTTTTGATTAAAAATTTCGTTAGTGTTTCAATTCAAGCAATTATCTTAAGTTTTATAGGCATCCAATAACAATTATATTAGCATATTGTTCATTGAGTAATCGCTATAATCATATTGTTCGTTAAATTTAACATTTTATGATTTAACTGTAGTGGTTAGCAATTGAATATCACATATAATCATATAATATCATATATATATATATATATATATTATATATATATATATATATATATATATTATATATATATATATATATATATATATATTATATATATATATATATATATATATATATATATATATATATATATATATATATATATATATATATATATATATATATATATATATATATATATATATATATATATATATATATATATATATATATGAGTTCCTTAAACCATTAATTATTAAAATTTATTGTAATCAATGTCATCATATAAAAGTTTTCAAGAATTCTTGAAAGTTAAACAAACTTCGAGTGTTCAAAGACACACAATCTTCTCGGTATTTTCTTCAGTCAACTAAAATAATCATCCAATGATACAAACATAATTGTATGAAGTTAAATTTTGGATTTTAGTTTCCTTTTTTTCTTTTCCCATACATTTTTGTGCTCATTTCTGTTTTATAAGTGTCAAAAAAATGAAGTTGCATAATACTCGTTTCTTTTGTTGTAATTTTCCAAATATTAACACTTTTGGTAAATATGTGTTTATAATGAAAATTTATTGTGTGTGCTCTTACTTTTCTTCTTTTTATGACTTTCTTTTACTACTTAAACTGTTTTTATCCTTTTTTTTTACTATTTTCTCAAAAAGATCTAGATTCTTTATTCGAGAAATTCAGAAAATTGGAGAGACAATTTTTTATGTGATGATGGAAATTTCGAATTTGTTATCTCCCTTTTATAAAAAAAATTACGAAAGATTATGTAAATAAATGTTCTTATCATTCATATAATATATCACATTTTATATTTAAATTCCTATTAATTACTCACAGAACAATTCATTGAGAATTAGTTATATAAATTGACATAATTCTAATTTAAAGCAATAGATTTTTAAGTACAAAATTACTCCTTAATTTTAGCTTTTTGAAGAATTAAACCCTTCTAAATATTTTCTCAGTTAATAATTAGTCATTGTATGTATCATTATCAGAAAAAAAAATTTAAATGTCACTCAACTATATAAATAATGATAAAGACTCCGAAATAAAAATCAAGTGATTGTAACAATATAAATCAAGAAATAACTCATAGGGGGATTTAGATAGAATTACATAAAAGTTATATAAATATATTATATACATAATACTGTGTAAAATTTGTATATATATATATACACATACATACATACATACATATATATATATATATATATATATATATATATATATATATATATATATATATATATATATATATATATATATATATATATATATATATATATATATATATATATATATATATATATATATATATATATATATAAATCACGTGTACAATTTTTCAACATTTAGACCAAATAATTTATTTTATCTTTGTATTCTAAATCCATATTCTATAAGAATATGTATAGCAATAAATATTCAGTAGCTCTTTAATTTAATTTATATAAGATGATTTAATAAAAATACTTATGCACAGCAAATTTATGATGGATTCACTTATTTAGTATAAATTAGGAATGACATTTTTAAGGATTCTTATTAATAACGAAATCATTACATAAATATTAGAAATAAATAATTTTATTTCAATTATAAAAACGATTCAATTCGATAATTTTAAAATATCACTTTATATCATCCGTAAATGGTATAAATTATTTTTTATATAAGTTTCATTGTAAAATCTTTTGATAGTTTATAAAAGCGAGATTAATTGCCACACACTTTTTTACTGATTATTTTTTTTCTCAAATATTTAATACAAATTCAAATTTTTACATAATTTGCTGATTTTTATACGTATGTTAAATTTAATGAATCAACTGTTTTTAAGATAGAAAAGACTTTTTCTTCGAATAGCTAGAGCATAATTTATTTTATTAATTTCTAATTTATATTATCTGAAAATATTAAGTAAAGTTGCTTTGTCTCTAATTAAACCATTTTAAAATCATTAAAACCAGATGGATTGAATTAAGAAATTATTTTTAAGAATAGCATAAATCTCTGATATTGTTGAAACATAAAAAATTGTACCTACCTGAAATATAAATTAATAAGATGTTACGAATTATTCGAAATTCATTTTTGAAGTTTAAAAGTTTTCTTAAATAATCAAATTATATTCCATAAAATCATTCAAAATATTTCGGAAATAGATAAAAATTTAAATTATAGTATAACATAAAAATATTACTTATTTTATCCTGAATGGTTATGTTATTAAGTAATAAACAGCTTAAATTTGAAATGAATATCTTTTTACATTCAAACATAACTTCTTAATAAGCATGCACTTAAATATAACGTCCAGGATATAATGTAATATGTACTTTATAGGTTACGTTATGTTCAGTTTTAATACATATTTTTATAATAATTTAACTTTTTTTTAATCTCAACACAATTTTGTATAACACATTGTGTGTAATTGAATGTGGGGCTGATCTCATTTTTCCATTATATTTATATATATATACATATATACACATATATATATATATATATATATATATATATATATATATATATATATATATATATATATATATATATATATATATATATATATATATATATATAAATATATATATATATATATATATATATATATATATATATATATATATATATATATATATATATATATATATATATATATATATATATATATATATATATATATATATATATATATATATATATATATATATATATTAAAAATAGCTTGAACTAAAGATGTATAATGAAGCATTTTTTTTTCAAAATAACTATACACATTATAAATTAATCAATAAGATAATTAAATGAAACTAGAAAATGTATTGATCATTTTCCATCAACTAGAAAATTTATGCATCATTTTTATAAATATATTTGATATGATGGTTTTTACAGTTAATAATATTATTATTAACAGCAATACTGTTAGATCATATAATAATTCGTAAAAAGTATACCTAATAAGAAATTTTTACATGAACTTTTTTACAAAATGGAATGCACCACGTTTTTCTTTCTTCGCAGATTTAAAACAACTTTATTTTAAATAAATTTGAAAACATTTTAACAAACTCTTAAACATTAAAATTTTATAAATCTTAATTAAGATTGACCTCCTAATTTAAGTCAGTATTTATCATAAGATCCTAACTTAAAAAAATAAACAATTTGATAATGGTTGATACACTTAAGAAAATCAATTTATTTTTTCTGTAATATTTATAAACACTTCAAACACAATAAAAAAACTTATGCAACAAGAAAATTTTAAAGTTATGCTTTACAAAAGTTATGAAGGCGATATGCTCTGACGTTTTCGATAATTAAAAATGTTAATATTTATAAATGAATAAATATTTTAAAAAATCATAATCTCTGTTCTTAGTAATTTTCTATTAAGAGATTAATATAAATTTTTGAAGACTAAAGCAAGAGTGAAACAATCTTTTTTCTCCATTTTACTTTTAAATTCTTATATTTAAAAATGTTTCTGAAAAAATGCCATTTACTTTAATAAGGCTTTGTAAAATTTCATATCATTAAATATTAAACAAAGCTAATATTTATTTTCTGAAAATAACATTGTTACGTCCATAAATGGTTGAAGTTTTTTGTACAGCAAAAATCAATTTACATTAACTGAGATTTCATCGAAAATTTTGATCTTAAATTAAAATTATAAATTTATGAAACCTATTATTCAAAAATTAATTTATAAATTATTATTAAAAACAAATATTATATTTATAAAAGACATTAAGCAAAATCTTACATTTTAAGTTACTATAAATTATTTAAATATGTAAATACTTTGTAGTTTATCCTATTTTCAATTTTTTCTACACTCTATGTAATGGAAGGTATAATTCTCACGGTGATTCTGACTTATTTCATTTTTAAGCAAAAAACAGTCCGAAGTAAAAAATTTAATGTAAAAGTAAGCATCCGGTATAAGCACGAAAAGGTTAATGTTGAAAAGAATATGATAGGTAAGATTTTTTTTGTCTTGTGTTGAATATTTTTATTTTCTTTACAACATAAATACGAAATGATCTGTGTATTAAAGTTCGCTGTACTTCAAACTCAAGCGTTAAAAAAGAAGTGTTTTTTTCTTTACTTAGCTTTTGGTAGTAAATTTATTTGTAAACATTGATAGAACTAATGATTTTTAATTTTCATTGTTATTTTATTTTATTATCAAATGCATCAATGAGACTCAATATACATATTCAATTTATTACTATTATTTTAACGTTTTTCAATTAAAAATTTACTTGTTTAAAGGTAAAATTAATCAATTTTACTTATTTGTGCATAGGTTAAAATATGAATTCGGCTGCTTATGTCAGGCATATTATATAACTTTGGTTATTGAAGTTGGCTTATTATCTTAATGTAAATTTAAGCTAAAAAAATTTTGAAATTAAATGTATGAACAAGACTTTAATAGATTTCTTGACAAGATATTAAAATCCTACAGTCAACTATGATTTCACCATATATTTTGAATGAATCCTTGTAATGCCAATTCAGTTTTCCTAATTAAATTCTAGGAATTTTTTAAGTTAGGAGTTACTTTATTTGAAATATATGAATGCATGAATTACGAAATAAAACTAAAACCCAAATGTCTATTGAATCTTACATTTATTTATAATTAAATAATCAACATGAATCATTTTCTGAACGACATTATTTTCTAAGCAATTTCTGTGCACATATATTTAATCTAATAGTAAAGTCTTGATTTTCATAAATAATGTGTTAATTTGATTTTTAAATGTTTCCACTTCACTTTTAAGCAGATTATAGTCATACCTTTCATTAATTTTAAGCCAAACTTTACTTGATATTGATTTGTTAGTTTTTATTCTTCTTTTTACTTTACATTTTACTATTATGTGAGTTCTAATAAATCTCAACTGACTAACTGTACATATTATAATGTCTTCATCATTATGAAATATTTGAAACTATCAGAACATTATGTATTCTGCACATTATTGTTCAAAGGCCACAATATGTATCTCTTCTTGCTATATTAGTATAATACTCCGCTCAAAAATAATTAATTTCTTCATGTGTTATAAGCCAAAGTTACTTAAACAAACAGATTATTTGTGAAAGATAATGTATTAGTACAAAATTTAAAGTAATGGAGGGTATTATTTTCCGGTAAAAGAGAATTTTCACTATGTCTGATATCTATATTTACAATAATACCTTGAAAGAAAATGGAAAAAAACCAATTATTTCACTAACGTTTTTCAAATTTCTAATTAAAATGTAACTTTATTTAAACGTTTTTTGAGCTTACATAAAATTACATCAAATTTTAAATAAAACCTAATAAATAATTCCCATAAACACGAACAAAGACTTTTAACAAATCAATAGTTTAAATATAATTTCATATTGAAAGAATTTTAAAAACCGATTATTAACAAGTTTTATACAAAAGCTTAACTAGATGAAAACTTGTTGCTCATTATTAATTTCATAATAATAGAATTTATTTTTTAAATTCTATAACAAAAGTAGTCGTTCAACTGTAAATAATGAAAATAAAAATTTTACTGAAAAAGTTATTTCAAAATTATGGAAATATTTTTTTCTCAAACAAGAGATAAATATAATCCTCATAAATTATTATTGAAACTTTGATTTCTATGAAAGGTAAATTTCTTGATAGAAATATTTTGTTGAATATGAAGAATAAAAATTTATTTTACTTAATTATTTAAAAAAAATCTGAATTTTGATGAAAATATAACCTTAAGTTTGCTGTAAATAAAATTATCATACAAAAATTTATCTTCATTGTATATTCTACCTTAAGGTAAATTAATAAACTGTATTGAATAAAGTTATTCAATGTCATATACCTAATACTAAATGTAAATCTAAACTTGAAGCTCTATTTTTATTAATTATTTAATATTTAATTAAAAATCTTAATTTAAAAAATGACTCAATTTTAATTTTAAAATGTTATAAATATTTGTATTTGACAGGTGATTCACAAATTTTCATTTCTGTCCTTAATTTAATAATACTTATCTGAAGTTGAGCCTTAATTAAGATTGGCAAAACTGTAAACTTATGTAATCCAAAAAAAGGGAAACAATGAATTTTTAATTAAAAATTAACTTAGAGAAGATATTTGTGTAATCTTGATTGACTATTTTCATTTAATACTGAAATGTATTGAAATACACTTTAGAAATTTATTTTCCCAAAGTTCATTTATTATTAAAAGATCAACATTTTTTAACTCTTGAAAGCATTAAATTATCAATAGATTTTTCTATCTCTTGTTTAATTTGATTCGGAAATTAGTTGATATTTTGTTACAAATATTGATCTTCAAGGTGTGCTATATATAATTTTAATTAGCATTATCTTTTAAATTAGATACTGCTATATTCAACATTTTACATACTATTAATGTGTATTTGCATGATGAGCAATGTGTATTTAAATATTGGTTTGATGTCTATGAAAGTTCAGAAAACTAATTTTATTTTTCTTTATAAAACTTAAGTTTTATCATTATCAAAATGGAAATAGAATTAAACTTTAAATTTTACTAAAATTTATTAAAATTATTTTCTGAGGAAACATAAAACTAAAATTAATGAAAAATAATAAAATAGCTTTGAATGCCATATAGAATAATTTAAAAAAAAAAAGTAGAAATACTAGAAAAATTAAAATATTCTGTATTCACATACAAATTAAAATTTGAGATATTTTTCTTATATCCTGAAAACTAATTTAATGTGGTATATATACATTTTATTAATCCTTTTAATTTTATGGCCAGATAATATACTTCCTCATACCATTGTTAAATAATGAATAGAAGTAAGAAAACTGGTGCAAAAATTAATCTGTTGAACAGACTAAGAAATAACTGTTACGAGTTAGTTCTTCACAATATTATTCTCCTCGGATATATAAGTATACGAAAGAAGTCGCGTGGTAAGATATTAAACTCCTTATGGGATCATTACTCGTGGTTAAGATGTGATGACCCTAAATACATTTTTAGCACTTACATCTTAATAATTTTGTTAATATACAATTGTAAAATGAAGTAAGTATATAAATGAAGAATATTTATTCATAGCGTTTGAATAATATGGTGACCATACAGTATTCTAAAATTTTATATTGAAACCAGTCAAACATTAACAAAATCAAAATATTATTGTTCAACTTAATGAAGTACATTGTTAAATCTTTTTCATGTTTATAAAAAAAATACCCGATTAGGATACTCTTTATAATAAAGGAAGGAAAAAAATTCCAGTAGTTGGCGTTTGGTCTTGAATGATGTATATACCTTATCCAAATAATGTATTTCTGTGAAAAATATTCTTAATCGATTAATGAAATTTGATTTTAGAAACGTTTTACAGAATACAAAAATTTTTAATGGATATATACTCTTAAAATAAGATTTTTAAATATTCGTTCATATTGTTATAGTTAATAATTTTCAGCACAGTTAAGAATTATTACATATGGCAATTATTTGTGAAAGAACTTTTCATGTATTTATTGTTTTAAACATGATTTGGACTTTCAAAAGCTTGATTGTCAGATAAATCTAATTCGTTTTATATATATATATATATATATATATATATATATATATATATATATATATATATATATATATATATATATATATATATATATATATATATATATATATATATATATATATATATGAAATTAGAAACCCTTTGTGGTATTCAAGTTAAGTAAATTTTCAGCTTAATGTTACAAGGTGGTTTGCGTGGGGGAAAAATAACAAATCAAATGTTAACCATGTCACTCGATCGTCATTCAAAATTTCAATGCCTTTCATATAGGTAGGACTTGACTAACTAAACAAATGTGCAGTCTAGATGTCTAAACCTCATTATGTATGTATGCTTTGATTAATCAATCTCCTTAGAAACTATTAACTAAAGTATAAACAAACTAGTATACTTATGTTGGCTTAAACTAGTTATAACAATGTTTAAACAACTATTTGTTTCTTTACTACTTGTCTTGGGAAGCAATTTCTTAATTAAATTTTCTATTTACTTTCTCATCCGCTTAGAAAATTCGACATCCTTTTCGAGAGCTTGCAACTCTACCGACTTCATCCTTAATAATATGCACATAAGACAGAGAAAGAGGATTGCTGAATTTTTATGTTTCATCAACTCCTCTTCTTTCCAAGTTATCCCTTCTTAAACATTTTCGGAATAAGTTACATAAATATGAGTGTGTCCGCCCGATTTCATTCTTATGCAAGTTTGGCGAAACTTTCACTCAGCATTTCCTTCAAAAAAAAAGTCTCTTCTCCTTTTAGATTCCAATTTCACTTTCTTTCTCGTTGATTCCCTTTTCCTTTCCCTTTTTACCACCAAAGGGTGAAAAAAAGTTTTATTTTTTAGGAGCCTAAGATTCCTTTAGTCCTTGTACTTGTGTGTATATACATTTCATGTGAGAGCAAACATGATTTTTCTTTTCTTCGGGGACTTCTGAAATTGCTTCTTTGCATGTGTTTCCTATTTCGTGAGGACTTTTTCTTTTTGCTCCTCTTTTTCCATTTTGTTCTCTTCATGTAATGGTCTCTAGAGGTGAGAACTGAAGACCTACAAAACCTATCTCAGGAAGTACATATTCGCCATGTTTGCCCAAATATTAATTTGAAAGTCATCAAAACATATCTGTGTCAATCCTGCTTGAATATAAGCTATTTTTATTAAAGTGTCTGAAAAGCAACAAATTCAGTTTAAATGACAAATACAGTTTAAGAACTAACATTTTAAAGAAACAGAGAAATAAATTATTGTCATAATAGTTTTCTGTAGCATAACATTTCACCAAACATAGAGTTCAAAATATATTTCTTTTATAGCTTTATATTATACCTGACTCGGGTGAGTTTTTAATCCATTATGATTTCCTATTATTTTACAATTTCATGCCTATAAATTTCAGTATGAGATGAAATTATTATAAAGACAAGAAAAGCAAAATTACTATATTATCAAATTAAAATACATAAAATATGACTTCATTTGGTCATTGAAACAGATATGTTTTATTTCTGTGAGTACTGATCTTCATTAATAATAATTAGTTTTCCAGTGTAAAATATTTTGTACTGGTACATTAAAAAAACCACATCATACACATGTACAAGTAAATGATTAACATAAACTATTATTCTCTGTTTTAGGTTAATTTATTTTTCTCTATAATTATTTATTACAATCCATAAGGGTGAATATATGTAAGTAAAATTAAAATATTTTCCTTGTGTGTCTATAAAAGATAAAATTGCTAAGTAAAAAGTCTTATATAACCTACTATAAAAGCTGTGTTCAGAAACAATATAACCTCAACCGAAAGTCAATTTCAATATGTAGTAAATATTATTATTAAAGGAAAAGTTTGGAATGAGCTTTCAGTTATTCTCTGGAAAATATTGAGATTATAAGACCCTGTAAATCAATAAATAAAATCGTACTTCTAATAATTTCTCCGACAGAATTTTAAATGTATTAGTCTGAGCAGTGTAGCATTAATTGAAATTTTACTTTAAATGATAGGAACGTAAATAAAAACCAAGAAACAAATAATTTCTTACTACCCAAATGAGTAGAATAAAACTATTGAAATTGTAATAAAAATTAATTTTATTCGTAATAATTTAGAACTCGGAAAATTTTTCTGCATTCTATTTAAAATCTTAAAATTATATCAAAATTACATTCTAACATCAAAATATATTTCAAAATAATTTATATGAATCTTTATGACTATTTTTACTTTCTTTCAACTTAATTTCATCATAATTTTCAATATTCTCATTTAATTGTTTTTACCGATAATATGTTTATCTAACAGATAATTTCTCTCAAAGAATTTTTTCTTATTTTTTGTGAGTAATATGTCATTTGAATCTAACAAAATGATTTTAAATATGTTTTAGAAAACTGATTTTTCATGGTGGATGAATCATCGTTTGACAAAAATAAGACGTAATGAAAAACTTTATAAAACGGTTTAATGCAATGTTTTTCGTCAATCAAATATGCTTCAATAAGAAATAAATATCGAAAGAAAATAAAAGGCAGTTAATCGACATTACCTACCAAATGTATTACTCTAGTAAATTAATTAAAGTATTGTGTTTTCAGTAAAATGAAAATAATGTTTGTCTTGAGGAACTTCAAATTTCAAACAAAAATGTCTGTACGGTTCAGTCTCCGTTCTGTGCTGCATTGGACGACCTCTAGCTGTAAAGGCAAAGGTTAAAAAAATATACGTATGAAGACTGGTGCAGAGAAGAAACATAAAACTTTTACGGTACCGATTTTTACTGCCAGCTAGTGAAGGACATGCTGAAAAAGAAGAGTTGAGGAAAAATTCGTTTATCCTTCAGAAATCAGAATACTGCTGGAAAATATATTTCCTTTTTCTCCCCAGAGTACTAGAAGAAGAAAAAAATTATCTCAGTTTCAAAATGAAAAAAAAAACTGGCATCATAAAATTGTATAAAGTAATATCACGTTAAAATATTAAATTTGCCTTAAATATTTACAGTAAGATTATTGCTTTCAAAAATAAACTATAAAACAACATTGCTATATATAACTTTTATTTATAAGCATATAAGACTAAATTTAACAGTCGAATTAAGAAAATCCAAATTCAAAACTTGATAAATGTTTTGTAGTGATGGAACTATTTTCAATTACCAAAGATTTCAATGATGTCATTTAATTCTACATTGCAATATGAGATGTGACTTCAGCATTTCACCTTAGGAATTTAATAAGCTTATTAATCACTGTCTTATTGATCACAATTATTAGACACTATCATTCATTTAATCTTAAACTATAATGATTATTATCAAGACTATAATATAATAATTACTTTTATTATCATAATCAAATGCCTTAGATGAAGTCTTCTTTCAAACAACAATACAAAAAGCTTATTCTCTCAAAAGGTTTTATTCTATCATTATTTTTTATGTAAGCATTTAAATTAATTCATTTTTATTTTCCTGATTCATTATAATGCAGCCTTGTTATTTGTCAATGCTTGATTTATTTTATCAGCAAAAATTTAACTAACAAAACTAAGTTTTGTTGAAATGTGTAATTAACATAGTTTATCGATTGACGTTTATGATTAATGTGCAAATAATGCTTTAGAATGTTGGATGTTTTCAAAAGTTTTTACCTTTTTGGCAATCAATGACAATATCCTGATAAAAGATAGCAATTAGGCAGTTTGAGAAAACATCTTTAAAATGCTGAAATGATTTTATTTCTTCGTGAAGTTTTAAAACTTTCTTAGTATTATTGATTAAACAAATCATTTTAAATAGTTAATAAACTTTGGCAAAAAATGAATATTGAAAAGGGATTTCTAAGAAATGTTAATTTAACTTATTCTTTATTATTTAACTTAAATTAGGAAAATAATTAGGATAGTAAAATATAAAATTAAAATATATCGTTATTCCTTACTGTATGATAAATTCGTTGAGAGCATTTTAATTATTTTACTTGCGAAAATATTTGAACTCAGTATTCTTAAAAAGTACTACCTTCTAAGTTAGTCCTTAATTTTTAACAATTTGAAATGCGAACTTTTTTATGATATCATGTTTATAAAATTCTTTGTTCGGTTATATAAATATTGTATTAAACGCTACAAAAAATAATTCAAGTTGAAAAACATATTTGAAACAAACGTTAAATATTTTATCTGTTCAAGGTCCTTGATATTTTCTTGAGTATTCATACAATTGTTTTATTCTAAGTTTTCAATGTATATTTATGAATGGAAGATCTGTTGTCATGTTGTTGCTGTTGTCGTGTGACAAGTTCAAAAAGAAAAGAAAAAAGAAAAAGAACCCATATGGGATCAAAGGCATGGAGCACTACCCTGGCCACATCTTCAGCTTTTTCCGTATAGATCTTGGCAGCAGTTGGGGTCGATGTTAAGGGTCGAGGCAACAGAAATGCAGTTGAAGAGATGCCTTGGATGTAGCGGAACTCCTGTTCAGTGTCTGTATTCTGCGTATGTTCTAGATCCGTCGGGCATGATTTTGATACCCCTCATGTGCCCAGTCCGCATTCTGCTGATGTTAGAGGGGGTACCACACTCAGAATTAAGAAGTCCAGCCTCCCGAGGCAATGGCAAGTGCATGACAAGACTCTTTATGACAAGTGCATGACAAAATTTCTAGTCTATTGTCATATTTGATATCATATGTATTGATAAAGTATAAGGTTGAATTGAGAAAGTATTAATCAGCTACTTATTTACTTTGATAAATAATGTATCATTGAATAAACATAGTAGATTGTTTTTATTAATTTCCAAAAATTTATAAAATATTGTTGTTGTCTTGTGCCAACTAGACTGTCAATATGGTAAGCACTGTTCCACTTTTCTAACTGAACCGTATATTTGGTGTGGAGTCCGACTTCTTCAGTACACACATGCCATAGGTACCCGTTTATAGGATAGGCAACCATTCACAACTCATTCATACAAGGAAAGGACGAAGAAGGGGAGAGAGTACATCCATGCCCTAACCAAGATTCAAACCCAGGACCACCCTATCTGCAGTCAGGCATGTTAACAACTAGACAGAATGAGCGGCTTATGAAATATTATAAGTTAAAATTTAAATCTTCTACAACTTTTCTTAAGACTATTCTATTCATATATGGAAAACATATGAATTTATGAACATGTGTGCACACTTCTTAAAAGCCAAAATATTTATTGAAATAATTTAACTTAAAAACCCATAAAAATGATAAATTAAACACCTTTTATTGCAATAACTTTAGTTTTAAAATTTATATAAATTCCAAACATAATATGCTAAAATTATAGAGGTCATTTAGGAATTTTAGATAGAAATGGATAGAATTTTTAAAGTAACTAAGAATTTATATGCACTTTTTAAACTTTTCTCGACTTCATAATAGTTTCTGAAAAGGCTACGTGAGGAAAGGAATCACCTAGCACAAAGTTAGTGCAGCACAAAGTCATTCTATCAAAAACTTTTCGACTGTAAAGTTTCCTTCAGAAATTATACTGTTTTAAGATACATGTCTATTTTCATAGAGTATTCACTTTCCTAGAAGAAAACTAAAGTTAAAATTTTGGATTGATGGAAGATAAAAATATCTTTAAATAAAATATTTCACGAATCCCTGCGAATGTTCTAAATTTATTTGAAATTCCACCATTCACATTCATTCACCCGAAGAAGACTTTTTTATATTTCTCCACATCATATTCTATTCAAAAGTGTTTTACGAGAAACGTTTCATTCATAAACGTGAATTCCCAAATTTCATCGCCCTTCCTATTTTTCCCCTATTTCTGCGCCATAAAATTTCTATTATTACAAACCTTTGCCATATTTGGCGACGGCAAAAGAAAGAATTTTTTCCACACTATCTTAGAATGTAAAATATTTCTTTTTCATACTTCTCTTTGTATAAATATATTCCGTTTGTGAAATGTCTATCGGATTATAGTTTTTTGAGGTGGAAAATATTCGGCACGGACTCAGCAAAAATCCTTTACCATAAGGATTTATGACGTCATCGCCTTACCGTGCAACCAAGGAAGAATTTCTTGAAGCGAAGAGGATGGAAAGAGGTAGAATAAAATTATGCAGTTATTTTGCGGTAGAACCACGCACACCCTGGAATTCAAAAACGACATATTCCTCTATTTTAAGACCAAAAAAGCTTTTGTTATTCAGAGATTCTTCCACTAAGAATTGTCTTTCAACTTAAAGAGGACAGATTAACTAAAGTCCCTGAAAGAAAGTTACAGTAATCTTAAGCCGCAGATCACAAAAATATATTAAAAATCCTGAAGAAGGTGATAACAGTTTCTGTTGTTTATAATACAGGACATACAGATTCTCCAAAAATCAAATACTTATGACTTCGATATGCAACTAGAAACATATAGTTACTTCTAAAATAAATTGATACTTATAAATTAAGTAATATTTAACATGAAATAAAAAAATTCGACAGTGAGTTGAAAATATGGAGTAAATCTTAATAAGATCCATAAGCAAAATTTTGAATTAGGAATTGCAGATTTTAGAACTTCCAAACGCCTTTCATTGTACACGTGTGTGCTATCCTTTTATTCTCGTTTACTAATTTATTTCCATTTAAGAATTTATTAAAAAGTATATTTATTAAAATTTCTGAGATATTTGCATGATATGGATATATTTTCTAATATATGTGAAAACAATATTTCACTTTTAATTACTTATAATTGAAAAATTTATAAATCACTTAGTATTTACTTATAAAATCCTTATTAGACGTAACTTAAAATTGTATTTTATATCTAAAATACTCGAATTATTACTGGTATGGCATGTTGATGAGATAATTGTGCCAGTTCATAAGTCGAGCTCGTCATATGAATGGGGTTTTAAGTTATGAGAAGCAATTGACTTTATTTGGTGGTTTTTAAATCGGCAGAAATAGGCAGCCGAATAAACATAGCAATATCTTAACCTAATCTAAGGTTTCAGTCTAATCTACAGGTATTAACTTTTCAGTTTGAAATAGGAAAAAATTAAAGAGCATTTTTATTCCCCTTATAATGCTTCTTTAATTTTGTCCCGTTTAAACTTATTTCAGTTTCCAAAAGTAATAAATGCAATATTCATTTTTACATTCTTCATAACTCATACATAAAAATTTTTCGTTAAAAGTTTTGACATTTGCATGAATGCATTTATGGGAGATACGTGAATTAGTAATTTAAATTGATATCAATATAAATAAACCGAGAAGAGAAGCAACGGTAAAAAATTACCTTTATTTATTTTGGTTTGAATGTTATTTATTAAAATAAAATTCAAATTTGAGATACTTACTGTGTTAAAATAAAGAATAAGATACGAATTTATCAATGTGACATTTACTTTTATATATACAAAAGAAATAGTTGGCATTAATTCATTTTTATGTAAATATTTTATAGTCAATCAGAATGTAATGACATCATTAAAAACCCTCTAAGCTATTCCCTCGATCCTTTTCTCAAGTAAATTATTCCAATTTTTTGGAGAAATTCTGTCTTTTTGATAAACAAAATGAACAAAATTTTTTAATATTGAATTATGGAAATGTATGAGATTTTTTTACTTAAGATAATAATATGCAAGAAGGTAATTTCCTTCATAATTTTTTCTTGCTGAAATAGTTTGTGAGAAGAAAGTCGAACAAAATAAGCTCTGCTGCTTAGTAATAGTTAAGAACAGTTATATAGAGACATGTTTTTTATAGCTTCATTTTAAATACATTTTATCAACCTTCTCTGCAAATGATCGAATTAATATCGTGCAAGTGTAATTATATTATAATTTCATTTAGTTTAATTTAAATATAAAGAGAAATTTTGCATATATGTGCGTATATGAAAGAGAAAGTGAAAGAAGATAAGGTAGGGGTAGTAAACATATAACACTGATTGAAATAACATTTCATTCTATTCATTGTTTATGATATACTTAAAAATTATTGGAATATGATATATTAAAAATATATGCTTATAAAAATTAAAAATATATACTTAAAAATATAAATGATATACTTAAATATTATTAGAACTTTTACTCATAAAGAAAAGACCTTTTTTATATTGAAATATAATTTATTATTCTTTATTTTATTTTCAATTTATATTACGTGAATCAGTGTTGCTCAGTCATTTAAGTAAAAGGTTTCAAATTCAATTCTAACTACAGTATGTTACAATTGATGAATGATATTTTCTGCTTATGAATGCACATCAAAGTATATGTTTAGGAGTTTTCCCAATTTCTTTTCTTTTGAATAAGAATAAGTCACATAGTTTACGAAATGTTTCCCCGGAAAGTAATGGAGATAAAAAAATTTAAATCCTTTCTAAAATTTGTCAATGGATGTGTAATACACTTCTATTTTTAAATGTACTGTTACATCGTTTTAGAAACATGGTTGTTATCATCTTTTCTACTACCATGTTTGTAGAATCATTTATCATGATTGTAAATAATTATGGTTGGACTGATGTCCTTGAAATAGAAATGACAATTTTTCTCCACTACATTCACTATTTGGAAAATCGAAAGTATATGTTCCGTTCCTATATTTTCTTCTTGCCAAAAAAGTCGAGATGGGAGCTTGGAAATTTTTGCAGTTGAAGTATTTTGAAGGATTTTATAAGCAATTATATTATTCTAATATCAAACAAACACAATCTATAGATATGTAACAATCACTCGAATTGTGTTAATTCTGTAAAGTGATCCAGTATAGAAAACTAATCTTGGTGAAAAAAAAATTTCAATTAAAAATTACATATTTTGATATGATATTACACATTAAACCCTAAAAAGAATTAAAACAAATTATTTTTAATTAAATGTTTGGAAGTATATTAATCGGGATAAATAAGGTGAACTATTATAAACGGTAAAGCTTACAAATTTTAAATCTTAATCAGTATTTGCATAGTAGAAGTTTTAATCTCATTTATTGTCATAACGCTAATTGAAAATGAGCTTCATATATTTAATTAATTCATGCTAATTATTTATCATTGTTTATTTAGCATGCGGATATGAATCTATCAAATTTTGTAGTAGTTTTTATAACTATGCTTAGGCAAAAGTTCTTGAAAAGTATTAAAATTTTGCGATTCATTCGGGAAAATTAAATAGAAATAATTCAAATATAAAGATCGTAATAGAATTGTTTTCTTGAAATGAAATGAAAGATTTTTTAGTTTAATAAATATCTTATCATAAAATTCGGGGGGTTTATAAAAAATAGCATTTAATAAAAATTCACTTAAGTTTTTAATATATGTTAGATTTTAGATATTTTACTGAAAGTTTAACACATTCAATATTCTTAAGTATTTTATATATTAAAATACTTAGGTACTTTATAAAATGCTGAAAAATAGCCACCAGTATTATTATTTAATATTTTACGTATCTTTGTCTTAATATTTTTGGTGACTTCTAGAATGTCAAATGAAAGCCTGTAAAGTACCAAATCCATTTCCAATTCGCTTATAATATTCGTTTCTTTAAAAATTAAATTTATAAAAATTCAAAGTAAAATTATTTCATTTTTAACGCTATTAGTATATTTATATTTTAACTTATTTTATTTGATAAGATAGAAATAAATTTTAGTTTCCAACTCTTTAATATTTTTATTTTACTTTTAGTTACCCGATAACCAATAAGGAAAAAGACGGGGGCTATTTTCACACCATTATTTTTACTTTAATACCAGTGAACTAAAACTGTTAACTTTTACACGTCGTAATTTTAAAGAAAACATTTACTTAATTTTCGGGAAAAATTTGTAATTAGGAAAAATATCGAAATTTTCTTTGCTTTGATCGAGACTCAGTTTTCCACACAAAATGAAGTTTTCATGTATATATCAATTAAAATAACACAGCTGACCACCATAAATGCAAAACTCTGAAGATAGCATGCCAATAACATGAAATTTACAACATGCATTAGCGGATGTGAGATATGCAAATGATTAGAATTTCAGCGCAGGCGCACATCACGCGTGGCTATGGCGCCATTTGGAGATTTCGACAATTTCTAGTTCGGCAGTTGTGTTTTTCTTGCGGTTTTTTCAATAAAACGACCCATTATGAATCGCAGAAAACAGCTATCACTTTTTGATCAAGTATCCCAGTTCGACAGAGAAAGGATAGTATCCTACCGGCCTATTTGTGAATTATCTTTCACAGAAATTGGTAGTCGTGTTGGACAAAACCAAACAACTGCAATGTGGATATGTGATCGTTGGATGCAGGAGGTACGACGGAACGACGTGTTTGATCGCATCCACCTCAGTGCACCACTTCACATGATGACAGGCAAATTGTGCGCATGGTAGTAATGGATCACTCAGCCACTTCACAAACCACAATACAGCACATTCAGTCTGTCGCGCATCATCCAGTGTCTGCACGTACCATTCAACACCATTTACAGCAGAGTTGTCTGTCCACAAGACGTCCATTGCTTCGTCTACCCTTGACGCTGAGCCACAGACGTCTCAGCCACTAATGGTGCGATGAAAGAAGGATGTGGATGACAGAATGGAATAAAATTGTCTTTACTGACGAGTCACGCTTCTGACGCAACAGCATGATGGTCGCATTCGAGTCGGAAGACGTCTTGGAGAAAAGATGCTGAACAGCTGTGTTATGCACTGTCACACTACTCCTGCACTGGGTATTATGGTGTGGGGTGGTATTGGATATCACTCTCGCACTTCTCTAGTACGAGTTGCTGGTACTTAAAAACAGATAGTGCTACATCTCCGAGATGTTGAGTCAGTTGTCCTTCCTGACCTTCAGAACTTGCCCACAACCATTTTTCAACAGGATAATATGCAACCGCTCGTGCTACGCATTGTCCAAAGATTCTTCGTCAATTGCCAGATTGAATTGCTTCCCTGGCCGGCTTGCTTTCCGGAACTTTCATTGATAGGTCCATAGCTACATGTGGTCCATGGTTGCTCAACGATTGACCCAGATAACATCCCCAGCTGCCACACCTGAACATCTTTGACAACGTATGGAAGCTGCTTAGTTTGCTGCACCCCAAAAACACACTAAAGTCTCTTTGAATCAATGCCGAGGTGTGTGGCAGCGGTAATCTCCAACAAGGGCGGATACTGTGGTTACTGATTTTGTCAGGAACCACGCTTCATGGAAGTCTATAAGTTTAATCATTTGATACTTGGCCAACAAGTTACCTACATAAATTTTGTGATATCTCTTATCTTTCTTGGTGTAATTTAGATAGCCAGCAGTGTAAATAGAATGCTATATGGACCGCATGAAAATTATCTTCAAATACGAAATTTTTAAACATAGAAATCAGGACTCTTTTCATGCATATTCAGATTTATTTCCGATCAGCCTTGTATTTGGAAAGCCAAAAACTCAATCGCTGCAATGGACAAAGAAGGTACTTTTTCAAAAATCAAAAAATATTGTAAATATCGTCATTTTTAAAGAAAAATTGCACTAAGAAAATGTAAAGCTAGAGATGTGTATTGCCATGTATAATTTTTCTTTGTGTCGTTCCCATTCTTGTCGTTTTTCCTATTCGTGTCGTTTTTCTCAATTCAACTTTGGATAAAATTCAGAGGAGTAATTGTAATTAGAGTTTTATTTTCTATTTAATTTAAGGAAAAAAACATTGTGATTTGAATAATCCCAAGTTTTGAAAACTTTTTTTTTAATTTAATTTTGAATTTAAGAAAATTAAGAAGAAATATCCCCAAAAAATGCACATCAGAAACGATGTAAACTATTTTTGTCTTTCCACAGCTATTAGTTACAGATTCATACTACAGGGTAATAAAAACATTTAATTTAATTTCTATAAATTTTTAATTCAGACTAATTTAAATTTTTATTATACTAAAAACAAGTTTTTTTAAACTATACTGAATTTCAAAGCTTTGAAAATATTTTTACCTGCAATACTAAAACGTATTACTTGTTATTATGAAAAAATATTGTAATTTATATTTTTGAATAAAATTTTAGATAATTTTGAAAAAAATTGAACAATAAAATTGCTTAAAATTTGAAACAGTTCCACGAATTCTGAATTTTATGAAAAAAATAATACAATATTAATTCCATATTTTTTAAGAAATTGTTCCTTTTGGTTTCAAATTTATAACAGTTAAAATACTGTGAAAAAACAAGATGTCCGGAAAAAATGAAAAAAACAAATTATTTCAATATTAGCTTAACAATTTTAAATGTGATAAAAATTCTGAGGCAGTTAGCTTTTTTTATTAGTAATACAGCTCATAGTTTATTCTTTAAAATTTACAGATATATTACTTTTAGAATATATATTTTCAATATTGCAATACATTTTGCAATATTATTTGAAAAATTATTATGCTAAGTTCTTGATTTTACATACTTGAATCACTTTAAAAGAAAATTCAACCTAAATAATGACAAGCATCCTGAATTAGGAAGACTATGTCGCATTTCAGTAAAAGAAAAGTTATTTCAGTTATTAAAATTGATTTAAACTTAGGAGCACTTGTGAATGATTTTGTTAAAATTTCTATAGTGATAGTTTTGTGAATAATTAAAATCACTGACTCACTTAATAAGAAATAAATGCTAAAAACTTGAAGATATTAAATAAAATAAAAATTAATCACAAGAATCTCTCAAAATTTCACTACATATCAGAAAGACTCAACAAAATTGCAATTAACACTGCCTTTAAAATTAATTTTAATGGCTAAGAAATTTGCCTCGTGTCTCCAAGAAAACAATTTCTTTCTTAAGTCATATTGATACACGTTAAAATTATTGCTATCATTAAATAAAAATCTATAAGATATTGAATTTTCTATTTTTATTTGATTTTTTCTGCTTAAGTAGTTTCAGTAGAAAATTTCCTTAGTATGAAATTTTCCAATAAGAAATACGTAATTATGATCTTGATTGGGAAAAAAAATGCCAGGTAGTTTGCTACTCTTTCGTTTCTGAACTTTGATGCATGCATTTGCTTCCATGTGATATCATATTAAATCAAAATGGTGTCAAGAATCATCCAATAAAACTTTATTTATTGACTGAAGGAGTGAATCTCTATTTCAGGTAAAACTCACACAATGGTCGGGAAAAGTGATTCCACTCAAGATCTAGGTGTGATGCCATGCGCTATTTCTTGGCTGTTCCGGCTTATTTATGAGCAAAGACAGAAAACTGGAGCTCGTTTCTCTGTCCGGGCGTCCGCCTTGGAATTGTCAGGCAGGAACGAATTACTTCGGGACCTTCTGTCTGAATATGCAGCAGGTAGGTTGACAAGGGTATTTTATCTTTTTTATGGAACACGTTTCTTTAGTTTCGGAAGTGATTTATTCTACAAATGTATTCCGCTATCTTTATTTGGCAGTCTTTACATTCGAAACATTTTCCACGTTGCAGACACTATTCCCAAGATAGAATGTGTCTTCAAAGTGTGACAGTTAGCCTTCCTGTAAGCTTGAATGAAGAATTCTTCGATTTCGATCTGACATATAAATTTAAAGGCATTACAAGCCCTAACTAAATTACATTTATGAGCAAAAAGATATATTATGGGTTTCGATAATCTTTCTATTAATGCTTTCAGTATGGAAGTATTATGGAAATTTAATGAAGTGTCCTTTTTCAGAATAAACCTTACATTCAAGATTCATTTAAGATTTGTAATTTTTCTTACACAATCGTCTAAATGTTGTCGATATAAGCCTTGTTCTTTACATCTCTGCAAACAACCTAAATGTTGTGCTGTTGAATGGAAAGAATCAATCTCATTTGCGTATAAATATTCCGTGCAATACATTTGCGGAAGTGCTTAAATAATGACGCTGTTTCTTATTATAGATGAATATTTGTGGTATATATAAAATGCAAGCCACTTAATCTCGCAATGGAACAGTTTAGAAAATTATGA
The DNA here is from genome assembly GCA_037975125.1 of Latrodectus hesperus. NCBI lineage: Eukaryota > Metazoa > Arthropoda > Arachnida > Araneae > Theridiidae > Latrodectus > Latrodectus hesperus. The sequence goes on along the minus strand of CM075853.1, from coordinate 55,195,985 downwards.
AGGAAATAAACTATGCGTATATATATATATATATATATATATATATATATATATATATATATATATATATATATATATATATATATATATATATATATATATATATATATATATATATATATATATATATATATATATATATATATATATATATATATATATATATATATATATATACTGATTAATACAGAATCACTAAACTAAACTACATACATTTTCTTTTTCTTAGCTAACTTTTATCATGGAATCAACCGAAACACGTGACCTTAATTTTTTTCTCAAAAACCTGTAATCCATGAAAGATGATTCAAATGTGTTGTAAAACTTACATGAAAGTATTTTTTTCCATTTTAAAATTATGTATTATTTAAATTTTACTTCTTTTTGAGTTATGTTTCATATAAGCCATTTAGTTTATGCAAATACATTTCAATAAAAATACATTTGATTTTGTTCTCCTGTGTCTGGTGCATTTTTCCCCACAGTAATCTTATAAATATTTAAATGAGCCTACTCTAAATCAAAATCAATATATATTACAAACTGTTTGTATTTAATATGTGTGTGTGATTTCCTCTAGATTAAAAAACTCAAAATATATCAAACTTTGTTTTTATAGTAAGATGTCAAAACATATCTGATTTTATTATAAATGGCCATACATAAAAATTGCTTTATAATTAACGCATTTAATTCCTTTATATATCATCAAAATTAAGCTGAAAAAACTTCATGTGATGTTTTATAAAACTAACTCTTATACGATTTTAAGAGAAAAAAATCAAATACTTTACTTTTCTGAAACAATATAATAATAAAGTATATTACTCGCTTTATTTTGATCCAACATTTTAATCCTAACAGTAAAAATTGTTGCACACTATAATGGTACTTTTATCAAAACAGAAAGCATTATTGGCTTTTTCTTTACTCAGAGACTAAGCAAATAGTAATCTTCCAATGCGTAGAAAAATTGCAAATCTTATTGCTTGACCAAAGACAGCCTTCGGCAGTTTGCTACTGTCATCGTAAAATGTCATTTAGAAAACAAAATAATGATTATTGCACTGATTTTTATCAAATTGAATTAAAATAAAAAATATTCATGAAAACTTATGTTTTTACTCCTTTAGGAGAAAATGAAAGCATGTTTTCATTCTTATTCAAAATAATCGCCTTTCATCTCATTGCATTAACATAAGCTCAATCAAAGTACGCGAAGGCTTTAATATTAATCCTCTCAATTTTTATCATTTCCGCTAGGGGTGTAACCTTATTCACAGTCTTTTAATGGAAGTCTTGTAAACAATTATAATGATTCGCTTGGGGATTCAAAATTGAGTCGATAAGCTAGATAGTTTTGTTCCATCTTGAAAAAAATGTATCTTTTCTTTATTTTTAATTTTAATTAAATAAAGCTAATTGTTATCTTCTATACATAAGTTTTCTCCTCTCGCACGTCGATTACAAAAGACAACATCAAGAAAAGATGCGTCATAAAAAAGGGAATCTTCATTTATGTTTCTCCCTTTTTCCCCCTACCTCGTCTTCGAAAAGACGTTTCTCCTTTTTCTCCCTTTTAGGAAGTTGTTAAAATTAACAACGCCGGTGCGAGAAATAATTACTCCATTGCTTTAGCCTTTTTAGTGTCTCCTTACGCATATTTCCAATTTTCTTTCTTTTTTCCCTTTTTTTAAGGGAAAAAATGAATTCAGGCCTTTACTTGCATCTACCTTATAATCTGAAGCAAAAGCGAGTAAGAAAGGGAGAAGAAGCAGCTTTAATAAACTAGAACACGTAAATGCACACGGCATTGTCAGAAAACTCTTTTGTAGTGAGCACCAAGGGAGTATATTTTTAAGAAGGGAGACCTTAAAAAACTAAAAGCTAAGAGGGAAGCTGCTAAGTTTTGTATTTCAGGGGGGTGTATAAAGAGCTAGTTCTTATAAAAATAAGACTCTCTTTTGTATATTTTTATGTGAATATTTCTCTACTGAATTAAAAGATTATCAACACTGTATCTACGTAAGTGAGGGAATTTTCGCATATTTTAGTCTTTGAATATCCCTTGGAGAATTTTAAAAAAAAAATTGAGTTTAAGGTTTTATAAAAACAAAAAATAAATAAAATTTTGAAACAATGAAGTTGTTTATTTTAGTCATTATAGTAGAAAATTTTTGAAAATACGCATTAAGTAAATTACAATTTTTGAAACTTGTCAAGCTTTGAATACAAAATGCAGTCTTGGATTGTTGTATGGAATACTTACGTGAATTCAGGATAAATTTGAAAGAGAATTGGTTAAATTAATTTTTAAAAGTGTTTATTAAAAGATAGTTTTAATATAATTGCGCGGGAAGTTTCATTAATTAATTTATGTGAAAAAATGAAGAGCTGATTTAATAACAACAATTTTAAGATTTATAAAATTCTTAGTAACTATTATGAAAACAGCAAAGAAAGAAAGAACACGTAAAAAAATATATTTAAGCACAATTTAATTATACGTTTTTTTTAAATTGTCGAGGAAGATATTTAATAGCATCAAATATAAATTTATAATAATGAAACTTCTTCTGTTAGTTGATTTGATCTACTAGATTAGTCTTGTTTTATTTATAATGTAACTCAATATTTTTTTATATTAAAAAAGAGCATTGCATTTTTTAAATTTAAATAAAAAAGAAAAGACATTCATATTTCTCATTTTCAAAACTCAGTTAATTTTTTAATGCATTAATTGGTCTCTGAAGCTATATATATATATATATATATATATATATATATATATATATATATATATATATATATATATATATATATAACATCAAAGTTTAATAACTCCAAATATAATGCTGAAATATTTCTTAATAAACATAATGTAATACCTTAAAGTTCTTCAATTTAATTCTGGATGCCTTTATTCTGCATTTATAAATATTTAATTATAAAAAAAATATTAATTATTATTAAATTATAAAAAGATTCAAGCATGCCTTTTCATATTCATTCTTACATGCGCTTATTAATAAAAAACAATCTCTGTAATTCATTTCTCATATATATATTTATTCCCAAGTTCAACACTATATGATATATTCCTTTCTCTAATCATTTAAAATATAGACTTGAACATAAAAACCATATAAGCACTTGTATATTTTTTTAAAACAAAAAAAGATAATCCTTCCTTAAATGTTTTCTTGATCGGTTAGCTGAAGGATTAATATTTTGGCTTTCTATTCAGGTATTCGTGGGTTTAGCTTCCACTTCGAACGTAGGTATATTTTGTAATGTGTAACGAATAGCATAGCACCCGATGGCTGTTGTAAGAAATTAAATGTTTTGTATTTTTTTATGTTTTTGTATTTCTGGGGGACTATTTATAAATATTGAGCCACAAGAGAGAAAACCTAAAAAACTTCTTGACACTCATTCTGATATATGTATATCCAAGAAAAAGGAGTGCAACAACAGTTCCCTTTGTCTAATAGCTGTGAGGATCAATACCAAGATTCATCATTCTGAAGACCATGATTCCATCATTAGGCCATGATGGGCAAGGATGAGAATGTTTGCAATGTTTCACAATTAACAATAAAACCTCATTCAATTAAATCTCAAATACAAAATGCAATCCTAGTGTCATAAGTCATTTTATCGAAACCAGCTCTTTTGTTTGCTCTAGAACTTTTCTTAGAGATTGGACCCCAAAGTTACCGATTAATTTTCCAAGACAAACATTCAGATAAAATTAATCTCAAGACGAAACTATATTAAAATTTCTTCTGGTTATAAATGGTTTATCAAAACTCCATTTCTTGCAATAAAAAGTTTATTCTTGTAATATCAAGCAAAATTTTATGAAAAAAAGGTATATAAAAATTTCAGAAAAATATATAAAATAATACTCATACATGGTGTACTTATTTTTGAAATTTCGGAAACTAACAAAGAAGCTGTTAAAATCTGATCACTTTTTCATACAGAAAATGGCCCGTTTTGCTATCCTAAGCTAAACAGAAGTCATTATTTCCTAATCCTCTTTTAGAAAAACGGGAAAATAACATCCAGAATCGAAACATGAGGGAGATAGAACATTCCCTTTTCCCGTTATATGTGGCAAACCTAAACTACATTAACGTGATGCTACCAAGTTTCCATCAGTTTGTACATTCAATTACCTCTCCTACGTGCACAAAAGCGCAAAAAGGAGATCCAGTAAGCATTCCTGCCTTTTTGTATGAACAAGACTCACCTGAAGGGAAAAAAAGATAAAAGAAGTGGGACGGAGTTGTATCGGAACCAAGAATCGAAATCTCGTGAGAATTGAAGTGGGGATGTACCATCAGCCTCAGGGATAGTATGAGATGCTTCGTTGACCACTGGTCACCCTAATGCTGAGAACAGATACCTGAAGAAAACATTCTTGAAGTCGTTCAACAGAGGAAAAGATTTCCGTTACATTTCTTTAAGTTGCGTTAGAATTTTTTCTTTAAATTCTTGCAAAATCAGAAAGGAGTATGGGTGGATCTGTGGATACATAACTTCTGCTTTTTTCGTCATTCATTCGAACATTACCAATTATTCTTTGCGTTTTCAGGTACTGAAGGTAGTGGGACTTCTCCTGGTGTGTACTTGCGGGATGACCCCATTTTCGGTGCACAACTAATAAACCAGAGTGAGCTCAGAGCCCCAACTGCTGAAAAAGCGGCTTACTTGTTAGATGCAGCCTTAGCGGCAAGGTCAAGGGGTAAGTTAATTTTCGAATATTTGTTCGGAAAACATTCGATTATAATAAAAGTTTAGTAATGCTTCATTGTATTTTATTTTTCTCCTTTTGAAATATATGCAATTAAACTTTTATAAATTTTGCTCATAACTCTTTAAAATATAAACTGATATTTACATTAATAAACATGTCGTTTCATTTTATCTTAAAATAATATTTAAATTGTATTAATTACTTTAATCACCTCAAATAGCAATAGTTTTGTTACATACATTATGTTAATATTACTTTACATCGATAACTATCTTTATATTCAGAGCTTATCAATGTCATAATAATAATAGTAAGACATTATATTATATATATATATATATATATATATAAATTAGGTTCAATTAACGATAAAATGTTTTAAAAACAAAGTACTAATTTTTGTATTTAAATAAAGTTAATCAATAGTAATTTTCCATTATAGAATACATTTATAATTAAAACAAAATAATTATCATGATCTAATATTCGTAATTAAATATGAAATGGAAGTTTTAACTTGATGAAAAAGAAGCAACAATAACATAAGAAAAATAAGTTTTATTATTATATGAAATAAAAATGTAATTTTAAATGTAAGATACATATTTGATTTTTGCTACTTTGATCTTTTTTATTGATTTGAGACACAAATCATCAGATTAATAAATACTTTTCAAAGCACTGAGTAATAACTTATTACAGTATTTTTATTTTCAATTAACTTGATTACTTCTAGATCTTTCACTAAATCACAAGCTCATGTAAGTAATCAAACTCTATTATTAAGTTATGCATCAACAATCAGTTTTATCCATTGGTTAATTGATAAAACTATTGGTTAATTTAATATGTCATCAAAAATTTTAGCTTCATTTGCTGACATTTTAAGTAATGTCAATACTTTAGTGCAAGAGGTTGTTACTTAAATATTATTTCATATAAAATGCTGACATGTTCGTTCACTCATTAAAATAAATATAACTTTAATTTTGGATTTAAAAAAAATAGTTGAAAAAAAAACATTTTTTTACTTTTAAAAAAATCGTCTGCCGGAAATGCTTTGTTTCCGAAATAATGACGTCATTCCTATTCTCTCAGGAAGAACGATGCAATATGGGCCAGGCGGTCATAAATCGCAGACGACTTAATGCCTTATTGAATGGGTCTTCGCCACTTCAGGGGCGGACGTAAATAACAGCGGCGAAGGGGCTACTGATACACATTTAAGCCCAACACCCTTCTAGAGAATCTTAAAAAAATGCGTGAACGGACTTTCAAAAAATGTCCATTTTCACTGGATCCTTCGCGAATATTCATGAGGGAAAGAAGAGGGGGGATCAATACAAAGCCCCTTTCTGGTTCACCCCTCGCTCTCCCCCTGGTCCTTCATATATCTTCTTAAGCTGCTGTAATGGAAGCTAAAAGCAGGCTTGTACGTGACTCGAAAAAATATAACCAACCCGTTAAGGTTAGGATTATTTTGCTACTCGGCCCCACGCTAGAGCTTCTGTTTGGTTGCGCTCATGTTCTTCTTGTTTCTTTGCCTTTTCTTCACACCGTTAAAAATTACTGAAGAAAAATGCTGATAGCTTTAAAAAAAATTCCTCATAATATAATATTTTTTCCATGCATTCTTTTCAACTCTTTTTTTCTTACATTCCCTTGTTTCAACTCATACATTTTCCTTTTGAAATTAAATAAAAAAAAAGGAATTGAATTACTGCTAACAAATGTTGTAACTGATACTTAACAAGGATTAATGTAATGTATCGAATGGAGAAGGAAGTACAACATTATTCAGTTTGTAATGTAAGCAATCTTAAGGATCCACCAGTTTTTTACCCGAAATCCCTTGAGATTGTTATTTTTTGTTATTCTTATAGACTAATGGGTTTTAGTTGAACCACTTATTATCATATTTCGGAAAATTCAATATTAATATGTTAAAGTAAACAAAGAAATAAAATCAACTTAGAAACTCCCTTGGGTGGATTTTTTTTTTCAAATAATTGGATGCTTTCTTTAAATATTTTAGCACGTATGATTTCATTTATAAAAAAAAAAAAGCTCAATTTTTCTATCATAAAATATTCAATGCGAAAATAAGGCGCATTTTATTTTTATTGTGTGCGGAATAAATGAAATTAAGTTCTATTGTTTGAGTGGTGAACAAAACTATTGCTTTATCTTCTATACTAACACATATTCCTTGAAGAGGAATATTTAAAAAGAAGCGTATTCATAAATCTGTATGTGTGTTTTTGGAATTAAAATAAGTTTTTTCAATCAGATGTTTTCTACTTTTAATTATCTTCTATGTAATTAGTATCGACACACATTTCATCAAATGCTGCATTTTTGTAATAAGTATTATTTCCTTTTTATCTTCTTTATGATGCATCTTCTTTACGGATGAATATTTAAAACAGATTTTATTTTAGATATGACTGTGTTCAACTTTGAAATTAATATATTAATTTTAACATATTATTTGATTAAGTTATGTATTTTTCAATTAATGGATAATAATTTCTTCCTTATCTATATTCTATGTAATGAGTACTGACACATCTTTTCAGCTGATATAGACATTTTTTAAATATTTTATTTTTTTACTTTCTAATAAACCCTACAAATCTTACATATTCTGTAGGGATGATTTTTTAAAGCTAACATTTTCAGAAAATAGACAGCACAGATTGTTTTGAAATTAAAACATCTTTTTTTCAATATTGATAGCAATTTATTTTCTTTTTAAAAAATCTCTCATGCAGTTAGTGTTGACACATTTTGCTTAGTCATGCTTTATACCACAAAGGAATTAAATTTCACTCTGATAAAAGAGACTACATTTAGATTTAAAATATTAAGTCCAAATTATAAATTATATCTTTCATTGCAGTTCTCTTTAATCTCATTCATACATTTTCTATGAATTGCTAATTTATCATAAATTTAGAGTAGACATAATTTCTATGTAAAGAAAATTATTGGCGAAAGTGAAAATATAAATACTTTCATTTCTACTGTTATAAAATTAATGCTTTTCTTTTCTGTCTATGCATATTACAATTATACATCTTACTATATGCCATATTTATACAAATAATGAATATCCTATTTTTTCTTTCGCTAAGAAACATACCTTACTTAACTATATTTGATGGTAAAAAATTTAACACGTTTTGATGAAATTTAAATACTTTCTTTCCTTAATAACATCGACAACGCTTTGTTCTTCGTTTTCAACAGTCTGTAAGCTCTACTTTCAACTTGAACTTGAATATTTGTACTGGTTTGAAATCCAAATTAAACTGTAGTTCCCCGTGGAATTAAGCTTTGTATGCAAAAAAGGTAATCGTAGTGAGAACCAAGCTTTTCCTTATAATATTAACACAAATCTATCTTCATTTATAACTTTGAGTATTAATAGGGTTAAAAATAAGATTATAAAATAACTGATTTTTTATTTATTACTTATTTGGATTGTAAAAATAATTAATGAGTGTTTTGTTTTAAGTTTTGTATTTTGTTGAAGGACAATATCTATTATATTTCCTTATTTTTTATTGCTGTTAGATTCGTTTCTTTCATTTTATCAGCAATATTTCATTTTTAAACTAATTTTGATTTAAAATATGTTGCTAAATGTAAATATTAAATTGGATTCATTCATTAGTAGAGTTTGGAACTCATTATTTGTTATTAAAAGAAAATTGTCCGTAATATCGTGTTTATTTTTTCCCTGTAGCTATATATTAGTCACAGTAGGTTTGTTATCGCGTTCGTTAGTAATTTCACATGTAAAACTGAAAAGTGCGAAAAATAAAATCTTATAAGCATTTTAAACATAAGTTATTTTTCATATTAATTATTATAATATATGTAAAATTAAATATATATATAAAATTAATATTCATTAATTTCACAGATATTAATTTTAATTTATGCATCAGTGTCCAACCATAAGCTTGAAAAATTACTAAACTAAAAGAACAATGTGATTAAAATGAACAACACGTAAATATTTATTTACCTAAAACATAAACAATCTGTCACTAACTCTTCCCACTTTTTATTAAATTAAATTCATTTTTTTAATTATAATAAATTTTAAATGATTTATCAGACAGTAATAATTTCCTTTTTCCAAATTTTCCTGCGGTATTAAAAATCCACGTTGTTTGCTTTAAAAAAAAACCTAACTTTTATCCTCTAAATAAGTTAAATTACAGAAAATGGTGTAATCAGACATTCGCATCAGTTATTCCTTGTGTTGTGGGATAGATTTGTTTATCTTCAAACATCATCAAAGTGAACTTAAAAGAGAAGAAATTAGTATCTCTTGGTCACGTAACAACCCTCTTCTGTTGGATTTCCCGAGGAACTTTTGAGTGAATTACATGAGCTGACGCTTACTCAAGTCTCTTCAAAACTCACTCATTGCTTATCAGACAGAATGAATCACGTGTGAGGTTCCACCTTTTTTGCGATATTGATTCAATATCTAACAAAGTACAATGATATACACTTTACACAATTCTATACAGTTTTTAAATACAAGTTGATAATACATGAGAAAACTATTTTATTTTAGTAATTATATATTGATATAATTTACTCGTTAATGAAGCATACCATATAATAAATGTTGGTATAATTATATTATCTGAAATAAATTTCAATGCTTATCGTCATATTGCATCAATTTAAATTATATATTAAAATAATGTCATTTAATATTATCTATTATTATACTGGCTAATGAAACGCTCTTCGCGATAAATTTGTTACACAAAATTGCAGCTTTCTGAAACGAGTTATGGAATTCTTTATCAAACTGAGTCAGTTTAAAATTTACAGATTTAGATTAATTTTTTATTACATTTATACAAGGTTGAGAATGAAACATCATATAATAGATACTGTAAAGATTAATTTCCTTTACTCCATTACATAGTCTGATGCAACATTCCATCAAATAAATTTAGTAATATAATATTAAAATTTCTGAAATCAAATATTTTGCTTTTTGTCAAATTGTAACGGTTGGAATTATGCAGATAAAATAAATGAAATTTCAAAATTTTCTTAAAACCCATCAAATGCTCCAATAAAACATACCATATAGCAAATTTATAAACATTATACCACAAGTTTTTAAATTAACTTTGATTCTATTTGCTAAATACGATAATAATTTCGTTGGTTGATAACTTTCTCTCTGGAAATTCTGGAGATGTTATAATGACTTACCTCATGCGATATAGATCATGTTATAAGAAAAAAGAAAAGAAAAGCGTAATACAAAAAGAAGTTTACTTTTTAATGAGTTTAGTAGAAGTAATTATGAGTGGGTTATTACTTGCTTTATTTTCATAGAAAGTATTCTCCTACTCTTAAAGAGTAAATTTTTTTCTTTCACAAGAACAAATTGCTTTATAAGTCTCCCTGTTACTTTCAGGTCATTCATATCATAATTGAATAACGTGACCAACTTCTTTTATTCTAATTAGTCTTTAATATAAGTAATTTTGGAAGTTTTAATTGGTAGAATGAATACAAAAAAATTAATAAGAATGAGTGCCTCCTTGCAAAAAAAAATTAGATTTTTAACTATGGAATATTCGAAATTAGAGTGAATCCTCAATAAATTAATTTTATTATCCGTTTTAAGCATATATATATATATATATAATTATAATTATAATATCGGTATGTATCGGACATCAACAGGTTACTTAAATGTATATTAATCACTACAATTATAAGAGATTATTATAAGAGGTTGCAAATTTTGTTGAAAAAATAAAATAAAATTGAAAGCTGTCATTAAATGCAATAATTTTGGAGGACTCGATCAATTTTTTAATTAAGTGGGTATTGTGATTTATCTGCCAAACTTAGTTACATGTTGATATATTGTTTATGCATTTGATTTTATGAAGTACGACACATTATTTTTTTGGATGTTTAAGTTTACTTTTGTTAATTATGCATAAAAAATATAGTTAATTATAATATAAAATTTACTTTTAATTTTATTATTTTTCAAGTTAAAAAATTCGGACTTTTAAAAAATTTGTGCAAATTTTAAGTTTTGTTTCTTACTTGTCAATATTTTTTCTTTGTTTTTTGGCATCTTTTTCCTAAATTTGGAAATTAATATATAATTTCCAAATTTAGGAAAAAGATGCCAATAATAATTTAAATCAAGTAATGTTATTCTCTACTTATTTATGTATCTTCATTGATAATGTAATTTTTACAAAAGAGAGTTTCCAAGTCCAAGCTTGTCTAACGATGTCAAAAACTAAAAAGCTGAGAATAGTATGTTTAAAATCTCAAAAACGGAAATTAATTACGAATTTTGAGATTGTTATTAAAATAAAATAATTATGCCATCTTGAGCATTTGGAATTTCAATATTTTTTTGCTTGGAAATGATGAAAGGGCAATTTCAGAATATTATTTCCCACTTTAAAAGCTAAAATATCGAGAGTTCAATTCAAATGCTTTTTAACAAATAATATAATTATAATCCATTTTTTTCTCTTAACTAATTCTAAAACAAGCTTAAATGATGATGTGACGTTCTTTATAAGTTACCAATTGTTGCCAAGTAAAAAGTTATGAAATTATATATTTAATTTCTACCTGCATTTGAAAATAATTGTAAATCTCAAGAGAAAATATAAATTTAATTCTCGAGATTATTAAAACATAGCAAAATATTATTCTAATCTTTTGGTCATTTTTTGAAGACGTTATCAGCAAAAAATTACAAAAATGAATATCATTCACTGAAAATACGACTGTGTTATTCTAAATATATTTAATATATTTTAAAAATAATCCTGAAAAGTTAATGGTAACATATTTTATTATCAATTCTGTTTTGTGCATTTCCGTTTATAAACATTTTTTATATAATTTTAAAATACGACAGTAAAATTGGAATTTGTTCAAAAAAGTTTCTCTTGTAGATGGTGATGACGAAGGCAGGAATTCTCATTTCCTTTTCACTCTACATCTGTATCAATATAGAGTAGAAAGAAGTGGTAAAGGAGGTGGTAAGTATTTGTGTATTATCTACTTGTATATAGAATATTTTATTTTCATCACATATCAAAAATAACTAAATCTAATAAAGTTTTCAGGGCATATGTTTAGTTATTGAATCATTTTTTCACATCTTTTTTTGCTTTAATATGCTAGAAAATATGTGAAAAATTGCGAGAAACCTTGAATTAATCATGAAAATTATTCAAAGCTAGAATAAAATGAAACAGATGTTATAATATCTAAGTCATTTGACTCACAAGTCGTTTAATTTTTGTAAATAATCATTTTGGTTTCATGTGATTTCGTTTCGGTTCCCGTCAGAACACCTAAATCAAATATATCTGTGGGTGTACTATTTGTGTGTGACCATTTATTCTCCATATATTTTGAGAACGAATTAATTCGAGGTTTCGGAAAGCGAAAGCTCAATTATTAAAGAATTCGTTCAAATATTGCCCCACCAGTATCAGTGCCTAGTTAAAATTCAAAGAGCATTGCATTTTGACTTATATTCTTCAATCTAATATTCAGAACTGCTATAGTTTGTTGCCCCGATTTGTGTACATAGTTTTATCGCTTCAGATAACAATTGATAATTTTTTATTTGTATATTATTTGTAAATATATATTTTATGTATAATGTATTGTTTATATTATTTGTCGTTGTTTTTTGAAACGCGCTCAAATATGTGTAAAAATTGATTCGGGTATTAAAATCAACCTCAATTAAATCAAAGGAGCGTGTTATGTGAATTAAGCTTCTACAGATCAACTTGTAATCAACTTTATGTAGATAAAATACCATTACAATGATCCAATGAAATTATTCCTGTTGCAAAATTTCAGTCAGTACAGTAACCAAGCGAATTTGTAGGATCGCATGGCCTCCACAATCAACTGCCCTCAAACCAGCCGATTTCTGCGCGTGGTATTATTTGGAAACACTTGCGTCTTGTTCTTCCTCTTCAACATTAATTAAACTGAAACATTCCATATGCTGTGAAGTTCACGCAGATCTTTTCGACATGTGCGGTTCTGTAATGAGTGTTATGAATTGCCTTAGTAATGTAGAGTGTGCTGGGACAGTCATGTTGAACACATGCTATTGCACGAATAAATAAATGGAATGTACTGTTATCCTACTCTCTATATTTTATGTCGTTATCTCCTTCTTCAGGTGATTTTTTTATTTTACTTTATTTATTATCTACCATATAAAATCCAACTTCTATTTTTTGTAAAAAATACGAAATTTAAACAGAATTTTTTTCTAATCAAAAGTATTTATTTATATTATTAATCATTTTAGGAAAAATATAGAATTGAATATCATCTAATTGGCATCATTTGGCACAACTACATATAAGATTTCGAAAACTCCTTCTTCTTGGCAAATATATTTCAATCTCCCAAGTTACTGTTTCGGAAATTAATCACAATTGTTTTTAAAAATACTTAGAATTGAAGTTTTGTCGGTTTCCATTTTTTAATATAATACACACTTACTAGGAAATCTGTCAAAAATTCATTTGCCACGTAAGCTAAATTTAACAGTATATGCTGCAAAAGTTGAAGCATTAACTCAATATTATATATTTTTCGAATATACAGAGCTTTCGTGGCATTTATTTATGTGTGAGTGTATCTATGTTGCAAAGTATAGAATCTTGCAAATTAGACATTATTGTAAAGTATGAGGTGCTAGAAATCTATGTTGTACGGTTATCTTAAAGACATTCTAAATATACTCAATAATGCTTTTGTGAAAAATTTTTTGATTGGTAACAGAGATGCTGTGGAACCTAAAAAATTTTTTCTGAAGGTACTTATTAACAGCTTCCGATATTAATAGTGCTCATTACCTTACAGAATTTGTCTACAATATATATGAATGCATACATAATATGAATAACAATAATATAAATGATCAAAAATAATACTTACGTATACTGACCGTTGATCAAGATCGTCTTTAAATATGTCGAAGCTTTAAGTTATGCCATCTTCCTATACATTTAAGCAATCGATTGATTGAATTTGATTTTATAGTTCCATAAAGTCTTCTCTAAACCTATGAGCCATCATTATTTCCATACAGCATGAACTGATGCTCGCGAGACCAAGCAATCTCTTACAAGTATCAATAGTAAAATGAAAAAGTTCGCAAATTCAAGCTAATATTCTTTTACCTTTTATGTACCAAATATAATATGTATAATTTATGACTTTTAATGTTTATATCATAGATATAGATATTTCAGATCATTCTTGATTCCCAAAAACTGAAAACTGTAGCATTTTGTGCAACTTTTCTAAGATAACTTGCAAAACGATTCTACTACATTATCAATGATTCCGTTTTGCTTCAGAGCTCTTCCCTCTCTTATACCTTATGCATATAATTTTGATAATGATATTTTCATAATACTTTATATTTGTGATGGTCTTTTGTGGTAAGCAAGCACAAAAACCCAGTTCTTTCTATTTTGGAAGTTCTATGTTCCAGTTTATTCTGAGTTCCTCTACTAAACCACACTCAGTATGCCTGATGTCAGGATAATCTGCCGTAGTATGAACAGAAATCATTCTAAGTGAATTTTAACACTTCTGAGACTGCATAGACTCCAGCATTTTTTCTTTATTCGCACATTTATTATTGTTTAATTTCAACTTAATATATGCTAATAATCTCCGATAGCTATAATAAACTTATATTCATGATGATAGTTAGAAGAATTTCGTTCTGACCAATTTACTTTCTGAAATAAAAGATACTAATCTTAAAATTCACTAAAACTTTTCAGATAGTCTAAATTTAAATAAAACCTCATATTCCATCCTTTCACTCTTAGTATTTTTATTAAAGTACTTAAAAAGATTAAGAGTAAAAAAATCATGCAATTTTAAATCGAATTGATTTGCATATTTTTATCTTATTTTGGTTTTTGTTTTCTCTAATTAAATATCTATCTTTCAATAAAAAAAAGTTTTACCACTATTACTATCATGATATAATAGATTTAAGGCGGAAGGTAAGATCATTGGTAATAGAACCTTTCATGGTATCATTTTTGAGCATAAAATCAATTAAAAATGGGTAATGTATTTCTGTTTTGTTCAGTTTAAGTTTAATATTGAAAATTTCAATTGAAAAGGAATTGTGACACCTGAAAAGCATTCAGTTACGCATTAATTCTGAAATGATATGAAATGTGGAATCATCCTAATTATGCCCTATTTTTTGATATCCTTATCCTCTAAATAATTCAACAAATATATATAAGAATTCTTATGCAAAAATAAAAAATTACTGAGAAACTGCTATATATATATATATAATGTGTGTGCATTATGCAATTTATTTAATATAATAGTTAATGATTATTTTTCTCTAACTTGAAATATGAGCTAAAAATACATAATTTTCTCTAATTATCTGTTAAAACATACCTAGAAGATAATTCTTTAAACCTTCCCACAAATAATGAGCTAAATCCACTCGTTATTGATAAAGGAACATATATGATAGTTCTTATGTATTAATTATTTTTATTAAGAGTAAAAAATTTAATGGTTTCTTTATTTTGAATTTCATAACTTTTTAATGAAAGTTTTAGCAACCAATATTTGTTTGGCATCAACTGTTTCTAAGCACAATGTTCAATCTTTGTAACAAAGTATACTATTATTTTTATTTATGTACAAGACATATAATATAAAATCTTTCGACATATGATTTGTGAATATGATTATTTTATGAAAAGCACTTTTTTTGTATTTATGAAAGTGCATATTTTAAATCTAGAAAAATAATTAAAAAAATTTATCAAATGAATAAAAATATTTGAAAAATTAAAAGTTGTAAGTAGTAAGAAAGGAAAAAAAAAGAAAAAAGGAAAGATTTCATTTCTTTTTTTATAAATTTGTTCTAAAAAAGATAAAAATTTCTAATTATTTGAAGATCTATTTCCGATATTGAATGAATGTTCCTTCTTTATTCTTAGAATATCTATCAATAAGTCTTACATATGTTAGTAAGTATGCATGTTTGTATTAACGTCTGAGACATTTATTTGTGTAACTTTACAGTCGCGGGAGGAAGGAGTCGTCTTCATCTCTTCGACCTTGGCAGTTGTGACAAGATTGCTACAAAACCACGTGATGGTGGCTGTTTATCATTATCTGCCCTGGGAAACGTCATACTAGCCCTGTTCAATGGACAAAAACATGTGCCTTATAAGTAAGTGCTTTAAAGCAGCAGTCGCCAAGTGGTGGTCAGTGGAAAATGTTTGATCGCCTGCAGTAAAAACAGATGATTATTTATTTTTAATGCAACAAAACTAATAAAAAGCTTCCTTAACTTTCAGATTAAAAAATGGCAATTAACAAGATTTATGATGGATTATACCATTTATTATTTTTTTTAATCTTAAGTACTATTTATTAGCGAAATATTCTCTCGGGGATAGTGACATTTTAGTAGCATTTGCAATGTACTGCTGGCGACATTCGAACATGACAATTGTCAACTATGGTTTGCTTCCAAGCGTATAACCAAAGTCTAATGCAATAAATCATGACTTGTTAAGATGTTACCGTATTTGGTGCAGTTTTATGACACTTCAGATTGTTGAATATGTACATTGCTTATCAATGATGGTGTAATCTCACTTTTCATGAAGTTCATTATAAGCTCGTAGATATTTATGACTTAATGATGAAATTGCTGCAATTCAACATACTTGGAAATAATAATTAATAAAATAAAATAAAATTAATATTAAATAATTAAATGTATATTAATTATATATTAATTAATAAATTAATTAGTTATAGTGTTATATATTAATTACATAGTAATTAAAACATTAATTAGTTTTAATTTATTATAATTTATTAATATTAATTAATATTAGTTAATTATTATTTATATAAATTTCTGTTGGGAATTAATTACTTAATAGTTTATTAATATTAATATTTATTACAATAATTCATATAAGGACAAGGCTTTACAAGTATAAATTATCTATTTTGTAGCTTGAAGTTCGAAAGTTAACCTATATATCGCTACTTTAAAGAATAAGTCGTGACACTAAATCATTCGTAATCACACACACATTTCGACAGATCTTTTTTTTTTAATTTTATTCATATCCCATTTTATCGCAATCTTGTTTTCTTGCACAACGTTTATGGAATAAACAGGTATAAGGTCTGAATTTTTGACAAATACAGCTGCTTGGTATTTATATTTTATATAACATATTTTTAAATATTTGTAACTTATATCCAAATCATGATTTACTGTTAAAAATATGTTTTTAAATTTATTTTAAAGATTGCAAGAAACTGAAATTATTTTTATTTTTAAAACAAATATCTATTACCGTTTATTTTTGTTTAAGTTTTAAAAAAAATTTTCTTCCAACCCAAAATTTTATACCTAAATTTTTTGTGTGAGTTTTCAGATTTCTTAGAAATAAAAAATGTTGTGTGTTAATATGTTCTTTTTAATAATTGCTAAAATTAATGATTAAAAAAAGAAATTTTTAATAGTGTTAAAATTAAGTATTTTTCACTCATCGAGTCATAAACTTTGACATAGCTCAATTTTAATAAATAAAAAAATAAATTTAATAAAAACAAAATAGTTCAATTTATCAACTCACTAAATAACGTAAAATAGGATCCTTTTTTACATTTCTATGAAATTAAAAACAAATAAGCTCTTTTTATTGGTGATGAAGGAGAAAAATTAATTAAAATATTATTTGCCAGTCTAATTGTTGAAAATTAAAATGATGTGTTATTAATTTTTATGCCATAAAAATTCACTTATTTTGCAAAATATAATTAGAAAAATTTTAAGTGATTAAAAATTTTTAATTTACATCTTTAGCTTCATTTAAAACTATTTGCTTTTCTATTTTTAATATTATTGTAGAAATTTAACTTTTTATGAATATTATTGAATCCATTATAAACTCACACGTAAGCTATTTTATTTACCCTGAAGGATAATGATATGTGATTAAATACATAATTTATATACATTGTTAATTTAGTGTAAGTATAGATTTAATCATTTTATTTATTCTGAAGAAAAATAGAATTTTAAGAATGCACCATTAGAAATAACTTAAGCCTAAAATGGAATTTCAATTAATTGTAAATAGGCAAAATTCTTGGAGTCAAACAACGCTCTCGTAACTCTTTTTGGGTAGCAAGCTTAAATAGTTTTCTAAGCTAAGTTTCAGCTACTTAATATAAGCTATCAGTTTAAATACTAACATTTTCGATGAAAATTCCACTGAATTGCATCATTTAACCACACTCTGTAAAGCAATGTGAGTTTTAATGAATGAAAAATGTAAATCTTGCATACTTTTTCGGAAAAGTTGGGAGTCATTTTAATTCCAGAGTAGTATAACCCAGTTAGTCGTACTAGGAAAAATAAAAATTAGAAATACCCGAAACTATCCTTGCCACATAAGCATCAACCCACGGCTAAGAGCTATTTCCCGAATCCGAAGTCTCTAAATTCCTCGCGTTATCTCTTCCTTAATACTAAACACAATCGCAATCCAAGGGTGAATGATACATGTCCTTCATGAGGGAAAAGAGTTTTTACAGGGAAATTGATGACACGCGCTATCTCAAATTTCCAGAAAAGAGTGCCTTGTAACGAACTAATTACCTTTGTCTTTTCAACTGGAAAGCAAGATGGCCGTCCTCAATTCCCGCGATGCTAAAAAGAGAACCTTTTTTCTACATTGGAATTTATTACTTTTTTATACCATTTTCACCCATTCAAACGTGAAGTATTAATTAACTTATATTGTAACGATGATAAAATGCCCGGAATGCAGCGCTTATGAGAAGGCGGATTTGTAATTAAATCCAACAGCCACTTGAATCCTAGAAGATGTCCGATCTTTACCTGCCTTCTGGCGAAATACTCCATACCGAGACGCATCTTGAAGAATTTATAATAAAGATAATTGATTAAATGATTTTTTTTAATTTGGAACGTTACTAATACTCGAAGATCAAACTCTTTTTGATATTATCTGCCAATAACGTATAAAGTAATTTTCTTTTCCTCTTTTTTTTTACCAAGTTCAATGAAAATTAGTTTTGCTCAATGGTATCCCATCTTGTCAGAAATTATAAACTAATTGTCTTGCTTCCAAAAATATTTTAATCAAGAAATTTAATTCGATTAAAGAATCAAAAGAAGTTTTTTAATATTTGCCATTTTTAAATTATCTTCATAAAAGAGAATTTTATTTATTTCTGATAAATATTTTGGTCTTGAATTTATTATAAATCACCAGAATATAAAAAGGATGGTGTATGTAATTTGAGTTTTCTTTTTCCAGTAAGTATGTATACAAAGTCTCAGTTAAATATAAACCAAAAAATATAAATATTGCTGTATTTTATTAGCAAATTAATCATTTTTTTCATTTCCCTTCAGTTTTATCCCAAATATGCATTTGAACATAAAATTTTTCATTTAAAAATGCTTAGGAAAATGTTTATGAAGTTCTAATTTTAAATTAGAAATAAAGTGAGAAGCACTATAAAGGAATCTGACCAAATAAAATACTTTGGGAGAAACAGAATCTTTTAAAGAAGATAAAGTAGAACTTTAATAATGCAATCAAAACAAAAAACACAATACAAAAGAAATATAACGCCGATTTTGAAATGGGCAGATGGATAATTCAGAACTAAATCCTGGTGAGAATGCTTAGAGAATTCCTAAAATAAAGATTATCTTCACATTGTCCGCTTAGTTTCAACAGTTATATACAATATTTGCAACATAAGTTAATAAAATCACAAAAAGTTATGAATCTATCAATTCAATATCTTATTTGCGATATTCCTTTTTGAATGTGAAAGATAATTTGATGAAAAGCACCCCAAACATTCATTTATCTCTGCATTAAAGGAAAAAAAATAATTTACTCACTTGAATGAAAATTTTTCTTTTTGTAAACGAATATAAAGGTTATTAAATTGCATCAGTTAGTTATTTTAATTTAAAATTAAATTTATTTAATTATTAAAATTTAAATAAATTTTCCTAATCTAATCTTCTTAATGCCTCCAAATTTACTCATTTCAAATTATTTCCTAAGGAAACGATTTTCATTCATGATAGAATTATGGTTTAAATAACTAAATTTCAATTTGTATTGTGATTTTATTTTCAAACTACATGAACTTAAATAATTATTCAGCTTTTCTTAAAAAATAAGTTTGACACATGCATATTTATTCAATTACTCCTCTTTTAGGGAAAGCAAACTTACACAGCTACTGAAGGAAGCTATGGGGTCTTTAACCTGCCGAGTTGCTATGATAGCTCACATCTCATCCCAACCCAGCCACTATTCCGAAATTTTGGGAACTATTCAGCTGGCTTCCCGCGTCCACAGAATGCGAAGGAAAAAAATAAAGGTAAAGCTGTGCTTACTTTTCATAATGATTATTTTCGAAACAGAAAAGCTTTCTTGATAATTCTTCCTGTAAACGTATTTTGAAAATTACATGTGCAGTAGAGAGAATTTCGCTTCTCCTAAATACTAAAACAACAAAAAAAGCGAATGAATGAACAGTTTGCTTCTATTTTTTTAAGTTAATCTTTTTCCGTTGATTTTATTTCTTATTTCTTAAATTATTAAAGATTTTATTTCTTATTTCTTACATTATTAAAAGATGTTATCAAATTTATTTTTGAATGCTATCGCGTTTAATAATACAACCTTTTTTAAAGGGAAGCTTTATTGGTTGTCACTTGTTTCCTTAATTGTAAATAATTTATATTAATTTTCCTAAGTTATTATACGTATTTAGATAATTGTACCCGTTTTTTGTAACTATAGATGTAATTTGAGTATTATATTTGAAGTTATTTGAAGTACGAAAATTATCGACCAATCACATATCCTTCCATAGTTTCTCATTTAAAGTGCAATTTATTTAAATAAACAATCATAGAAATTTTTATTCTTTTGAATTCCTTATAGTTAACGTTTTCCCTTACATTGAATACAACTCCGAATACTGCCGTCTCTACTACGCAGTTAGATAATCTTTGAAACTTTTTACCAGTCATATCTAGCTTAGTTTAAAATAAACACTTAATGCATACATTAGATTTATCTTTAAGCCTATTTCACATATTTTTCCAGAAAATATCTTGAATTATTGAGAAAATATGTATATATAGTCGATACAGGAAATATTTTTGACATATCTCATTTTCTTTTGTCATATCTGATGCTATTAAAATGTTAAATAATAAACTTAAAATTTAAGTTTAAACACCAAATAAACATTATAGAAAACTTTTGCCCCACGTATAACTTTCTTCAAAGTCCTTAATTTTGTAATGGATATAAATCAAATCATTTTCATCAAATAACTGATTCTATTGGCTTTAGGCTATACTGTATTTGTTTTATTAAATACGAATTGTCTTCGAATTACGTAAATATTACTTGAACACTTCCTGACTTGGAAATCTTATCGATACTCATTCCATACCAGAAACGCGCCACACTTTGAACCAGACTACTCACAATATTGAGATAAGCTTGCTTTATTTTTGATACCAGTTCTGTTCTCCCAGATTCATCCTTTTCTGCTGCTGTTCCAGGAAATCCGGAGGCAAGAGGTAACGCATTAACTTTTATTACGTTCCCGATATCATAACGAATCACCATTTTACACCGTCCTAATGGAAAGTGATATGGCAAAACATATATATATACACACATTTTCCCTTCCTCTTTCTCTTTCCCAATTACGAAGATGGCCGACTTTACCTTGAATAAATTACGCCAAAACCCGAGTCATTTCCTTGAAGTTGGCGTTAATTAAATTGGCGTCGAATATTGCTTTCTGATGATCTATGGACAACTCATAGCTGGGGTTTCTGCTGCCAGATAAACGAAGCATATTTTATGCATGGTGCAGATAGCCGTTTGTTTTAATCAGGAAGAAGGGTAAGGATGGTCGGCTTGTCTTTACGTGTCTGAACAGATTCCGACGGCCTCGCTGTCTTTATACATCATCATTACTATCAGTGGAATTGGTAGGAATTCGTTACTCGGCACGGGACATTAAATTGAGAGTAAATATAAAAGAGAGATGGATAGCCTGCGTAGATTAGCAGTGACCTGGGATGAAAATGAATGTTGTACTTCGAAGTTGGCAAGTAAGAGACGGGAAATAGGAATTATTGGATTTGTAAAAGTAATCGCCAAAAGAATTGTCCTCAAGTGCTACGTTTTGAATTGAATTAGAGGGAAGTGATCTTCCTGTGGGGCAATAGTTAATCCCTAGAAATTATTTATATGAAAAAAAAACTAATTGTTGCGTATTTTGATAATTTTCATTTAACAAATAGATTTTGAATATATAATACAAAATAAATATTTTTTTAAGTAATTGTTAATAAAAATATTATTCTTTAATCAATTTTAATGTTTTTCTTTCAAATTCATTGCAGAATCCATTAATGTTTCTTCTTCTTAATGAAAAAGGATATTTTTAATTAATAAAAGATATCACTAGCATAAACTCAAATTTTATAAATCGAATATTTTACGAAATTAAAGGTTTTATGCATTATTTCGAAAACTACTTTTTACAGCAGAGGTGAAATTCCATTTAAAAGTATTCTCAAGAAATATTTAATAACTTGGCGTAGAAAAAGTATCAAAAATTTATATTAATCGTTACATATTAATAAAAGAATTTACACTGTGATGTAATTTGCATGGTATAAACAAACAGGCAAACTAAATATTTAAATTTTTCTTCTTCTTCTTCATTGGCCTGACAGCCCAGGGTGGGCCTTTGCCTTCCTCAAAAGATCATACCAGGACCCCTATTTTTGGATTAGGTCATCCAGTTTGTCACTTTTAGTATTTTCAGGTCGTTTTCAAGGCAGTCACGCCATCGGAGTTTCGGTCGTCCTCTTCTTCTGGTACCAATGGGGCGAGCCAAGAAAATTTTTTTCGTCACCCGATTGTCGTTCATCCGGCTCAAATGTCCTGCCCATTTTAATCTCTGTATTGAGATAAATTTAACAATATCTGGTTCTTTATATTTTAAATTTTTAATTAATTAAATAAAAACTGATTGATTAAGTAAAGATTAAGTTTCTACTTTCTACCAACCAAAAACTGCTTTAAATGAAATTATATCGAAATTTCTCTCAAACATGTAATTTCATTTAGTATCACTTATTTGTAGAGACAAATTTTTGCTTGGGTAGTTTATGTTCTGAATTTCCAAACCCATTAAAATAATGTGTAATTTATAATTTGTTAATTTCTAAGAAAATGGATCTTTTCCTTATTGAACTTATGTATCTCTTGACCTGTAATGTATATATATATATATATATATATATATATATATATATATATATATATATATATATATATATATATATATATATATATATATATATATATGTATATATATACACGAAACAAATGTATTTGTAAATTAAATGTGTAAAATGTATTTATGAATTTATTTTTGATCCATCTATCAATGTCATAATACAAATAAATATTTATAGTCATTTAATTTTATAAATGAAATATCAATATGAATCGCTTTTAGTCTTCCTTATCATCAAACCTATGCGTTATAACATTATAAATGACTGGTATGTTTTTTTTTCCAGGATATTTTTGGAAACAATTTATTTCACTTGTTGTTTACAAAAAATTAAACTTCCATACATATGACTATGTCCTCACATTTCACAGTTGAAGATAAACCGCATACCCTACAAGCTTTTCATTTGTGTGTGAAACCTCTAATTCAACATTTTAAAGTTATTTCAAATTGCTTAAGAGAAATTTCATGGCTTTAATCATAAGTCTGGGGTTCTACAAATAATTTTAATACTTTTATCTGATTCAAAATAAGCCTTTTAATTTAAAGCAGCCAATAATCCTCATGTAATCAATTACGCAAATCATTATTTTTTGTCCAAATTATTTTCTTATTATTTTCACTTGTTATAATATATAAATATTATGTTTATTATAATATAACTATTATGTTTATTTTAATATAAATGTTATGATAAAGTTTAAATTATTATAACAATACTTTTTAAAAATGACGAACTTTAGTGGGTGATAAATCAAATATTAAAAAGAATATAACTAAATATTTAAAATATTAGATCCTTATATTTTATTTTAAAGGCAATGCTTTAAATTTTTAATAATAAATTGATTACTGTTTGTTCAGTGTAAAAATGGTAAGAAGATTCGATGTATTACAATATCACTATTTAAAAATGTTGGTTTAGTTATCAAAGAAAATAAAATATTAACTATGTTGGAGATTACTTATTATACTTATAATAAATATCCATTGTTAAATACATTTGATATTAACTAATGCTTAATAAATTAAATATTTTCATACATTTATATACAATTTAATAATTTTAATTGTATTAAAGATTTAGATACAATCCTAAATCTTGATTTTTGTAAATCAATTTATTTTTATGTCCTTATTTTATTCTTAAGTAATAATATTATAACTTTAAAACATTTGGTACTTATATCTCAAAAATCAGATGAAGAGCAGTAATATAAATATTAATTATAATATTCAATTATGATCAAATATTACGATAAAAATTACATAATTATGGCGATATTTTTATACTACGTAGTAAAAATAAGCATGTAGTATATGTAATGAAATAAATATTTTAAATATTTTGTTATGTAACTATATATACTTATTATGGTAACAAAAATATGTTAATATCTTAAAATCAATTATCATTATTATTATTTCAAATTATGTAAAGGAGAGACTCAATATAATTTTAAATCTTTTAAAACTATATCTATATTAGCTTGTTTACAAAATATTTGAAGTGTATTTACTTTTATGTTTCAGTATTCAAATGTTGCAATGGAAACAGATGAGAAAGGAGTTTGCGTCCGTCCTTATGTCCGCATGCATGCAGATGATAATATTAAATCGGGAAGCAGTGATCCAGATTACACGTCCAGTAGCGAGCAGTCATGCGACACTGTAATTTACGTAGGTCATCTTACGCATAGTGAACGCAATTTTACAGACAATGAAGGACCTCCGCCTTCTCTACCCATAGTTCCTAAGCCAAAGCAGGCTCAAAACAAATCATCCCATTCCAGCGAAAAGACATCAACGCTTGAAAGGAAGAGGCACAATTCAATTAGCAAATCGCAACCTTCAGAAGAGCAACGCAGAAATGAAGACAAATCATCCAATCTTCATCCATCGTCAGTGCCTGAAAGTAGTGGACATTATTCAAGTCCGGGAAAAGTTAACAAGGCTGAAAAAATACAATCGAGCTCTAAGAACTCACCGTCATTACAGCGCCATCAACCTGCCAGTACACAAACATTGGGAAGTGAAAACAAATCAGCGCAAAATAGTCCGGTTCACACTCAAAAGAAAACTAAACATCGATCATCGCAATCTAAACAAGAACAAGGGACTGACGCTGAGTTGTCTGTTTCAGGAAACAAAATACAATCTCCAGGAAAGAGCTCGAAATTACAAAGTGATGAAACTTGGATAGATGGACCTCGATTTGTGAAACCAAAATTTGATTCAAAAACACTGCACCAATTACAAAAAGAACAGTGGGTAGACGGACCACCCAATATTTATGGTTTCATGGATCATCATAAACAAGATATGATTCAAAGATGGATAGAGGACCATTCTCGTCAAGTGCAAGGAGCTGCAAAAAAGAAAAACAATGAGGTTTGGATAGATTACCCTAAGAACTCTTCTGATAAAAATAGCTCAAATAATGAAATACAAAGATGTCAACCAGAAGTTTCAAACGCAAAAGTTTCAAAAGAAGACAAAAGTTCCTCAAAAGAAAAACGCCCAGTGAGTCATCTGACAAACATTCACAAAGATGAGATTCTAAAAGATCATTGCACAATAGAAAATAGCTCCTTTGCATGTGAAATGGAAATTGTTGATGATGAAGCAGACAGTGCTAGTAACTCTGCAGATGTTGATGAAACGGACAATGAAGAGAATGCAGAAGCTAGTGGCTATGATTCAGATTTGCATATTTTGCAAATCGCTCAAAGTGAAATTCCAAGTCAATCTTTACATGCATCTGCATCTGTAAGTACTTTTCAAGGCAGTCTTTCTGGTGATTATTCCGAAACGATAGAAGTTTACGAATCTGAAGAACAAGTTCCTATGGTTGATTCTTGTCTTCAAGTTACAGAAGAAGATATTCTGGCAGAATATTGGATGCAAAATAAACGTAAATTATCAGAAAATCCACTACCTGAAGTCGACCAAAGTAGCTGTGGTAGCAGTGAGCATCCTCTCAGAATATTAAGTGAAGAAGGTCTTAATCTTCCTTCTTCTTTTACTGATTCACGATCAGTCAGCGTGGATTTGGACAGTATAAGTGTCCCAGACATACGTGAAGGGTTGAGAGATAGGAATCAGCTAACATGGCGTCTTCTATACGGCAACATGTTTGAACGAATTAAGGAGCAGCAACAGTATAAACAGCGACGAGCTGCCGATGATTTGTCGTCTGTAAATAGTCAAGACATAAATGAAAAGTTAGAAAGAATTGCCAGATTGAAAGAACTTATTCAACCCTTAACTCGACACAGAAGTCAAACTAAGATTGAATCAATATTCAAAACATGCCCTGTTACTAGGTTACCCTCGTCTAGTTCCCGACACACAGTTTCAGAAATTTTAAATAAAAGTCGAGATTCTAGTATGGAAGATTTATCTGCAGCAGAAGTGATAAGTACGCAAAGTGAGCCAGCGGATTTAGATATTGACAAATATGATTATAAATTAAATATTAAGCCAATGAACGGACTGAAATTAGAAGCATTTTTCAAAAAGATACAAAAAGTGCCACCATTTTTAGAACAATATTCGACATTAAAACCTACTCAAGTAGTGCCTCCATTAACATACGAACAAGAAAAAATGTTTTTATTAAACAAATTAGAGTCTCAAAGATCAGAAAGTATGATATTACCAAATTCAAATTACAAAGAATTTGACTCGTCAAATTTTAAAAATGTGCCTGGAAAACTAAATGTAAATGATAAAAGTCCAAGTCAGCAATCAATATTAAGTTCTTTAAAAGACACTAATTTTTCCGCACATATTCATAAACCTTTATCAACAAATAATTTACAAAGAGAGTTAGCGAATTTTAATGTTTCATCCGATAACATTATTCAAGGAAAAATTCAAAAAACTTCTGAATCATATACAGAGCTTGATAAAAAATACATAGATAGAAGAGACTCTAAAAAGTCTTTAGATACTAATGATAGTTCAAAGCGCAACGAATCAAAAGCTTCCAAAACTGCAAATCTCAAAAATGTTGATACAACTCAATTAACTGTTGGCCAATCCCCAAGTAGTAACTCAAAATCCAGGCTTCACCGTGGAAAGTTAAAACCTGGAGATAGTCCAAGTACGTATTCTCAACCTGCATCTACACAGTCCTCATCTATTTCTTTATGGAGCAAAGATTCCTCAATCTCTTCAAATACTTCTAAGCAAGCTCATAGGTCAGGATCTCATCTTAATGGTTCTTCAAGACCTTCGGGCAGCAAATGTCATGCCGGAAATGGAGTTATTCCAAATGGTAATAGTAAAACTTCCAAAGCAGTTAATAATTCCAAGCTACCACCTAGATCAAGTCCAACTAATAGTAGCACTTCTGGAGTCACAACCATGTGCTGTTCAACCATGAAAGGTAAAGATAAAACTGTTTCTTCCAAAGGTAAATCACATTTTAAACAGAAACAACCAGGGCAAGATACCAGAAAATCTCAAAAAAATAAGAGTCTTTGTCGAAGCACCAGCTCCCCTAGTACTTGTGTAGACAGTGGTGATACTGCTCTTACAGATTTTACGGACAGTGAACATTACCAAACTGCTCGTCATGCTAGTGTTTCAGGTGCTTTGGCCTCTCCTTATCATAAACTACCACAAGTTCACGTAAGTCATCATCACCACCATCATCATCATCAAAGAACAAGCAGCGGCCATGGCAGTGAGAGTAGTGTGAACAGCAGTGAGCCAAGAGAAGCTAAAGAATTGCTTCTCAAAGGAGCCAAAACGCAACAGTTTTCTGGGACCAGCAGTGGCTACGAAAGCATGTTAAGAGACAGCGAAGGTACTCCTCTTTCATCCAGTCAAGAATCAGGAAATGAAGATTCTTTAGATAAAGGAGAAAGAGGTAGAAGAGGCAGAAGAAAGTCTCAAGGTAAGAATTTAGGGAGCATTTTAAATTTTCATTAATACAATTTAAGCACTTTCGGTATTACAGTATTTTAATTTCCTTTTGATTGCAAAACCAATGTGCATAACAGTGTAACAATTTTTTTCACCAAATAAGCTATTATAGAATATGCCCTCATAGTAAAAGCTAGTTATACTATCTATTAAAGGAAGTGAATTAGTGCTTTTACCATTGTTTTTTCATTACATATAAATACATAGCAATACTGGCGAGCCCCAGATTTTACCTTACAGTTAACGTATTTGGAATACTCATCTAACATCAAGTGACTCGTAATTTTATCTTCTTATTTATCGACTTAAAATCGTATTTACTCAAAAATATTTTTTCAAAACAAAATTAAAATAAAAATACATTTACTTATGGAAATAATAGCTTCCTTTTGAAATCCTATTATCACTATAAACCAATCAATAAAGAATAACTATTTTTATCACTTATTTCTAAATCTCACATAACCTATGTATATAATACATAAAAATTACAACTGTTTCGAAAAATAATTAATTTAGAAACTAATTTTTAATGCTGCAAAGATACGTTTGGCATTTCGTCGATTCCTTAATAGGTGAAAGTCATTGTTAGTGTATTTGAACTTACGGATGTTAAATACATTAGCCTTTCGGAAAAAATGGATTAGGAGCCGGATTGATCTGTCTCAAAAAGAAAAAAACGAAGAATTTCTTGATGACTACTTCATGTAAACAATAATTAAAAATACAAAGTCCGTACCGTTGCTTATCAGTGGTTTAGAATAAATCTGCATTTTTTTATTAAAAAAAATTTCGTTTTATATCTAAGCCATTATGTGTCCATCAAAAACACAAAACTAATTCTATAAAACAAAGAAAATTTATATCATCTTGATTGATTGTAGAACACATATCTCATTCTATTCAAACTTAAATCTAAGCTACACTTGCTTCAATATAAATAAATAGCCGATGTCATAGGAAAAAAGTTCATATTCTCCATCATTCTGATTTATAGTATTATGGATTTCATTTTATGATTCCTTAATACTAGAAATCAGAATGATGATTTTATTTGAATTTTGTTTTGTGATAAAAATGAATTATTTCATAATTTTTTTTAAATATAACGTTATTTGTAAGGGAATATTATTTGCAAAAGAACAGGTATTTCAAAGTAACTCAACTATATAAATACCTTTCACTGATTCCATCTGTATCAAATTTCCAATGTGACTTATAATTTAAAGAATTCAATCATTGTATTCTCAATCTTAATCAAAATCCTTGATAATCAGAATCACATTTCTCAGCCATATTTTATCCTCTAAGTAAGTTATAATTAATTTATCATAAAAACGCTTTTAAAAATTTTGAATAAAGACATGTATGAAGCACTCTATAAATATAAGCTCTTGGATTCAAAAAAATAAATATCCCAATTATATAAGATTCATAGCAATAGCATTCTTTTATTATGATAAAATAAAATAATAGGTTTATACTTTAAAATTTTTATTATATGAATGACTACAGTTATATAAATAATAATGATTTTAGCTTGTTAAATCAATGTTATAGGCAACTTTTTTCCCCTAATTGCATCATTTCAGCTTCTATTGCGGCTTGGGTAATATATATATATATATATATATATATATATATATATATATATATATATATATATATATATATATATATATATATATATATATATATATATATATATATATATATATATATATAACTTTATAGTTTATAAGTTAAATAAACTTTTATTGATTTTTCTCGATGTGATTGCTTAAGTATAATACATGTAGAGTTTAATACTATAATCAATTCTTTTCAAATTATCCCCCTTTCTTATCATAATGTGACAAATAATCATTAAACATATCCCAAATGATTAGTAGCTTAATAATTTCACAAATTGAAATGAATTAATTAGTAATCACTTTTAAAGAATTTTTAAAAGACTTTTTTCTTTTCTATAGCTCATTTTTTCTTACTTATTAGTCCTTTTCTTTCCTAGTCAGAAACTTAATAGCATTTACAACAGCTATATGAACTTGAGAATATAAGAGATATAGATACCGAAAAAATAAGTGAAACAATGTTCATTGATCATAAATTATTCACTTTCATTATAAGCAAGGTATTATACTTTCGTTACATTATTCTAATGGAAAGGATTTTACACATATATCAAAAATATTACATACATAATTATAATTTATATTTATAATAATCTTACTAAAGGCAACTCATTAAAAGAAAAGGATATAAAAAATTTCATTCACTTCTATTAGAACACATACAATTTTCTAACAATTTCTTTGAGCAGCATTCTATTACAATACAAACTAGTTTATTTTATTTAAAAAAAACGTCTTTTTTGCTCTTAAAATTGTGAAACTTTCGTCTTAAAATTTTATTTTTAATGAACGCGTCAGAGTCGTTTTTGATAATTATTATAATTTGAAAATAAAAATAGATTTTATTTTTATTTTTAGGAATAAATTTTGATTTTCATATTCATTGACCTACTATTCACTCTTTGAATGTATCATTCACTTTTTAACTAATGTTAAAAATAATGCAGTTTTCATTTTTTTATTTAAAATAAAAAATTAATCATTCTTTGTTTATCCTATCTATATATTGTGATACTCTATAGACTTCTAAGAGAATGAATTCATTGAAAACACATGAATTTATCTGAAACGAAACCTGTGTTACTTCAAAAACCAATAATTATTCCGGCCATTTCTGAATTATCTTATATTCTATATAAATTAAAATTTTAGATGCTTTCATTATGCATTTTTTTAATCATTAGGAAAATAATTTAAAAATTCTAAAAATTTAATAAAATAACGATTACATTTTTCATCGCATATTTTTCATCTAAGATTTGGTCAATTCGAAGGGATTGTTAATTCCTGCAAATAAATATATGGATTGAGAACGAGAACATCTAAATATCTGAATGCTTACATGTATTTTGTTTGTAACATTCAATATTATTTTTTAATTATTAAACGAATGGTAGAAAATATTTTACTGATGTTGAACAAACATCTGTATTTAGTATTTGATCAAATATAACTAATCATAAGCGCTTCTAACTTTTTAAGCTTCCCTTATAACTAAAAAAAGGACATAAAGCAGATTAAATTGATCGTTTAAATTTTTTTTTGATTTGTTTCAAATACGTCTTTTTGCTTAAATTTCTTATCATCCGATTACTTTCAGTAAATAACAGAAATGCGGTTCACTGTTTTCATTATATTCATTTTCAATGTTTTCCTAAAATTCAACTACTTTAATTATAACTAAAAAATTAATATAATTCTAATTGATTATATTTCTTTTCAATTAATCAGAGTAGTATTCATTTTCGAATGTAATATATTAATAATTATTATATCATTTAAGAATATATAATTTATCATTCATATAGGAAAATTTCTTTTGCGTAAAAATGCTCATACCTTGTGATAATATTACAAAGAAAATTCCACATATTATCATTAGAATACAAAATTAAAAAGTATCCATTACTTTTTAACTGCAGTGTAATGATATCATTTCACTACGTTCTATGTCATGAAAGTAATGTCGAATTTGTTTAAAAAATTTTGCATGTAATAAACATAAAATACGTGAAGATGTTAAATAAATGCTTGTAACTTTTTGATTATGAATTCAATTGCTACCAAAGTACGAACTCACATTGCATTCGGTCTGTACAGTTACTTTTGGCAGCTGCAAATTAGTTTGAGCTTTTTTGTTATAAAATATTGCTTTCTTCTAATAGCATTTATAATCTTCACCAAAAGCATGTGGTCAAACATCCTGTTTAATTTTCAAAAGCGTCCATCAGCATTTCTCTAAATAATTAACGATTCTTTTAAAATAACTTATTGCATTTCTAATTAAATAACTTTGATTAAGTAATCTATATTATTAATCATGAGAAAATTTTAATTTTTCACACACCTTGATTATTCAACTCTTGCAAAAAAGCATTGCTTTCAGTTTAACATTTCTTCGTGAATAAAATCGATAGAAAAAATAGTATACTCTTATTTCATAGATTTATTAATAGCCAACCGATGGCTGAGTGGTTAGCGCTCCTGGGCTGTGAGTTCCAGGTTCGAATCCCAGTTCGGACATGGATGTTACTTTCTTTCTCTGTTCTCTCTGTGTTTCTCTGTCCTTTCTTCTGTGATGATGTATGAACGTGGCCCACCCTATAAACGGGTTTGTGATGGCATGACGCGGGCAACGCTACTCGCCTCCGTGACTTGGTTCATAGGTGCCTTCTGGGTAACGACAAATGAGTAGCAGTTTCCTTGGTACCAGGTGAGGTGTCCTGGTGGCTCCTTGGCTCGGGGCTGCAGTAGAAGAGATCAAACTGCACTTGCACGTTTTCTTAGCGGCCATCGGCTTTCCATGACTTTCGTTGGTGGTAACAAACATTTCGAGACCTGCACTAAGTGTTCTTAGGTGCAGGCCTTTCCTGACCACATTTTATCTTGTTTGGGGCTTACCAAGCAAGACCTGATTCGGAATCTCCTTCTGGTGCTTGACATTTTTACGGTGAATGGACTCATGGACCTGATCTAGCTTTGCTGATCACGGGGATTGGAAACAACAACAACAACAATGAGTAGCAGTTTCTGGCCTTGTTGTGGCAAAGAGTTCGTCACCCAAGTGCCCGCCATTGGAAAAAAAAGATTTATTAACAAATATGTGTTAAAAACAAACCAAAACTCTTAAAAAAAAACATAAAATTTTTTTAAAAAATGTAAATATATAAGCGAAATAAGCATCACAAAAAATTTGATCAGACCATACATATTATAGAAGATTTTCCTTTGAATAATTAAGTTCACACTATTACAATACTTATGGAGATTAAATATTTGCATACACATTATATTTTCATCATTAAAAACACGTTTTTCTGTTCTTTTAGGCTCAAGTAAAAGGAGTTCCTCTGCTCCTGCCAGGAGTCCTGCCTCTCCATTAGGCCGTTCCAATTCGTCAGCCATCAATCAACAACCGGCATCGAACAACAGGTCTCACCGGCGGGGCGATCGAAATCTTCACAGGTCGGACGAAGAGGTCTGCTGCACCAGCCTCCTTTGTTGCCGACTGCTGGACTTCTATTAAAAAAGATGAGTGCTTCCCCAATCTATGCAATTATTCACCATTAGTGCCAATGTCAAATTTCCGCTCCAAAAAAACAAAATGAAAGAAAGCAAAGAAATCTACTTTTGAAATCGAACATTAGAGATTTAAAGAAAGTAAATAAGTGTTGAAACTTTTTGGACATAAAAAATAATGGGTGAAAGATAACTATTTGTAAGTATATGGATAAATCAATTTTGTAATATGGATCAAGATGAGTGAGAAATTGATTTGTTTATTGATTTGTATGACAATGAATAAAATATTTAATAATAAAAATTGTATGCATTCAATTCTTAACAAAGTAAAATGAATTTAATTTTGAATTGAGACAGTTAATTTTAACGTAAATATTTATCCAATCTGTTAAATAATTATTAACTATTAAAAGTTTTAAAATTAATTTCACTTACAAAACTAAATTTACGTCATAGGGATTTAATTTTATTTGTTTTATACTATATGGAAATTTATAAAAATTTATCTGACAGAAGTTTACATATTTGTTGCTATGAAAATACATAACTACTTACAGAAATTAATATAACTTATTAAATATGTGATGACGTGATGCAGTTTTCATATCTCAAAGACAGATTCTTTAAGAAATACAAAAAATACTTAATAAAATGAAAACTAATTAAATTTTTAATACTTTTGTTGTTAAACATTTTCATTTTATGAAGTTATTCTAATACCATTTTACTCAGTAATAATTTATTTTAAAAAAAGCATTTTAATTTATTTACAATTTTTCTTATTACGTACACACAAAAGTATACAAAAAGTAGTGAACTAAAAAAGGAGTAGCGGGAATTGAAAGGAAATTTATTGGAAACATGGATTAATAAAATTTAAAAAAATAGCTTGTAGCAGCAAAATGTTTTAAATAAATTATGAGTTTAGAACTTTATTTTGCTATTTCTAAGAAACCGAAATAAAAATGAAGAGAAAAACACATTTCTTCTGTATATAAACGATGTAAAAAGACCTCTATATCAGCTAAACAAATTGGAAATACAACTTTGCAACTGAGGTAATCCCAGACATGCTCCACTAGAGATGAGTATTTTTAACATGTTAATTGACATATGGGATTCAACTTGCCCCGAGCATTCCTACAATAAATACCCATATTTTGATTGGCTAAGAATTTATTAGAAAATGGAAGCTTGGAATTGTACTAAAAGAGGAACCATATGTAATAAAAATATGGCCTGATGTGTCGTTGTGTTGTTAGCATTTAATCATAATTGCAGGAATAATTTATGCTGAAAAAAATTTTTCAATACAATGGAGATTATTTCACGTAAGATAGAACAGTCGATTGCAAGGAATATTAGCGCTCATTATAATTCTATGAACCTTAAGTATGGAACTAACAATTTTTCATCAAAATATAAGATAAATAATTTTTTTAAAAAGCACAAAATTATTGAATAATAATCACTGTCTGTAAAATACGTAAAATTTGATATTTGACTATGGATTTTCAAGGAGTTTTGCCAAAATTTAAATGTAAAATTAATCAGAAATAAATTTATTTTTTAAAAAATAGCAAAGAATTAACACTTTTCTGTAAAAAAAATTATGACTATAAATTTATGTATATGCGATTATGTTCTAAAGAGGGGAAAAATGAGCTCTCTCTCTCGCTTTTGCAAATATTTATATAAAATTAAACTAGAAAGTCAGTCGTATATCTTAGAAAAATAAATTAAACAAATCATAAATACGTAAAAACAAGAGAATTTTATAAAATTCAATTGAACAAAAATTTGATTTTTCATATAATTTCATTATCAGCAAGATTTTTTGATTCAAATATTTTAAATACTCAAAAAATGATAATTCATGGCGCCATCTATTAATAACCATATGAACTAAAATTAATGCATTGATTTTGCCGTAAACTGAAAAAAATAATTAAAAAAGAGTTTTCAAAATAAAATCAACAACAACAGATAAAATAACAAAATAATAATATAAAATGAAATTTAAAAACTGAAAAGCATACATTTATTTATTATATATCATCTAGAATATACACTCAATGCTCAGTGCATGTACATTTCTGATGAACGATGCCATATTGCAACTTAACGACATTTTGCAACTTAACTAAAATATAGTATTAAGAAAAATTATTTGTTTATATTTATTTTATGTAAATATGCTATCCTAGAATTTTTTTATTCTGTGCCTTCAAAATATAATTGTATGAAATTTCTCTGAGATGTCAATCGGGCGATAATGATCCTGGTGGATAAGGGAGCAGGAAGAATATCCTGGATCTGTTATAAAATTTCGATGAAAAAAGTCTGCGAGATCATCAACACAAATTAGTGGATGCGTTAAACTATGGACATGGTTGTCACTCTGACAGCAGCATTCTCTTTACTACAGCCAGTTTACAGATGATAGGTGTCTGTCCTATTTTTTATTTTAATATCAAATTATTATCGAAAATTTGAAAGTTACTAGAATACTGGTATACAAAAATTAAGTACGGGATGGATTTCTTTCTTTTTTAATGCAATGTTGCGCAAAAGTATTCTAAATCTATGCAATTAATATTTTAAAAGGCCAAAATATAAGAACAGTGAAAATTAAACTTATAAGTTTACCAAAAGAAGAAATTCAAAAAAAATTCCTTTCAAGCACAATTGGGCAAAAAATTTGAAACTCTCATATGATAAATGACTGGATAAAAATCGCGACTTTAGGTGGATATGGTTACCCCTCACTACTATACAAGATTTACACGACCTACCACTAAATATAAGGTTTAGACATAGCTGCCCATTCATATTATGATGCTGATAAGAGATGTGAAATCGTCGTGCTGACAAGTATCTCCCTAAAGTGCCCCACTCATGATTGACTGGATCTTAATCTAGTAACCTTGCAGGTCACTTGATATATATATGTTAAATATCTTCACTTCCCAACAAGTCTGTGACATTTACCACACAATGGGTTGCAAATTTGTCGTCCATGAATAAATGAGGGACCAAAGTACTTTTAAAAGATACAGGTGAGGAAGGATAACTTTGAAACAATAACACGCATCAATGTTTGAACCACTTTGGGAGATATAAATTTCTTGTATGAGTATTAAATATGATGCCAACCTAAACAAGAATTCATACAACTCCAAACATGTCTTTGAGGATGTTAAAAGTTACTTATTTCTTCAAATGAATATACTTTATTTTAATAAGCGGTAGATATAGTCTTCATCTATTTTCACCGTAAATAATAATCAGCCTTAATGTTTATCTCTGATACTTCCGGCACCTTAGAAAACTTAATCTCCGATAAGCAAACTTTAATAACACACACAATATTGGTCGTCTTGCACATAGATAATAACTCTAGTCTTTTGGTAAGAGTAAAATGCAATATCGGTCGTCCAGTATTCTGTTGAATGTGTTTTGTGATTTCTTCAACTGTTAGCTGTGTTTGTGTCGACTCTGTTTCGTATGTAGGAACATATACCAATCATTCGAGCTCCGATACTTCATATGGATGGCCACTATTAAAGCGTAAGACAGCCGTTCCTCCTTTTATAAATGCTCTCCAAGCTCGTGAGACGATACTGTCACTGACTCCAAACCCCTCAGCCAGAATTGTTAACCAACTTCCATATGACTCAATTTTTGGTGATAGCATCAAATATTGTTGAAAGAATCGTCTGTTGAATGTAAACTAAGGCATAAACTTGATGTCTTTTAAATTGAATATGTCATGCAATAATTTTCCCAGAAATGATACGCACAAAACATTAGCATGCTTTTTGCAATTTTGACAATCATCACATTGAACGAACACAGGATGATAGACTTACGATGATATTTGACCATTTTCTGTCTCCTAATTGATTCACTTACTCTTTCTGCTGATATGCTAATTTTTTAACTTTGTACTAATGTTTTGCACACGTGTTCATTTTACGATGACGCAATTTTTGTATTTTAATTCTAAAAGGTATATTTAATAGTTTTTGAAAAAATGATTAGTCTTTTTAGTTACTTCTTTTTATTTATGATTTATTTTTAAAAATTAGTTTTGTTATGCAACAAACTTTAATATTTTTATTAAAGATTTTGACAACGAAATTCCTTTTCTACAATATTTTTTTCTCTTATTATCCGTTTTAAAATATTGTACATTATTTTTCAATATATTGAGTTTAACATCAAGAAATTAAATTCCAAATCTCTTCTAAATAATTTAAATTTTCAATTTTTTTATATTAATTTATATAACGCGCTAATAAAATAAAATTCTGTAGTTTACATTTAAACTTTTCCCATAGATATTCAACAAGAAAATTTTCAATTACATTGATATAAACAAAAGTATAATACATTAAAATCATCTTACATTTTAAAATTCTTTAGACTAAATCTCATTAGCAATCAATAAAATAGACATAACACATTTGTGGATCCATTTGTTTTGTTATAATTCGCGCGTTTGATTAAGAACTTTCTGAGCGAAAAATGCATTTAGATTTTCCAGAATGTTTACTAAGTTTACACAATAGCGATAGAAGTTTTTCTTGTTTGTCTTTATTTTTAATGTTTTTATATTTTTTATGAAGTAAACTAATTTTGCATAATTCTTGCTCACTTCACGTTTTTATACAATTTATTTTTTTACCTAAACTTTAAAATAGCATAAAAATCTTAAAATGACATTTTATTATTAGAAATTAATACTCAAAAATGTAGTAATAGAAAACATTAATTTCATCGAACAAAATTATTCCTTCTTACTTTTCCAGTTCATTTTATTGTTGAAAATACCTTTTTTCAATAAATGATTTTAAACACGAATAAGACTTTTTGAATGATATTATCATTCAAAATTTCAGGTAATTCCCATTAGTAAAATCTTTTTCTCCTTAAAAGTTTCTGTAATATTCTATTTCGAAATAAAAGATTATATTTGATATAAGTTCCTTTCCTATTCATTGAAAATTGAACTATAAAAGATTATTTTATCAATTATATTAGAGATAACTCTGATCAGCGTAGGACGTAAAAAAGTATGTAATAAAAACTGCATGAAGTAAATGTGATTGCTTCCAATATAAGTATTCATTTAATTACATTACCTCGACTTTCATCTTGACAAACAATATTATCTACAAGAAGAGACAATCAATACACTTTAAAATGCTGACAACTACAAAAATATGTGAACATGTTTTCGCAGAAAAATTTATTATATACTTTTTCATATTTTAAATTAACAAATTCCTCATGCACATGAGCTGCGACAAAAGGGATTTTATTGGATTAATTACAACTATTCTTTTAACAACACGATTATTTTTTCTGCCATAGCGTGTATGTATGTGCATAGCCTGATCAAAGCAGGGGTATACTGAGCAGTCGCCTCTGGCTCCCACAACAAAGGGGCCCCCAAATCAAACAGAATTGTTAGCCAAATCGAATAGAAAGTTTGTTGTTGTAAAACAGAAAGGGGTCCCCCAAAGGAACTTTTGCTAATTAGGCTAAGAGTGATATAAAGTTATTTTTAAATCATACAATATTCAAATAAAATAATCTATGCATAAAATATAATGAAGTACAAAGCTATACCAAATAATGTGTTTAATGTTCCAAAATAAAAAAAATTACAACTACCTCATTACCTCTTTTTTTCCTGATATTGGATTCTTTAGAATAAACAAACCGATTGCATAATTCTAAATTATTTTGTTGTCTGCAAAAAGCATGATATAACAAAAAAAAAAGATATGTACAACATGGAATCATTCTACAACAAATTTGATAAGAACTAACATTTACTTTCTATTTTACAAACTTTCGATTTTAAGAGCTATTTTACCGGTTCCTAAGTTCATAAAAATGAGCTACTGTATACATATAAACATAATCCATATGCTAAAAATACATAAATGTTATCCACTATGTGAACAATACAAAACAAATCCAGTGTTGCATATTTGACAATTTTTTAAAACATTTTTATTGAAAAACAATCAATTTGTAGATAAAAAATTCCTTTTTTCCACGTAGAAATTTATAGAGCATCATTTTCCTGATAAGCAGAATATTTTGCCATTTCAAAAATTCATCACAATTAAAATTCCACAATTACAGCAAGGAATATAATAACATTCCTTACAAATTTGTTATAATTTAATTAAATGACTGAATTGATGTAATATTTATTTATTTATTCACAGGAATTCTATTAAATATATCAAACTAAAATGAAATGTTAGGACTTTTAAATATCTATAAGTTGAATAAGCAATAACAAACATTAAGTCATTAAATCTAAAATGTATTTAGTATCCTGAGCAAGAAAGATAACATTAAACTATATTTTTCACAAGCTTAGAGAAAATTTAATTTAAGAATA
Organism: Latrodectus hesperus; assembly: GCA_037975125.1. Taxonomy (NCBI): domain Eukaryota; kingdom Metazoa; phylum Arthropoda; class Arachnida; order Araneae; family Theridiidae; genus Latrodectus; species Latrodectus hesperus. The sequence goes on along the minus strand of CM075853.1, from coordinate 55,156,201 downwards.
AGAAAAATTTAGGACAGGAAAAAAATTTATAATATTACTAAAAAAATTATAGATTTTACAAATGAGAACCATAAAACTACTCAGCAAATCCTTATAAACCAAGAGTCTTATTATTAGTAGACACAATCGGGAAAAATTGAAATCTGATTAACATCATATCTTTCGTAACATTCAAAGGCAGTTTCATAATATCAAATGAACAATGGAAAAATAATAATGAATATGAGGATTTTTTATTTAAGATTTTAAGGCATTCAATAAAATTTCAATTATTAACATTTTAAATATAAATTTGCTTTTTTTCTAGCAATAAAGTCTTAATTGTTTGTATCCAGGATCACTTTTTGCATGTGAGGGCCAATTCGACAGCTACCTTGATTTAAAATAAAATCCGAATTATTACAAATACCAAGGCCAGAAATAAAAACTCAATTTGATACCAAGATATACGTCACAATAAGAAATAAATACTCAGAGAAAGTTTATTTATTAGATGTCGAAACTTATAAGAAAGATACAAAATACTGTATTCAGTTCTATTATTAATGAAAATTAATCAACTGCATTTATGTTGCACTCATCTCCAAGCAAATTTTTCTACACTTTTAGTGTGCATTCTGAGATTTGACTCACTTCACACTTCATGTTTTATTTTTGTAAGATAAAGATCATGCGCTAAGGAATTTTAAATTTTTGACATTTTTTAATGTAAATTATAATTAATTCTTAAGATTTTATATTATTTAATCTGTGTAAATAAAAATCTTCATTTAGTTTATCTGAAGAACTTTCGTCACAGAGAACAGCTGCAAACAAGGGAATGAAATTGATATCAGGATGTCACTCTGACAAACTCAAAACCTTGTTTAGAGAGGTTCCATTTCAAACCTTCAATTAAAATATTAGAAATTAATTCAAACCATAATTAGCATTTTTGTACACACTGTAAAATTTTATACATAAACAAAATTTTAAATGATTTAACGCTTAGCTGAAATTAGCTTGTTTAAATTTTTTTTAGTGTCATTTGTACATAGCTGCAAAATAGAGATAAATAAGTAGTTCATCTGTTTCCCTTTTTAACTCTACTTCCAAATATTTTAAATATATATATCGATATATATATTTAAAATATTTGGAAGTAAGTAATATATATATATATATATATATATATATATATATATATATATATATATATATATATATATATATATATATATATATATATATATATATATATATATATATATATATATATATATATATATATAACGATATGTGATTATTTTTTTCCAGATTTGTGAAAAAGCTTTGTTTTAGCCCATTACAAGAAACGCATTAACCCTTAGAACGTGGATCAGAGAAGTCTTGACTTTAATATTTAATAACTTCATAAGTTACGGGAATTTTCAAGGATTCCACACTCTATTTGATATTTTTCCTGGTGATCTATGTGTAAGACATGATAACCTGGTGCGTTTCAACAAACAAACGTAAGTAAATAATAAATATCGTTATTTTTCTCAATTGCAGTAAGCTAGGTACACGTTTTCCGCTTGAAGTTAATGACCCACTAATTTCATATAAAATGTATTTTTTATAAAAGAGAGAGCGATCACAATATAAATTTTGCACAAAAACATGCACAATAAAAATATTCGCCACAAGAAATCATCAAATAAAAACAAGTAATAATCAATTCCTCTATTATAAAAACATATATAGCTCACATTTTTCAAAAAACAGATGTCATACATTTAGACAAAGTTATAGATATTGACAGTTTTTTATTAAAACAAAAGTTCTTTATAATATACTACTTTAGAGATTTAAAAATGTAAGTAATTGCTTGCCTATGATTAAAACAAATCATAAATCAGAGTAGCCTTTTAAACATTAATAAAACTGAAAATATAATAATTTTAAAATGTGTGTTTAAGTCATACTTATACTCTCTAAAGTCTTAAAAATGTGATAATGATAATAGAAATCCATGTTAGATACAATTACTGAAAATAATTAGGTATTATTACTGAACTGATTGTAACATATTACTAAAAATAATTTAATTCATTAAACAATCAATGAAAAAATGAACTTAATGTAAAATTATTCATACTTATAATATTTATATAAGCATATGTATTGAGTGTATAAAAATTAATTTAAAACATAAATATTAGAATAATTCTGTGGAGAAATAAATATGCTCTTTATAATCACATTTAATCATTAAATGAAATTAAATATGTCGTCTCAGTATAGTTGAAAATGTAAATAAACTGTCAAAATAATCTCTTTATAACTCTTAAAAACCTTATACTAATTCACAAATACATTAAAATTCGTTTTTTTTTTTTTTTCAGTACAAGGAGAATAAATCATAATAGAAAGATTTAGAGTGAAAAAAATTATATTGCTTAAGAGGGAAATTGGAATACTAATAAAAAGAAAAGTCAAAAATTATGCAAATTTTTTGAATTGAAGATAGTTAAAATGCATACAAATTATCAAATTTGCAAACTCCTAATTTTAGTAATTAATAATTTTTGTCTGCCACAAGAAAATTTATAAATCAGATTAAATAAATTTAGGAGATTTGATTATGTGATACTTCAAGATTGTCAACTTAACTATTGCAAGATATCATTGCAAATGTGAAGGAACAAAATCTTTGAGAGATATTAGAAAGATTTGTGTATCTCCAGATCAACCAGATCACTACGATTTTGATCTGAAATTGTAGAATTATTCAATTTTGTGTATCTCAAAAATTGTCTCAGGCTGGAATGAAAACAAGAAGTCCCTAATCGAATTAAAGTTAAGGAAAAAATAAATTAATTTAAAATATAACTTAGATTAGATATTTTTGTTATTAATAAAAATATTTACTTGAAAAACAGTATTAAATTAAGCTATTGGTTCTCATTACATACGATTGACATCAATTGATAAAGGAATAAGCTTGAACTTTTAAATAAGGTGATACTTGCAGAAAAAGATTTTAAAAATGTTTAATGTAGAACTCTCTTGAATTGTTTGTAAGAAAATATTCTTTTTTGAATTCAGAAAATAATTTGGTAATTCAAATAACCCAATTGTTTTATTATATCTTTGTATAATATCAAACTACTTTATTTAACTAAATACTCAAACTATTGGATATGAACTGCAATTTAATTTGTCAAACGAGAACCATAGACAGTGGATAGAAATGAGAAGCTGCAGTCATCTTCATAATCAATATAAATAAATATACAATTTTTTAAATACATTGCACTTAGTCTATATTTGCATAACTTGTGCAACTCAAATTCATTAAATATATTTCTACAGTTATCTCAACTTGAGCAAAGCTTAATATTTCTAAAAGAAGCTAATTTTTCAAGAAAACGAAACATAAGATTTCAAATGTTTTATAAATAATTGAAACAGTTAATTCGAATATTAATTGAAAAATGTTAATAACGATTTTAAGTGGAAAGTTTAATTTAATCAAGATTTGAATGAAGAGGAAAATCCATGAGAAGAATGATGCATCCTTAAAATTTTCTCATAGGAATCTCAGCACACTACAGTGAAATTTCTTTCCATAAACAGATGTAATAAGACATAGATAAAATTGAATATTTGTACTATCTGAAATGCACATAAGAATATAGAAGAAAGAACAAAAAAATATTAAATAAAACTGGCATGAATGAGAAATACACAAAAATGTGACTAATTTATTTCAAATTCGTATGTAAAACACTTGTCTATTTCTCACAGACTTTTAAAAAGATTGTATAAAGTATATATTAACAATCTTTAATCCAATGAATCTCATTCGCAGTTTTTTAACAAAAATAATGTAAAAACCACCGAATTTCATTGATTTATGTGAATATAAATTGCATTAAAATATACCAAAGAGAATTTTTAGTGTTTCTATACACAGAATATAAAAAATATTCAGTTACTATTATTCCTAATATAAATTGAATTCACTCTCATTTTAGAAATTTCCAATCAAAATAAAATTGTGTAAGCAAGCAGAAATACAATAGTAAATTTAATTCTGGAGACCTATAAAATTTCTTGGATTTTAAATTATTATTATTATTATAAGTCATGCTAAGAAGCAGTTGAGCAATTACTTATTTATCTTGTCTTTTTTCTTAAGACTTGATATTTCAACAATAAAAAATAAGTCAATTCTTGTTGATATATAGATATTTTATTAAAAACAAATATTATTAGCATTTTCAATCATCAGATCAATTGAGTTAAATGGAACACAAATCATGAAACATGAATCAAAATGACTCACTAATTTCATATTAAGCTGCATTTTTGATAACTCATTAACATATAATTACTATGGGAAATAATCTGTCTTTACAGTGAAAACAAAAGATTTTATTTTTATAATATAAATTGATGTCCGTCCAGAAAAATTTATCAATAAAGATAATAGTTTATTCTCATAAAAATATTACAGAGATCAATGAAATTATAATAATTTATAACAATATATTTTAATATTCATTAAAATATTCCTAAGTTTAGAAAATACTAAAATTTGAAAAGAAATCTGTGAAAGTAAAACAATGCTAGTCATATGATATATAATTATATAACAAATGAAAAATAATAAACTATTCATAAATACAATCAAATAAAATGATCTTACATAGTAAATTACACATCAAATTGATTTCAAAGAATCAAATTTTAGATTTCATCTTATTTTCAAAAAACCACATAAGAGCTAGGACTAATGAAGTGGGACGTGGTATACTTTCTTCATAAATCAGAGTTTTAGCTTGTGGTAAACTTAATTCAACAACAGTTATAAATTCCCCTTCTAAATGATTTCCACCACCTTCAGATACTTTCATTGAATCAGTGACTTCTACATAGTACAAAGTTTGATTTGATCCTGTTACACCCACACCAGACCTATAACATAATTATGTTTTAAAGTTAAAGTAATAACTATTAATATTTTTAAGAAAATTAATAAATTAAAATATTTATCCCAGAAATAATCATAAATAAATTACATACATTCACAAAATAATTTCTAATCAAGTATTTAATCACCCAAAAATGATAATATAAATGCATTACAAGTTTCTATGGAAATTAATATTTCAAATTATACAAAATTTAATTCTAAAAATTTCCTGAATCCTGTCTACTCTTCCTTTGAAACCTTCAAATCAAGAGGTATTTAGTAAATATAAATATGAGTAATCTATAAAAAGATATTCCAATTAAATATACTGATTTTAGTAATTCAATTTGCAATTAAAAATCTATTCTTCCTTATAATAATTTCTTTTGAATATAATCAAAGGATAATTAATATTATTTGATAAATTTAAACATAATAAGTATATTTTGCACCCATAAAATTTAAAATTTTCCTTGTATTATTTTTTCTAAGGCTTAAAATTCACTTTAATAAAAGGTTTAAAAAAAATTATTTCTTAACATTCAACAGAATAAAAGACCATATGAATTTAATCACAAAACTAAATTACCTTTTTAAAATATTTTAACCTCACATAAACATTATTAAATATCAAAAATACCTTTTTACTAGTGACATATAATTTCAAGCATGGTTTTCATTCTCAATGTTTATTACTGTATCTGCATAAACGTTATTCTATACCTAAGTCCTTAATTATAAACTATTTTATATTGTTTCTTTTATTTTTTCAGAAGATTACAAAAGCAATTTAAGACACGATATTTGAATCAATATTTTTAATTAATTTTTGTTAAATAAATGTTAAGTAAAATAAGAGACCATCTAATTCATAAAAAGGTCACTAAATTTTAAATTTTCATCTTGATTAATTTATACTCTATTATAATATAATTTTTCATTTACAAATCATGTACACAAGTATAGGTGATATATATATATATATATATATATATATATATATATATATATATATATATATATATATATATATATATAAGCTTAAATTAAATTTCTTTTTTAAGAACTTTTTACATACAATCGTTTTAATATAAACTTTAGAAAACTCGATTTAAATATTTTATTCAAATCTTTTTAATAAAAGTGTCATCCACAAAATATTTCTAATCTTTTAATATTTGAATATTTAATAGGAATTTAAAACTATAAGGAAATGAAAATTCTCTTCCTATCTGTGTTAGAGACTAATTTTAAATATTAATAGTCAACATGTATCTAATCCAAAAGAATGGCTAATGATCTTTATTTGTTCACAATGTCATTTTCTGAAAATAAGTGAGATACTCACAGATATCTTTTAGTAACATTATATAAATGTATACTTTTATTGAATATATGTGTGTGCAATCTAACAAGTTTAATATAGAATTAAATTATTGATACAATCTCACATTTTTAACCATGAAGATTAGTTTAAATAGACAATCTTTGAGTTTCCCCATGATTGAAAAGTCTTCTTACTATCTTAAATAGAAGAATGAGCCTTATAAGGCATACACAAGCCTCAAAGTATAAGCTAAAGGTGTCATAAAATAAATCAACTACTTAAAAACGTTCAATTTTATAAATATATGCATTCTATAATCATTTAAATTTGTTAGTTTACATATTTGGTAAATAATAAATTAGAAAAATAAGATGAAACAGAAAACTGAACCCAAATGTATATACTTAGTTGAAGAGTAAAATTAAATATATCATTAAATGCATGATTTTTAAGAATATATTCACAGTCAGCTTATTCACCATAACTGCTATTAAAATGTACAAATATTTTTATGTTAATAGCCAACAAAGCAGCATTTTTAATAAAACGTATTACCATATATTTACCGATCTCAAATTGTTTTAAATTTTTCTTTTCTTTTTTGCATCAAGACAAAATTTTTCATTTATTTAAAGGTGGGTCACATAAAATATTATCATGGAAATTTTCACTTGGCTTCAAAAACGTACATTCCACTTTGATGACAATGTTTTACTAAATTACATCATATTTATTTTGTAAAAACATTCAAATTTGAATTTAAACAAACCTAATGGATGTTTAATTGCTATTTTTAAGTGAATTAAATATATTACTATGATAGTTTTATAAATTATTTTTAAAAAGTATTATTGCTTACTTGTAAGATGTAACTTTGTGAAACGCTGATAATGGACAAGAATATCCACATTCTTCTAATACTTCATCTCTGGCTGTTTCAACTAAGCTTTGATCTTTATCAACGATCCCAGCACAAAGTTCTAAAGTTACTCCCAAGGCAGGAGGATACTTTTTAACATCGATTTCTCCTTCACAATCTTCGATATTTACAGCAGCATAATATACAGCTAAATAAGTAAAATATATATATACATTATTCCTATAACTCATAAAAAATTCTTTACTTCTAAAGCCTTTTTAAATCATATATATAATAAAAATACATTATTAAAAAATATATAATTTTTAATAATATATTTTCTGCTTTTTTAAATGCAGATTAAATCAAAGTTCTAAAAAAAATAATTTGATACTATAATACCAGTAGATTATAAAAATTCAAATTTTAAATACTTTATCACACTTGTACATTTTTAAAAAATAAAATAATCCAATTAGGCAAATGAAAAATCAACTAACCAATTAGAAATTTCCAATTAACCAATTAGAAAAATCAATTAATTGAGAGTGGTTCAATAAATGATCTATTATATGAATTAAACTAATGTAAAAATATTATCACACTAAATGTGTACATAGTTCTAAAAAACAGTTAACTAAAAATATAATATCTCAAATTACTATAATAATTATGATAATTATTTGATACAAAAAATCACTTTGTAGTTGTTTGCATGTACTGCCTATAATTTGATGTCATGTCTATATACAAATAATTTAATTATACATAGAAAAGTAAGTCTTCAGAAATAAAGCTGCAAAAACAAAGCAATAAAAAGCTCTGCTTTAAAATTTCTCAACATATTGAAAGCTAAGAAGAATATATTTTGTTAATAATTAAGTAATTAAATTAATAAAATGAATAAAAACTTTTAAAACTTAATATTTTAAAATGCAATTAAAATACTCTAAAAAAATAACTGATTTAAGTTATAAGAATATTGAATATAATTGGTAACAAAATTCAAAAACTGCCAAATAAGAATTAATCGCTCAAAGTTAAAAGTTAAGAGTTTAATTTTTAAGAATTAATTGAGTTTTTTAAAACTTTACAAAGAAATAATGTAAGACTGAAAAAAATGTATGAATATATTCTCACTATATGAAGCAAATATAATAAATGTGAAATACTGTCAATAATTTGCAAATAGAAAGAAAGCAAAATAATTGAGTAATAAATACTTTAAAATACCACATAAATTCTTAAGTAAATATTAAATCAAAAACATTTCAATGATAATATTCTACGGTAAAATAAAATATTAAATGGTAAACTTTAAAAACTGTAAATTCAAAAAATATCATTTAATCAGTAAATTTAAGTAAAAAGGTGATATTAGACCACTTAATACACATGAGTACTTTTCTTATTTGAAATATCAAATATATTATAGGTGTTGAAAATAATATTTCTTATCGTTTCCTTAATAGCATTAATTTGAAATTTAGTATATTAATTTCAAGCCTACTTTTATGCCATTCAGTGAAAAAAATAATAAATTTTTATTCATTTATATTTCTAATTTTCATCACTACTATATTATTCATAATAAGACTGATTTAATACATTCTTGAAACATTCGATTCAATGCATAAATGTCATGAAATAATAAATATTGCCACCACATTAAACTTATAATTATTTAAAGAAGCAATTGCTCATATATAAAAGATATCTTTTATTTTTAATTTGACAAGTTATTTTAAAGCTTATATGAATCATATACATATGCTTAAAAAAATTTACCAGTATGCAGTGGCACAGCAATAGGAGGCCAAGAGGGTCTATCATGCCCTTGTATTGCTTGGAGAGTAAATAATAGCTAAGACTAATAAAAATTTTCAGAAAATTTCATTTTTATGTCGATTGAAATATCGATAAAGTTTTATTTGGAGAAATATATTTTAAATTTAATAATTACTGAGAGATGATAAAAAATAAAGGGCAAAGCCTGGGGAAAATCAAACATGGAAGAAGCAAATGGTTGCTTAAAGACAAGAGGAGAGCTGAAGAGTTCTGCCATAAACTCAACTTTTATATTTCAGTGTTAATCATAAGTTTACATAGTTTAATTCCTTTTAAAAATTGTGTTCTTTTAATCATGTTCTTAGTTATTATATTTTGCACAAGATTTGTTTCTATCAATAATCTTACTTTTTTTATACAATTTCAGAAATATGATATTGTTTAATTCCATTTTTAAGCATTTGAAATGTTTCTCATATTAATTTTAAGTTATTTACCAAATTATTTGTATTGAAGTTATAGGTCTTAATTTCTACATCATAAAATAATCAGGGAGATTCCGAAAAGATAAGCTCATGATATATAACTTAACATAACTAATACAGCAAGATTCGGTGTTCTTAATGAATCATAATTGTTTTCACAAGTTGTTTAAGTCAAGTTACATGCCTATGTAAAATTGCAATATAAATTAATCACATAAATCTTTTCTATTCAAAATAAAAAATACAATATGTAATTAACATTGATTTGGCTAATAAGTACATAATTTGAAACTCCTTATATATCATTATTTATTATTTAGAAATTCAAAGTAAAAATAAAAATGTTGAAATTTTAATGTTTTGAAATATTACCTGACATGATTTTCATTATCCTATAGAGAATAAATCATTTTACCTAACAAACTATTTTTGTTGGCATATTATATTTCCTTTCATAAATAAAAAAAAATTACTTTTATAAATATAAACTGTTAATATCATTTTGACTAAAATAAAATAATAAAATATAGCATCCAAAGAAAAGAAATCTCATAAAAATGAAATATTAATGAAGACTTGTCAGAAAATATACATTAAAATACATATAAAAAAATTTCTTTAGAGGTCCTTAAAATGTGCATTTTTAATGATCAATAGAAAGCATATATATAATCAACAAAAAATTTCATTTAGATTAAAATGCATAAATGTATGTAAAATTTTTCATGTCACATTTCTAAATAAATTACTTTTATAATTACAATTACTATTACAAATATATAGGTTATCTCATATTTTACTCACTGCAATTTTGATTAGACAACATAAAAATATGAGAATGGTATATTTGGTGAATTTCATTAGAAAACAAGCTATATCTTAGGGTTAATCCTTTTGTGGAACACCTAAATAACTAGCTTCTTAAACAACCACATAGTACATATTCAATAGAATCCTAGAAAAAATGAATGAAGTAATAAAAGGTATATTTAAATATATGTTAACATTCAATAACTTAGGGCTTCAGGAATTCTGGATGATGGTAAGTCAAAACTTGAACAACATTCCATTTTAAAGATAAAATAACTAATGTTGCATAAAAAATTCTAATGATTTCCACCTGAAATATTTTTATTTTCAGAATAAGTTGAGACTTTAAAAAGCTTCTCTGTGAAGTTATAGTGCATCGCCCAGATTAGAGGAAGGTTCTGAGTTTTCATCACAAGCTTTGTTGTAGCTTAGTCTAGTCTAACCATCACCACCATATTCTATGTGTAGGTTAAATTTGTGTGAAAATTTTTGCTAAAACCTAACTATCATTAATAATTTCCTTTGTCCAAAATATTTGTTTTTAACAGCATACTGAATTTCCATGGAAAGAGAGAAATTCTTCTCAAAACAGCACTGCAACTTTCAGAATAAAGAATTGACTTGCAGGAATTGGAATGAGATACAATTGAAAAATAATTATAATCAAATTCCAGGAAACTTCAGTTTTCTTTTTCTTGTAACAGTTTACATGATCAGTATATTATTACTTTTCAGATCCCATAAGTTTATTGCTCACAAATTTGCGTTTTTAGCAAATAACTTTATGTTAAAAACAATGGACTATGTTAGAAAACTTTGACACTAAAAATATATTGAATAAGTTTTATTACTTGTCTACCATATTTTCTTAACATTTTGTTTATTTAACACCAATTTTTACCCAATATAAATATTTATTAACAAGCATATATAGCTTCAAAATTTAAAATCAAATTAAATATTATATAAAATTATTTATTTGAAATCAAGTTATTTAAAGTTTATGTGTTTTCAGAAGTAATTTTGTTGACTTTATATTAACACTTTATGTTGAAAAGTTCTATTTAATTTAAAATATCAATATTAATTTTTATGTTTGAGTACACATAAAATGTTTCCTGATCATTATTTTTAACTTATTTCAATTTATATAATAAATGCGTGCTTTAACTTGGTTGGTTTATTTGTCGCTGAACGATCCTTTTTTGCACACGAGGGCTAATTAGACTGGGACCTCAAAGTGGATTCCGAGCCACAACAAACATCCATGCCCAAGGTGGGATTCGAACCCACGAACTAGCTTTAACTTGAAATCATTCTGGAGAAATATAAAAATCAAGCATAATCATTAAACATTGTAAAGAAAAAAAGAAAAAATAGAAATGAAAAATGTCTTTGAATGTTATAAATTTATTGAATGAAAAATATACTGCGTCTGTGAAACAGCACCTTCTATGTAATTCAGAGTATAAGCTGCTATTTTGATAAAGGAACAAATTTTAAAAGAAATAGCTTTATTAAACACATTAAAAATAAATAGAAATTTTTCAATGGTACAATAACTGACAGAGAAAACTTTCCAAAACAAAATTATATAATTGTTAAAATTTCTTTTATTTGAATACCTGTAATTTCTGGTTTGATTTGTCATACATCATTTTTGGCACATGATGGTAATTATAGACAGGTTATCAATAGCTTAAATTCCTGTAATTGTCTATAGTAATTCCTAGTGATTATTTGCATTAATAAAAACTTATAAAAGTAATAAATGTATCAGTTTTGATAAAATTAAATATTATAAATTTAAAGTTTTTTGTCGAGAATACTTTTGATGTTATTAAAAAAATATAGATTTATAAGTAGATAATTTTGTTTTAAAGAAATTATATTTTAATCT